>CM026273.1:19274356-19869557 GCA_014851415.1 Cnaphalocrocis medinalis
TGATGGTATTAGGCTTAATCACCACGCTTGCCTAACCCGATGGGTGATCACATACCCGAACTGTGTTCGAAACATTCGAAATATACTTTTCCTCGACCCGGGATCCTTAGATTATCCTATTACTATTATAAAGGCGAAAGTTTGTAAGTATGGATGTATGGATGTTTGTTACTCTTTCACGTAAAAACTACTGAATGAATTTGAATGAACTTTACCACAATATAGCTTATACATCAGAATAACACATAGGCTACATTTTTGAGGTTTTCTACGAACCTGAAGTCCACGCGAACGAAGTCGCGGGCAAAAGCTAGTATCGTAATATTCTTTCAATCTACCATTCTTATATGATCAGTTGACAGTTTTTAATAACCTGACGTTACTGCTGCTGTTGACTGTACAATGCAATGTTGCAGTCAATTTGGTACATAGGTAGACAGACAATGAGGAATGCAGAGATGACGTAGTATGCATGCGAACATTGCAGACGAGCGATTATACGACATTGTATAATCGCCCTACGATTAATTGGTTCCCGGCAAAAGTCGGAACTAATGATGTTTTTTTTTTTGTAGTTTTGGTAGAACGTACTAGTATTCAGGCGAACCTGAAATCGCCCAGCTTCTTCCTGTATTTAAATATTTTAGAAGATATCCTTAAAGTTTTTAAGAGTAGAGTGTGACTTATCAAAGTCAAAGTATACTATATTAATGTTAGCTTGCACACAACACTTAGAAATCGGTATAGGTTCATTAAAAAATATCTATAACTATTCATTTTCAGTTATGTGGTTGCATAAATTATGTCGCATTTCGAGCTTTGAGTATATAGCGTTATACTCAAAGATTTCGAGACATAAATTCAACTAAAAAATAAATACATAATGCGATTCAACGAATGGAATTGGAAAGTTGATTCTGAAAAGGAAAATCTGGCTGACACACGCCAGTTACTCTTTTTAATCACAAATTAATGTTTATACAATTGTTTTTGTCCTCATACCAAGTCATACAGTCCATTACACACAAATAATGAAATAGAAAGCAAAATATGAGGTAAATCGGAGTAGACCAATCCCCACACGTGGCACCTGTTCACAAGAATGACGTATATTTCAGCCATCATTACACTCAACAGGAATACATACAATGACCCGCCGTATAGCGCCGCCATGTCGATTCACTAAACTATCAATGATATGAAAGATATGCAGAGTGTTTCTTGTACAGTGTAAGCGGGTCTACCGCCTGGGGAGGGACGTGAAGTAAATGTTCTTCAACCCGTACTCATATCCCCTCCCACTTGCGATTGGAGCGACGCTGGGGTTTAATCGGTATACCGCCGGCCCCCACCGGAGGAGAGAGCGATATAACCAACTGACCCCTGGCAGGAGGGTATACGTGAGGAGGCATTCCCCGTTTCAAAAAGGGGTGTTCATGTAAGGTGTTAAGCGGAATAATATGCATACTTAATTGTTACAAAAACGAGCAGACGGATCACCTAATGGTAAGCGAATGCCGCCGCCCATAGACACCCGCAACACCAGTGGAGTCACAAGTCCGCTGCTATCCTTTCAACCCCCTGTCAACCCGATCGAGCTACCGATACCCTCACTCACTCGGCGGAGCAAACGCAGGCGCTGCTTCACGCCTGTCTTCCGTGAGGCCGTGGTATCACTCCGGTCGAGCCGGCACATTTATGCAGCGTTTCTCACCCATGATTTGTCTGATGTTTAATATTTTCGCGATCTTTACACAGACATTATCTGAATCCCGTCTACATCATCGCATCATACTCACCTATATTCCCGCTCCTTGCCACGACATGACGCACAGTGAAATTAAACGTCGACACGCTCTCCCACACCCCCATGTGAGCTCTAACACAAAGGCTCAAAGTCCAAGTTCGCGCAGCAAACGAGACAATGGGCACGCGCACGGAGCATTGTACGCAGTCCTGGTCAGTTGACCTGATTGTGAGTAAGCGTTGCAATAAGCTGCTACTTATGAGTGTGATATTTCTGTGTCATTTGCCAGAGGGATTCAAACGAGCAAGTGTCACTTGACATTGTATGAGACAGACACGGTTCGGTATGGATGACGGCTCAACCGCAGTGCCATCTTCACAGAAAACCGATAGATGGCGTCAGTGACTCAACGAATGAATTAAAGTCGCCCTAAGCACAGAATACTTAATAGTACATGTACAGAAAGCCCACTCCTAAAAACCGTTTATGGAAATGAAGACTCAGGATACCATAACATAACGTTGAAATTCCGACCGCCCAGCGTTCAATGCCTACCATTATTCATACCTAGAAGTGCAGTTCTCTTTCTATCGCAAGCAACTGTCGCGCGTGCGTCGCCGCTCGTTCGTGATTTTCTACTAATTTTGCCCCTCCGGAGGGGACGCCGCATGTACTTGCAAGTTCGATACCTACACGCGGAGTGGGACAGGCCTGCCCTAAGATCATTTGTCTCGCGGCAAAAATCGGTGAAACATCATCATTTTTGATTTTGCGAAAACCCGTACCGCTTAAAAATATCAAAGTGTTACCGCTATCACCCTATGTTCAACACTAAACTCGATAAAAAAATAAACCAGTAGTTATACAGCTTCGTATTGAGTTGGTGTCATATCCGAATTAATATTTATTTTACTGTTAAAGGTAAATAATAAATACGACAATCCGCTTACGATATTTATTTTACACATTCATTGCAGATGGATTATGGAAAAGAGCGAATATTTTAAAGTATTGGAATATTTAATCCTCCCACATAATCCTACTGTGGACATGTCGACAATATAAATAACGGTCAACCAGAGGATTTGCATGAAAACACAACTTACAACTTATGACAAAAAAATCGCAGGGGTAATTGACAATTTAATTATTTATTAGAAACGCTTACAGCCTGACATCATAACATCCTTAAATAGCACTTAGGTAACTATTAGTCACTCCAGTCGAAATATTCATCATACCGAAGCGTGGCTCAAAATTCGTCGGTTAAAAGGTCCCTATGGTTTTATCACTAATCTTTAATTATCATATTATCTTCATACAGTGATATTATACAATAGTACGAGTATTTAAAACTGCATGACTAGAATACAAAATTTATCATCGTTATGATTCAGTTGCGATAGCTAGTACAGAGTGATAAACATTGTGGATAAGATTACGGCAGTACATTTATTCATAGAAAGTGGCCCGCCCTCACTTCGCTTCGGGACCGTAATTCAGAAACGAACCAATAGATGGCGCTGTGCTCAATTACATCGCGCAAGCGTTTCGTGTTTTCGGTTTACCTATAAGCCTTGCCGTTGTCTATAGAAGTTATCTCTTCATAAATAGTATAGAATAGATGGATAAATAAATCCTCCAACCGATATTCGTCACGGCGGCCAATCTTAGCGATTAGCGATCAGCCACGGACTCAAGGTATAATACAGAGGTCAAGTGTGTTCGCTAACACAGGTGCACTCTCTATTTCTTTAGCCTCTTGATTCGATGGGACACCAGTGTGACACGAGCGAAGAGAGACCGGGCGCAGGATCAACATGTTAACAGTGGCCAAAAACGGAACCTTTATAGATCCGTCACGTATGTATGTCTGTCGTTCGAACGTGACAGTATTTTTTTAAGAAACTAATAGAGCCATTTTGTTGATACGAGTAGATTTGGTACTCGTTAGCAGATGTATTTTGTAAACAGCATTAAGATTTTCATACAGAAATAGAAAAATAACGTTTGGGTTTCCCCATACTTAGAACTGAAACTTATTTTTTTCGTCCACCCCATACTTGTGGGTGGGGTATCTATGGACACTTGAACAAGTATGCTTTTTTTAAAAAAATCCAACAACTAATGCTTGAAAATTTTTACGATTTTGTCAGTTTTGTGTCTTAATAATTAATTGCTCCTGTGCTGTGTTTCGCCGAGTGAGTGAGGGTACCGGAGGCCCATCGGGGAGGAAGGGGATAAAAGGTTAGCAGCGCACTTGTGACTCTACTGCTTGTGTTGCATGTGTCCATGGGCGGCGGCAATTGCTTACCATCAGGTGATCCGCTCGTCTGCTACCTATCACATAAAAAAAAATTGCTTTAAAACGCGATAAACGGTTAACTGCTAACCAGATTACTTCAAGGGTATAACTGAGGCTCAAGCTTGTTATAAAATTTACTTTAGCTCAAACATTCTCTGCGATTACACGGCGGAGTTTGCGGTAACTCGCTAGTTTGGAACTTTGCTCTTTTCTTCGAGGTCTGAAGTTGTTCTGTGCAACGAGATGCGCAATTTGGCCCGGAGCGGGATGCCACTCATGCCACAATAACTGGTGCATTCGTAAAGGATAACACTGTAATAATACAGGGGCCATATTATCGTGCACTCGACATTGAAGTCGAATTTAGAGATTGCATACATTCGTCCATACAAATTTCTAATTGGACTTCAATGTCGGTAGCACGAGAATTGCTCCGCAAGATGTATCTGTGAACATTTACATCCCTTCAACCACATCTACCAATCATTCTGAACAACATTTGTTCTGTGTCTGAAATTCGCATAAAAAGAACAACTTTTCATACATAGATGGTCACGTGACTTGTTCATTTTGTACGGAGAGTCGAAAAAGTTTTCGACGAATGTTCAAAAGTCGTAACATAAATGTTGTTCAGAATGGTTAGTAGAGGTCGTGATTACAGGGATGTAAATGTTCACAGATACACCCTGTATTAGTCCAAGAATACGTGCTTGTTAGTGGCAGTGGGCTGGTCACAATATTAGCCGCAGAACTGACAACCGTTGGTGCCATAAAGTTCTTGAGTGGAGACCGCGACTCGGTAAACGTAGTGTTGGACGCCCTGCTACAAGATGGCATGACAACATTCGAAGGCTGGCTGGAGTGAGCTGGATGAGAGTGGCCGAAAATCGGGAGCGAGTGGCGTGCATTGGGGGAGACCTATGTCCAGCAGTGGACGAGCGTGGGTTGCTGATGATGACGTGCTTATCCACTTTTTCACTATAACGTCGCTATCAAACGCCTAATGCTACGAGTATTAAAAAAGAAAGAAAGAAAATACATTTATTGACCATCACAACATTCACAGCACACTATCAATTTTATACACTGATAAATATATTTTCAACTCCATAATTACTAAGCGTAATAATTTGACCGGAAATTTCAATTAATTTAAACACATTTGTACCTATTAATTCAAAAACCAAATTTCGATTTGAACCTTTAAAACATTTGAACTCAATTGATGAAATTCGCTTTTCATTTAACGTAAACCTGTCAATGGGAACTCGCGAAAATCTTGTTAAAATATTTCATTTTATACACAAAAAAATTCAGATTCACGCGTAAAACATTCAGTCCATAAAATATTTTCGCACCTCATAAAAGTAAAATACAGTTTGTGATGCATTTTATACGTTAGCGTGACATTAATAAAGTTTTCGAATATATTTGTCCATTCTTGGAATGGCAGCACCATTTTTTATATGTTAGAAAGGGACAGGTGCTAGAGTAGACCGCGCACCTGACCGCACAGAATATGAAAAGATGAATGAGGGCATTAAGAATAGAATAGAAAAGAATAGAACAATATTTATTCAGTGTAATCACAGATTTAAGTAACGAGTAAGCGGATTTCAAACTAATGGGGGCTTGGCCATGTGAAACATCTACTTGATGGCGTACTGTAGAACTAAGATCTATCTACTGACGGTGGTTGGTAATTTTTAATGTGATATGTCAAAATGTCACTAAACAACCAATGACGTTAAATAATACGAGTAAATGCGCCAGACAATCCCACCAATCATCCTGGTCTCAAACTAGGGCAACCCTTGAACTTTGAGCACCAGATGACGACAATTAACTGGGGGCGTCAACCCAGAACATCCACACCCAAGAAAACTTAGAAATTGTAGTTTTCTAAATTGACTTGACCGGGAATCGAACCCGGGATCCTTCGCACTTCGGGCGAACACATTTGCCACTGCGTCAACGTTGTCGTTTGGGCCCATGATTAAAATACAATAGTTGTAAAATGGGCCCGCCCGTTGGTCCAAATGTAATGTCAGCGAACATACCGGTGTTTCAGATAGCCGGCAAAATCACTTGTCCTAAGCTATGCGCGAGAGCAGGGATTAGCTCCGCCTACCCTGCTGCGAGTGCAAGCACGGAATATGCGCTCTCCCAGAGGGCGAAAGGTATACGTCATACATACACTACTTGGAAATTTGATATATCAAGAAATCTGCCTACAATATTACGCCTTATAAGATGATTGGAAGGACGATGGGAAACGTTTTAACTTGCGTGTGGCGATCTCGACACGCGGTAGTGTGTCAAGCCAAAGTTCAAATCAAGCCTAGGTTTATAACACAAAAAACCATTGCACATAAATGCGTAACAAATTTACGCGTATAAGATGAGATTTGCGAGATGATTTATTTGTTACTCCAAATTTTATGAAACACCACTTTTATGCACTAGAGGTGGCAAACGTGCAAGCGGGTAACCTGCAGGAAAGCAAATACCGCCGCCCATGAACATCTGCAAGATCAGAACGCGCTAATCAAATAGTTATTTAGATATTTGTAATATAAACGTGAATGAGAATTAACCAATTACGTCTCACCATTTAAATTGGCACCCATTTACATAACACTTCTTTTACCAACAACAAAGTATACTAAAATTTTGAACTTGGCTCTCATTTCACACTATGTTTTGACGGAATCACTTTAATAACTGCAATTACAGTGCATACAATGCATTGCCTTACCTCGTGAGGAACAGCCATTGTTCGTTGTCATAGTTCAGATTAATTGTGAACGTAGATAAAGATAAATTGTAGTAGGAATACGATATGTTGATTTATCACTGGACTATCAGAGGTCATATTTATCTCTAAGTAAGTTCTCTGACGCCAGTAGCATATTTTCGCTGCCAATTCGCCATCTACCAAATTAAATAAATTTACACAACACCTCGACGTATCTGACTCCATCGACGAAACTAGCGCCGCCAACCTATTTACACTGATTGTGGCAACAACAAGCCCCTTAAAAACTTGTGTTACCCAGACATTGAACAAACACAAGTTAAGTGTTCATCACACGAATGTTTGTCCAAGGTGGGGATCGAGCCCACAACCTTTGGTCTGGCAGGGTCACTACCAAATGCGTCATCTAGCCAGTCAAAATATCCTTGTCGTACTATAAATTCCATTTAGGTATGTCGTAGCAAGACGGAATCACAGACGGAATAAAGTTTAGTACGGATAGGAAATTATTCACAATATCTAGCAGATTGCAGAACTCGATATCAATAATAAGCGAGCCTAGTTTATGATTGTCTTTTGTTTAGCACTAAAGAATGCGATATTCTTAGAACATTCAATAGGTTGCATTGTACTGTAACTTACTGTTATTTACGTACGCTTTTGTAACAGTAAAATGAACTGCCACCTAAAGGGCTATTAGAATACGAGTAAGATTAAAAAAAAGAGAACTTGATAAGTTTTTACAGTATTTGCGATATTTGTGAGGTCTAATAGTTAAGTAGTCTCACTTTAATCTGATTGAAAAAAGATTGTTAAATCTTTTTACAATCAACATAAATTTTCGAAACCGCAATTAAAGTCATTTAAAATCCATAAACGGTGATTACATTACTATAAGATAAATTACTCACAGAAATGTTTACACCGAAACAGATGAAGATTAAACCGACACTCATGTACTCCTACAGTAAAAAAGCTTAAAAATAAATCCGACAACCTCTCACTCCAATCGACAAGCTTAACGAAGGAATAAAAGAGCGAGCATCAAATTGGAGCTACAGCGAATGGCACTTTGTACTCACAAACACGAGAATTCGGAAATAGAAGCCAAAAATATATTACTATTTACTATGTCTGTACACAGATATCAAATATTGTGCAGTCACTTTATTTGGTAACTAGGAAACATCATCATCATCAGCCTGTTGCAGTCGACTGCTGACGTAGGTCTCTCCAAATGCTCGCCACTTTAATCGATCTTCGGCTACTCGCATCCAGCTCCAGCCAGCCTCTTGCGCTCAGACTAGGAATCATAAATTTGGGAATGACACAGTGTGCGTAGAAATATCGGTTAGTAACGAACTATCCCTGCGGTATTTCCGCACACAATACGACCTTCAAACTCGCTTTATAGACACCCTAGATACAACGTCAACGAGAATAAAAGTGTCGCCGTCAATGACGCCCCATTCGCAAAAGAGCGCTATTTATAGTCTATTTCAATTATGATGTCCCTTTGGAAAGATGTCAAAAGTTCAGTACTAGGGAAGTACTCTTAGAAATCGATATTCAGCGGCATCGATTATCGATTTGTAACCAATTTTTACCCTGTTTATAATACTAAATTGGATAATGTGTCTGTACATCGCTCGTTTGCTTCGATACCTACTATAATTTGTAATCTTAGTTTACTAAGAAAAGTTTGTTTCTCAATAAGTGAATAACCTTTGTAATTCTAATGAGAAATAATAAAGTTCTTTAACCATAACCATATTTGTAACCAATTTTAATCAAAGTAATTTTCAACAACTAAGGTTTTTTAGAGATTGTCGAAAGAACACTTTCAGACTTTATTTGGCATTACAAACAAAACAATAAACGACACTCAACAACAAAACAACAAACTAACTTAAGGCTTGTACATGCGCCAACGGCCTTGAGCATAGAGAGTACTCGCGCTCGCGTATATCAAAAAACAGAATATTATTAATTACAAAATTATTAAGCCAAGAAACAAGAATTCCTCTTCAGGGATTGTAGTGTACATTGTATTGTATTATATATAAAAAAATCAGTCATCTGAACTGTTTAGTTTCGTAGTTTATCCAATATTTTGCATAAAATCGATGTTTACGTTATATTTTTTTCCTCCTCGTCAGAAATTCAAGATCGAAATCCAGTCTATAACATGTTTTCGCACCTCATAAAAGTAAAATACAGTTTTGTGATGCATTTTATACGTTAGCGTGACATTAATAAACTTTTCGAATATATTTGTCCATTCTTGGAATGGCAGCACCATTTTTTATATGTTAGAAAGGGACAGGTGGTAGAGTAGACCGCGCACCTGACCGCACAGAATATGAAAAGATGAATTGAGGGCATTTAGAATAGAATAGAAAAATATTTATTCAGTGTAATCACATATTTAAGTAACGAGTAAGCGGATTTCAAACTAATGGGGGCTTGGCCATGTGAAACATCTACTTGATTGCGTACCTACTGTAGAACTAAGATCTATCCGGTGGTTGGTAATTTTTAATGTGATATGTCAAAATGTCACTAAACAACCAATGACGTTAAATAAATACGAGTAAATGCGCCAGACAATCCCACCAATCATCCTGGTCTCAAACTAGGGCAACCCTTGAACTTTGAGCACCAGATGACGATAATTAACTGGGGGCGTCAACCCAGAACATCCACACCCAAGAAAACTTAGAAATTGTAGTTTCCTAAATTGACTTGACCGGGAATCGAACCCGGGATCCTTCGCGCTTCGGGCGAACACCTTTGCCACTGCGCCAACGTTGACGTTTGGGCCCATGATTGATATATAATAGTTGTAAAATGGGCCCGCCCGTTGGTTCAAATGTACTGTCAGCGAACATACCGGTGTTTCAGATAGCCGGCAAAATCACTTGTCCTAAGCAATGCGCAAGCGCAGGGATTAGCTCCGCCTACCCCGTTGCGAAAGCAAGCGCGGAATATTCGTCGACTAGAATCTCCCAGAGGGCGAAAGGAATACGTCATACATACACTACTTGGAAATTTTAAATATCAAGAAATCTGCCTACAATATTACGCCTTATAAGATGATTGGAGGACGATGGGAAACGTTTTACTTGCGTGTGGCGATCTAGACACGCGGTAGTGTGTCAAGCCAAAGTTCAAATCAAGCCTAGGTTTATAACACAAAAACCATTTCACATAAATGCGTAAAATTTGGCGTATAAGATGAGATTTGCGAGATGATTTATTTGTTACTCCAAATTTTATAAACAGAACTTTTTTTGTACTAGAGGTGACAAACGTGCAAGCGGGTTACTTGGAGGTAAGTAATATAATCACAGCCGCCCATGAAAATCTGCGAGATCAGAGAACTCGCTAATCAAATAGTTATTCCAATATTTGTATTATAAACGTCAATCAGAATTAACCAATTACGTCTCACCATTTAAATTGGCACCCATTTACATAACACTTCTTTTACCAACAACAAATTATACTAAAATTTTTGAACTTGGCTCACATTTCACACTATGTTTTGACGGAATCACTTTAATAACTGCAATTACAGTGCATACAATGCATTGCCTTACCTCTTGAGGACAGCCATTGTTGCGTTGTCATAGTTCAGATTAATTGTGAACGTAGATAAAGATAAATTGTAGTAGGAATACGATATGTTGATTTATCACTGGACTATCAGAGGTCATATTTATCTCTAAGTAAGTTCTCTGACGCCAGTAGCATATTTTCGCTGCCAATTCGCCATCTACCAAATACATAAATTTATACAACACCTCGACGTATCTGACTCCATATTAAGTAGCTAAAGGGGCTATATCGACGAAACTAGCGCCGCCAACCTATTTACAATAAGCCCCTTAAAAACTTGTGTTACCCAGACATGGAACAAACACAAGTTTAGTGTTCATCACACGAATGTTTGTCCAGGGTGGGGATCGAGCCCTCAACCTTTGGAGTGGCAGGGTCACTATCAAATGCGCCATCTAGCCAGTCAAAATATCCTTGTCGTACTATAAATTCCATTAAGGTATGTCGTAGCAAGACGGAATCACAGACGGAATAAAGTTTAGTACGGATAGTAAATTATTCACGATATCTTGCAGATTGCAGAACTCGATATCAATAATAAGCGAGCCTAGTTTATGATTGTCTTTTGTTTAGCACTAAAGAATGCGATATTCTTAGAACATTCAATAGGTTGCATTGTACTGTAATTTACTGTTATTTAAGTACGTACGCTTTTGTAACAGTAAAATTAACTGCCACCTAAAGGCCTATTAGAATACGAGTGATACGAGTAAGATTAAAAAAAAGAGAACTTGATAAGTTTTTACAGCATTTGCGATATTTGTGAGGTCTAATAGTTAAGTAGTGTCACTTTAATCTTTAACAATCTTCTTACAATCAACATAAATTTTCGAAACCGCTTTTAAAGTCATTTAAAATCCATAAACGGTGATTACATTACTATAAATAAATTACTCATAGAAATTTTAACACCGAAACAGATGAGAGATGTAAAACTGACACTCATGTATTCTACAGTAAAAAGCTTAAAAAATAAAACCCGACAACCTCTCACTCCAATCGACAAGCTTAACGAAGGAATAAAAAGAGCGAGCATCAAATTGGAGCTACAGCGAATGGCACTTTGTACTCACAAACACGAGAATTCGGAAATAGAAGCCAAAAATATATTACTATGTCTGTACACAGATATCAAATATTGTGCAGTCACTTTATTTGGTAACTAGGAAACATCATCATCATCAGCCTGTTGCAGTCGACTGCTGGACGTAGGTCTCTCCAAATGCTCGCCACTTTAATCGATCTTCGGCTACTCGCATCCAGCTCCAGCCAGCTCTTGCGCTCAGACTAGGAATCATAAATATTGGGAATGACACAGTGTGCGTAGAAATATCGGTTAGTAACGAACTATCACCTGCGGTATTTCCGCACCAATACGACCTTCAAACTTCGATTATAGAAATCCTATACAGCGTGAACGTGAATAAGTGTCGCCGCCAATGAACGCCCCATTCGCAAAAGAGCGCTATTTAGCATTTTCAGAATTTAAGACCAATTACTACGGATTAGGGTCAAAAATAAGACAGTACATTTAGTTTTGACAATTCCTTAACGGCATATTCGGCATAAAATCAAAGAATATAGACATCTTTAACACTAAAGCAGTTATCTTTAGTGTTAAAGTTGTCCATGAGCGGCGGTAATCGCTTACAATCAGGTGATCCGTCTATTCATCTGTAATCTATCCCATAAATAATGCGCTTGGTTGAACTGTAATTACTGCCGCCTATCGCATACTAAAACAATTTACTTAAACGTCGTACATTAGTTTCGGGTCAATTAATGTAAAGTTGTCTATCTTATTCACTACTACTCCGATGGATCAACGATCCAAAATGAGTCTTGGCCTCTGATACGAGATGTCGCCATTTGTCTCGGTCTTGTGCAGCTTGTCGCTAATCTCTGCTTGCAATTCCTGCAGGTCCGCGTCCACTACATCCCGCCAGCGGTAGCGTGGGCGCCCCACTGGCCGACGACCAGTAGGTTGCCCAAGTTATGCCCTCTTGGCGCCCCGATCTGATACCATTCTTTCAACGTGGCCGAGCCATCGGAAAGTTGTCTGATATCATGAATTTAATAAGAAAAGGCAAACGGCTGTCGTTCCCGCCAAGTAAAAACAGCTAGCTAATCCAGAAGCAATACAAAGTGGCCGAGGCAAGACAGCTTGTTTGCATCGCAAATATGATAATATTGAGTCTGATATTACGTAAACCTTCGCGAGTGCCGCTAGACAATATTTGAGGTAGCGGCGGGCAAATAACAAAATCGATCTATCACGACGTTTTGCTCACAGTACGTAGCCCAACCCAATGTGAATTTTCGCGAATGAAAAATGCGATAGATGGCGTTAGATAGACTCAGATACGACTTTAACGATTTTTTGTTTTGTTCGGAAGTTTGACATACATAGTTACGTCAAAATGAAAGAAAGAAAGAAAAACGTTTATTTGGTACTTAAACTTATAGCTATGAGTACACACATAAAATATTTGATTATGTACTTAAATATAGTCCGGTAAGCACCAAAATGGTATCTGCTCAGCGTATAGTTGTAGCAGCTAGGGGCATTGTATTCTGTGGCATAGTACAACGACTGGTTTTCAGCGGATGCCATGAAAATTGCATTTACATACAGATTCCAGGTAAGAAGTAAACACTATAAAATTAAATAAAGATATAGGTATTTTGTGCGACTGCCTGTCAGTAATATTAATATACTTAATATATATAACTAGCGGCCGCCCGCGACTTCGTACGTGTGGAGTTAATTATTGACACTTACCGTCATATTTTGGACAATCCACACAATATACTTTTATAAATTGTAGCCTATGTGTTATTCTGATGTATAAGCTATATTGTGGTAAAGTTTCATTCAAATCCATTCAGTAGTTTTTACGTGAAAGAGTAACAAACATCCATACATCCTTACTTACAAACTTTCGCCTTTATAATAGTAGTAGGATTAAGAAAATGTAACCGATAGACTCATGGTTGGACCAGTCGTCTTCGTAAATCCATCTATCGATTATTATGGATTGACTGACAGGATGGCACATTTGGTGGTGACCTGCATTTGGAGTCAAGTCAATGTATGAAATGTATGAATTTATTTATACAAGAAAAATAGTGAAAAGCTAAGCTGCTCCCAAATGTATCAAAAGTAAGCAGAGTTAAGCCCCCTCTCTCACACATACACTCTTCGGTCGTGGTGTCACATTGGTAACCGAGGGTAGAAGAATAGACAGTGCACCTGTGTTTGCGCATACACCTGAACACTATAATATATCCTGCGTACGTGACTAATCGATAAGATTGGCCGCCGTAGCCGAATATCGATTGGAGGATTCTTATTTTATTGCAAAAATGAATTGTGAGTAAAGAAAAGTGACTCTTTCTTTGAGCAGACTATGGAATAATACTCTTCCGAGCTGAAAAGTAAATGAAATAAGTACTCAACAACTTAACAATTGCTGTGGAAGGAATGGAAAACCTTTTACTTTGATTCTGTTCAGTGTTGAAGTTATTTGTATGTTGAATAAAGTCTTGCGGTTTCTGCTTCCATTCTGTTTGTTTGTGCACAAATAAAAACAGTTTTTAAAAGGGCGATAGTACTGGCTATTCAACAATTAATTAAAATAAAGGACAGGGTAATGTGGTTTGCCACTTCGAGCTCATTCCCGTTAGGCAATTATTAAGGTAGTAGTATCAGCCTATACGAGTATACTGTCCCACTGAAGGGCAGAGGCAATGGGTGTTAAGAAATATTTCATATAAAAAACCAAAACGAGCTAAGCAACAATCTGTTCAAATAATTCTGAACCAGAAGTTGTATCCTATTTATGTATGTGTACAAGAGTCTGTTTAGTTAAAAAAGACTGACTCAATGTTGTCACTCACAACAATCTTGTTGCTAAGCAACAGCGCCCCTGATTGGAAAAGCAGTATTGCTTAATTGAGTTAATTGCAGTGCAAAAGTGGTGTAACTCGCATTTTTTGTTTGATACGGTTTTGGTGTAAAATACATTCGATACAATAAGATAATTTAAGTCAATAGAGGCGTAAGCCACCTTTTATTATCTTTCAACAGATGATGGAGCAAACATTGCTTTAGTTCACAAAAAAATCCAAATTAAATTTTAATTAATCATTAGCTCCTAGGGAAGTAGTACCACATGTGTCCTAAGTAAGTGGATTTACACCACTTTTGCGCTGATAGGCTCAATTTACCAATTCGTAAAGAAATTTCTTCGCAGCATATCATAAGTAGAATCGCATATTTTGTCAAAATATAAAAGGACCTACCTACATGAGTTTACGATTAATAAACCGCAATTTGAGTATTTAAATTTCTGAAATAAAGAGACAAAGTGATTGTTAAATGATTCCGTTTTTTTTTTTCTTAAGGTACAAGGTTGAGTCCTTGAATATTTATCGATAGATGTTTTTCCACATCGAAAATGGTCTTCTTTCGTCCAAATTAATTGATTAATCACTGTTAATAATCAGATAGCGGCGATAACTGATCAAACAAGCTTGTTTGTACCAACACAGCGTGTTTACAAGCGTTTTAGAACTAAGCCAGGGTCCGTCGGTCCGTGCCCGGGAACACCTCGCTGGGATCCGGGGCTTAATGACAGATCTGTATACCCCTCGATATCCCAATGATTACGCTCGAACCCGTTGCGCAGACGCAACAAAGTTTCTATGCATTTTGACATTTTGCATGCGTCAAATTGAGTGATAATGTATGGGGATGACACATTGACATCTGTCAGTTTACTTTACATGTTTATGAATCAGAGTATAGGCACCTTTGAGAAACGAGGGCGTGAAAAGTTATAACCATTAAAGTGATAAAAAATACCAGTAACTATGTTAAAAAGAATTATAATGTAGAGTTAATTTAAACTTTTTGTTATTTTTAAATGTAACTACTTGACTTGCTTTCCAACTACACATTATAAAAGTAAATTTACTAATAAAAGTATGGAGGAAATTTCTTAGATGAATAAAATGAAACTTTATTTTAACGTAACATACTCGTAGCTAAAATGACATTTCGTCATCGGTGAAAACTAACAATGGAATGTATAATACGAAATGATCTTCTTCCATCAGGGTTTCAAGACTGATTGTTCTATCTTTTGAGCAAAATTCCGCGCATACACCGAGCTTTGTTTTTAGAATTGTATGCTGTTTGTGAAATAAAATTCACATATTTTCACCCTTTGCTTTCACACGCGGGAAAACAATAGGAATGTGATAACTAATATAATCGAATAATATTCGCTTCACTCGATTTGGCCGACAGTTTTGCTTGACTGAATTACGCTCTCCATTTGGTAAATGGAAAATACCTTTTGTACGCTACAACGAATAAAAATTCGTTTTTGAAAAAAATACTTTGAGTACGATATCGATTAAATTACAAATACATGTTTTTTATTGCAGTCATGTTGTAGATTACGACAAGTTATTTCAATCAGAATACGGTAGGTATACAAACATGCCAGGTATTCGAGCTTCAAGTATATGCAAACGGACCACTTTTATGACCGAGTGTTTATTTTTTTCATAAAAAGTAAGCAAAACATGTCACATCTGCTTCAAGGAGCATTTTCATTGGTCCATATTGGTCGTTAAGGCATGCCCAGGTTCGTCCTGGAGGACACGGAACCGAACGAAGTAAAAGCACCAATAATTTTTATCGGCAATCTTCCTAGCGGCAGAATGTGCACATATCAATACCATAATTTCTGAACACCCGCAGGACTCCGTCGCATTGTTTAACGCATGCTCAATAATTTCCAACGCGACGCGAACTCCCGACGGCAGGTTATCTAGAATATTTATAAAGAGGTTAATCTCATATTCCACGCCAGGGCTTATAGGTTAACCGAAAACACGAAACACTTGCGTGATACAATCAACGCCCAGCGCCATCTATTGGTTGGTAGACGGAACTAATGTCACGAAACAAAGTGAGGGCGCCACTAGTTTAATACTAAATAGTCAATAAATACTCATTAATTTATTCATTTAGGACTTCTGCACTAAGCTAGTGGTTGTGACCCGCAACAAATTTTTCGCCAAAAACAACATCCTTGATGATAAACGTCAACTTGCAGGAGCAAAATAATTATATCTCCGATCCAAAATAAGTTAATTTTTTTAAAGTTAAATGTACACAGATTCACGTTTAAAAAATCATAATTTAAGTAAGAACTTAAAGAGCGAAGAATTTATAAAATACGTTATTATTTACTTAGGGTCCGTCGCATTGTTTAACGCATGCTTAATAATTTCCAACGCGACGCGAACTCCCCAGCAGGCGTCTACAGCTGCGGAACTTGGGCAGGTTATTTTGTCCCGACTTCTGCACTAAGCTAGGGTTGTGACCCGCAACAAGCCACAAAACAGGAAGTAACGCGATGTTAATTCTAGACGTCGTCTATTTGTACTTACAGCTGGGCGAAGCAATCATCTAGCATCAACGTCGCGTCGCGTTAATTCCCGTTTTAATAATGTATAGTTTACTAGCGGGTATTTGGTGTATGCTCTTAACAAACAACTCTTGCTTTCATCCCAAGTCGGTGGAGACTCAATAATAATGGCGCCCGCGCTGCCATTTGGATGCACCTGACTGTTACATAAGGCATTCCGTTGCCTCATTACTATGCCAGAGCCGTCTAAGTGTCGGACCTAGGGTGACAAAGTGTAAAATCAAGAATTGTAGATTTAGGTGCACTTTAATCTCGAACTATTCGTTAATACGGAATTTTTAACTGTCTTGCCTATCCCTATCTGATTAGCGCTAAAAACCGGCGGTGTTAAATCAGGGGGCCTATTCTGATCATCACATGTGTGGCTGACTTTACTATGGAGCCTGTTCAAATATTTTTGGTGTAAAGCCGTAGTGGAGTGGACCCATGGTGGGTTGAGAAACAGCCAAGAGGAAGATATTCAAAATCTTGCGTTGGTCTGACATCATAAGGCTGGCAATAGAAAGTGGATAGTGGCCAAGATCGAAAAATATAACATAAACTGACGAAGCCTTTAGAAGTTGGAAATGGCTAAAGAAGTAGTTCAAGAAACACAATAACTCAAGAAAATCTGGTTACCCTATTCAGAGCCGACTGGATAAATAGGCTGTCCGCCTGATTGAATCGTACTGTATTCTTCCGATAATCTTTTTTTTTATGTGATAGATAGCAGACGAGCAGGCGGATCACCTGATGGTAAGCAATTGCCGCCGCTCATGGACACTTGCAACACCAGTGGAGTGACAAGTGCGCTGCCAACCTTTTATCCCCTTCCCCCCGGGTGGGCCTCCGGTACCCTCACTCATTTGGCGAAACACAGCACAGGAACTGCTTCACGCCGGTTTTCTGTGACGCAGTGGTATCACTCTGGTCGAGCCGGCCCATTCATGCCGAATCCTATTAATTAAGGTAAATATTGTAGACACTATAGTTAATTTTCTGTATTATTTCACGTGACAATGATAGACGAGTGAGCGACGATCGGTAACACCTAAGGTTTTTAATCGCTAAATAAATAAGTAGTTTAAATGATGATGTCTGTCAGAAGTTATAAGGATTAGGTCTGACTTTTGCCGGGAGCCAACTAAGTATAGGGCAACTATAACGAGAGCGCCCATTTTCAAATTACACAAGTAACGTATCCAATAATTTTTTTAAGGAAATACTACGATACGATACGTCATTAAGTACAGTAGGCCTTCGCATCCTATCTTAGATTTTACAAACCAAACCGGCTGTCGAGGATACGCACGGAGACGTAATAAAACCTCCGTGCTGATTTCATATGGAGCCGCGGAGCGCGCGTTCTATTTTCAAATTTCGGATGTCATTTGTTTTATGGTGAAAATTTTCTACAATTTCTAATTTTGCATCTGTCCCTAACTAACCTATGGATTTTTATTTGTAATTTTATTTCAATGAATTAAATAAGTTTTATTGTTAACCAGAAGACTTGCCGATTATTTCATACGCCACCTACACGATCCCGAATCCCGCCGGCAAATGATTGCCGGTACACCGGCAGAATAGTTACTGTCAGCTTTTTATTACTTGTTCCTCCAGTTGGGACCCTAACGCGACTGTGTCTCTTTTGACCCACAGGTATAACTCAGATCGTTAGTGTCACCGGGTGCCGAGCGGGTCTTTCATAACTGTGACCCAATTGCACGCAACAAACTGCAACGATATAAATACCTTCGGCCTTGTTGAGTCCACGCCCGTCTGTTTATATGCAGCTTGAAGTGCAACAGGAATTTGATAGATATTTATACTATTTATGAAGGGATACATTCTATAGACATCGACAAACCTTTTTTTTTTTTTATACTAGAGGCGGCAAACGAGCAAGCGGGTCACCTGCTGGTAAGTAATCACCGCCGCCCATGAACATCTGCGAGATCAGAGAGGTCGCTGATGCGTTGCCGGCCGGGCAGGCTACTAGTACTATTTATAAAGGGATATATTCTCTAGACATCGACAAACCTTATATACAAATAAAAAAAGCGCAACACTAGCACGATACAATCAACGCTCGCGCCATCTATTGGTAGACAGAGGAACTGCTGTCCCAAAACGAGGTGAGGGCAGGCCACTAGTACTATTTATAAAGGGATATATTCTCTAGACATCGACAATTCTATATACAAATCGAACAAGCGAAACACTAGCGCGATGCAATCTATGTCCAGCGCCATCTATGGGTAGACAGTGGAACTGCTGTCCCGAAATGAAGTGAGGGCGGGCCAATAGTTTCTAAAGTGTTAGAAAACATCATATAGATAGGTGGGTGTAACAGTAAAAAGAACACTGTTATAGAGGGTGTATCTGTGAACATTTACATCCCTTTAACCACGTGTTCTATCAACCATTCTGAACAACATTTATTCAACAAATTTTCCAAATTCTTCGAAAAAATTTTCGACTCCCCATATAAAATGGCCAAATCACGTGACCAACTTTGTATGGGAAGATGAAAAATTTTTATGCATATTTTCAAAAGTCATAGAACAAATGTTGTTCAGAATGGTTGGTAGGACACGTGGTTAAAGGGATGTAACACTTCACACACGTTCACAGATACACCCTGTATACAAATCCGACTTAAAAATAGTCTGTATGTTTTTTTCAACAGGAATTCAAAAGGAATTCGTAGTACTCGCACTTGACTACTAAAACAATTTGACGTGTCAACTAAGGGAACCTACACGCGGCGATGCATGATATCCCTCTGACCTATTTACGGTGTTGACCAATTGAATTGAATCCGCTGGGCGTCAGAGCCAATACAGGCGCCTGGGCACTAATCGCGCTGTTCGACTCACTCGACATTATGATGTGCTTCACTGCGACAAGGCTGTTTTGGCCGATGGATTAAGCCGTCTTCTGTGAAAGTCACATCATTGAAGGACTACGTTAATCCAGTAAAGCCCAGACAGCACACGATGGACAAATCAATTGTTAATGGCTTTAAAAAGGATTTTAGGTCTGTTTACTATGTGTATATAAAAAACCGCAAGATGTACTGTAGAACTGAGGTTTATAAACACGGTGATTAGTTATTTTTAACGTGGATGTCAAAATGTCACTACTACACGAATAATTAGGTACTAACCAATCTATATTACAAATATCAATACATAATAATATTGTAAATCTGCGCTTATCCACCTCTCACTCACTCTTATTGGATAATATCAGATAGTATCGGGTCGCACTCATTAACATTCATCTTAACATTAACATATGGACATTTTTGTGGAAAGTTAAATATAATTTCTGTGCTATTTAAACATTATCATTCAAACAACATCCCCAAGCTCGGGCATCACAACATAGTTACTCATGGTTATTCTTAAAGTATTCAAAGATCTATACAAATACGTCCCTATCTCTAGTTTCAAGATCGATTCAATATCCAATAAAACCTTTTTCCTCTAACATAAAACAATAGGAAGACGTAGCTGTCAACACAATGTTATTTTTAAAATTTTTGCTTTGTACGTTATATTTCTTCTTTTTAAAAATGGCGACGCAGACAATGCAATGATACACCCATAATTAGAAAGGCAGAATTTATACACATTCTTCCTTTATCATAAAACAGTAGCTACAAGCTATCATTTTCATTTCCCTTCTAAAATAGGGGACGAAAAAGCTAAATAATTCAGCAGAATGTATGCCTTTAAATACTCCATATCAAATTATGAGTGAGGTAAACGTACCTATCACACTCTGGAATGGTATTTGCATTTTAAATGATCGGCTTCACTGAAACTAGCCGTTCAAACGATGTCAAAGAGGGATAGGTACACCGAGTGGAAAAAAAACAATGGACCCATCTTCAAGTTAGCTTACCACGTTTGACTTAAATAGTAAACATTATTTTATTATTTTTTAAGTAATAAAACTGCATTCGAAGTATTTTTAACGGACTTCAAAAGTTTCTTAATTGTCTGTATATTTTTTTTAATACACAGATATTTCCGTTAATTTTAATTCGGTTTATTTAAATACTCGAATATGATTCGAAAAAAATAAAAATAAAGATGATTTCCATTCTAGTTAATTTATTTCCTTTTCATTTAAGTATGAAATTAATAATTCTGTGTATGTTTCAAGCATTAACAATGTCAGTAGAAAAAGCGGCAAAAATATAGTAGGTACTTTGTATATTTTAGCAGTACTCCGTGGACAACCTTCAAATCCCGGATCGGATCCAGTTACATAATTTTTTTTAAATATTATATAATTTCAATCGCGTATAAAAAAATCCGCTAGATGTTGTAGCGTTAGACTGAGGTCCAACTTCAAAATCATTGGTTGTCATTTTGACATCTCACAGAACCAATCATCACGTATCTATTTACGCGTACGGATTTTTCACACGCGACAGCCCCATTGAAATAAATCGCTACAAACAATAAAATGTCAATCGAAGATCGTCACTGCAAAATCAGCCCTTCAATAAGCAATAACAAACTGGTATTTTCAATTTCGCGTTGACAGTGCGCCGAGCCAAGTACTGTACATTATGTCATCCATTGTTCTCGCCCAAGGGCTAGGACGCGGACGTTCACCTATACGCGCCGAGGCCGCGGGGGCAAAAACGCGCAAAGAGAATAAGGGATCCGTACAAGGCAGTTCAAATAGCTCTGTTTCACGTAATTCAAACTTTTTAGCTTCATAAAACAGAATAGAAATAAGTATTATTTATTCAATTTAAGTCCTTACAGAACATTTAAGAATGTCGAATATTATGTAAGCCACCGCTAATTCGGAAAGTTGATTTCTACCGAGAAGAATCAGCAGCAAATTAGTCATAAATCCGCTTTGGAACTTTGTTTTATGCACAAAGGACTGAACTGGACATACCGTTACAATCTTAGTTTATTTAATTAAACCTAGTTGTTAGTCATGTTATCGCTTCGGAGCTGGGATCCGCTTTCCTGCTTCGACTCCTCCACTTCGCACGGTCTTGGACATCCCTAGTTATTAATTTATTGGCACGCATGTCATCCCCTTTCGATTCACTTTTGGCAACAACTTGGCAAGTGGTGACATGCCTAGGCATTTGTTTCATACTTGTACGGGTAGGCGCCCCTACTGCAGTTTGTCTGCTATGTTCATTGAAATAAAAATTCATCTTGGCTCATTTTTATAAATACATAGATTATACTTATTATTTTTGTCGTTAAGATTTCCGTAGTTCTCTTGGGGAAATCTTACAAGTTATAGAATATCCATTTTAAGATGTCAAAGGATCAGTTTAAATTAAGACTCGGAATGCACTAATAAGCTTTATTATCTCAATATTAAGCGATATAGAGCGTTCTAATTCATTGATTAATGTGACGTTAAGTGATACGGACATTTAGTGATGTGTGTTTATCGATTGATCGATATGATGCATTTGATAATAACCACATATTGTATTGATGAGTCTTTTACAAAGACTCGTTTTCTTTTACATTAGGGGGAGGTTTTTTTCAAATAGTTACTGATATACTACATTTATGGTAATTTTAAGGTAAAAATATGTTTTATTGTATAAATTTGTTATTTAATATTTTCGGTTGAAAGCTAAATTTGACTTTTTCTTTAATAAACGTTGCACGAATGTGAAATTACAACTATTTTATGTTTATGATGTCTGTTATTCTGTTTATTATGTCTTTTGTTCTATGTCTATTATTCCAATGGCGGCGAGCCAACGTCCAATTAGTAATTGTAACACTACCTGCCGAAGATACCCGTATATCATTAAATACTAACAATTAACGTGCGTTGGGGTTGTTACCGACAAATGAAGACTGCAGGAACCGCCAGAGGGAAACGGGATCGTTAGCACGTTTAACATATCGATATTTTCAAATAAAGTTTCACAAAAAGAAATGTATCATTTGAAACCTACATTTCTTGCAATTTTATTGTTTATTAATGCCATTAAGGCATTCCGCCTATATTGGGAGCACATTACTGTTTAACAACTGCATTTTATATGTACCTACTTGTGATTCATAATAAATTATTAACGATTATGATTTAATAGTAAATACCCTAAAACAGCTGGAAAAGAATTGCTTATAAACCTACCTATTTCTTAAGAGAACCCGCGACGCTACCTTTACCAAATGCAATAAATGATAAACAATATTATAGAAGTATAACGTCGAATGTTAGGTATTTAAAATATAAACATTTCGCTGATATATTTGTAACTTTTTATAGTTTAACTAGTGGCCCGCCCTCACTTTGTTCCGTTACACCAATGGGTAATACTGGGAGTCGAATACATCGCGCAGTGGTTCGTGTTTTCGATTCATTTATAAGCCTTGAAGTGGACTATAAAATTCATCGTCTTTATAATTAGTATAAATTATATTTTTGTCAATTACAATATGTACTAACATCATCGAAACATCGACACGTTTAACATCACTAAACCGCTCGCGGCAATAGTTAATGATCATGAAATTCACACTTCGCATTAGCAAAGCTGCAGTGAATGCCTCACAATGCAAGCCTGCCGAATTACCGCCCATTCGGATCAGCGCTACAAAGCTGCAATCGGACAAATGACGTACAAGCACAAAATAATTACACACAGAAGTTAGACTTTAGGCAAAAATTGGAACACATAAAACATTTCATTTTTAGTATCCCGCCCTCACAACTAGACCAAAGATGGCGCTATGTTGATTGAATCGCGTAAGCGTTTCGTCTTTATGGATTGCCTAAAGTCTAGTGGTTGTCATTATAATTCAAGTCTTTATAAATAGTATAGATATAAATATGATAGGAATCGGACAAGCACACATATTGCTTGGTAGTAAGCGTTAGCCGCCGCCCGTCGACGAGTGCAAAAGCAACAAACAAAATAAGAACGAAACGAAGTTGGCCGGGGGCTACTATTTCTACAAGAAATAATACCTAATAGATATAGCTATTAACTAACTGGAGCTAACTGGTATGTAGACGCCCAGAGCTTGTGTCAAGTTTGGTGTGCTACTATACTATTTTTATACAAAATAAATTACACACTGTTCGTCTCTTCAAAAACTCGAATTCCTTAGGAGAATCGGATACACTTAGTAGTTTTAATGATTGTGTCACTTTATTTTATTTTTTGAATGTGAAAGCTAAATAACGAGCTAGTTAAAGCTTTGATGTATCATTTGAAGCAGTTATCATGGTATAAAAACATTCCATTTAGTATTTAGAGGGGGTGGGCAATCACTGAATTTTTAGAACAAATTTTAAGATTTTTTTTGCAAAACGTTATATTTACAAATATTCTTTAGAAAATTGAAATGTTGCTAACTTATCTCAAAAATAAACTACCAATGTTATATAAAAGTCGCACACTGCTACCCAATTGTTAAAATAAAGGATTTTATTGAATAAAACTTTGCATCATTTTCTTAAGTGGGCAATCACTATCTCGATCACCCTATGTTGCCCAGGCGACACAGACATACCACGAAAAAAAAACACATTCAAATCAGTTAGTTTAGTCAGAGTAGTTTAGCGAAATTAGCGCGGATCAAAAAATCATACAACATACCGAGAACCAGTTAGACAAATAACATTAACTTATGTTCTGTTACTGTTTTTAGTCGCCCCAAGTTGTTTTGAGACAAATGTATTCAATTTACATACACAGTTTTTAATATATTTTTATAATATGTATAGAATAGGTCATTTTATAAAATGACAAGACATTGCATTGTAAGAGAAGCATCCGCGATATTAAAAAGCAAATATCTAAAAATTAATAGTTTTAATTTTACTTTAAACGCAATGTTACACAATTTTCCGTAGTTTAACGGTTCAACTAATTTAACGCAGACCCGTTAATCTAGACTAGTTATCCTAATTCTTGGCCTAATGAAACAAACTCCAAAGAAAAACTCTTCCCGTTTTTGCTCAACTAATCGGCTCTCACGGAACGCCAGCACTTGCTCATATCGTCCGCAGTCTGGTGCAGATATGTTCACTCGAATGAACAATTTTAATGAACTAGTTCCTTTGACAAGCCTATTCACTCACGATCTTATCAATGTTTAAATGACGCTTAAGCGATAAAGAATAAAAACGAAAATATCAATCTATAACGTAAAGCAGTAAACACTCAACTGAACTTCAACAGTTTCACTTAATTAAACTTCAAAGCCAAGTGAACAAATGAGATTTTTATAATATAGTGGGGAAAACAAGCTGACGATTCGCTACCAGAAGAGTCAAAAGTAGTCCGCCGATCTTTTAAAAATGGAATGCGCTCTTATAAATGCAGTATTTACAAACAAACAAAACAAAAGAGCGCGGAGCGCTACAATTCTTAAGCTGTAAAAGAAATTATCCTCTTTTTTTTGAGTGAACTATTTTGTTTGAGTGAAGTCTAGCCTGGACCCGCTGTCCGCGAGGTGGAAACCACGCTATGTGTTCTGCTGTTATTTTTTCTGCGCCGTTCCGGTCAGGCTCCCGTGAACAGTACACAAACCTGACGCTATCTGATTGAGTTACATTGTTACGAGCTGGCCGTATGCTCGATGGCTAGAATTTTTAGAAACAAATAAATTCAAAAATTAGAAACCCCGAGTTGTGCCCCTAGTGTAGAAAGAAGTGAATGATACATATAGATGTACCCTCATCTAAGACAAAAGTTAATCGTCGCTAACGGTTTTAAAAATGGGATTACAGAGATATTAGTGAGCTAAGAATATTGAAGTTAAAAACACGATGCAAAAAAATATCAATCAAACACTTTTGACAATCACCGGAAAAAAAGTGAACTAAAGTGGATCGCATAAATAAATCTTTTTTGTCAAATGTCATTACTATACAGGGCGTATCTGTGAACATTTACATCTTTTTATCAACGTCTTGTACCAACAATTCTGAACCACATTTGGTGCTAATAAGCACTAATCATTTGGACGAAACTATTAACGTTCCGAAACTAAGTGATGGCGGGCGACGAGTGCCAAATACATTAGTTGATATAATCCACAGCTCAACATTCAATCGCAAGCTAGATAACGGAAGCGACTGACGCTGACCAATCGCTTCATTTTCGCCAGACCAACGTGCAGCAAAACAATGTGTCACCGCACACTGATAGCTGGGCGCGCGCACGATCCATAATGTAAACAGAGAGGCATAACCAAGTAAACAACAGTGAGGACATTAGGCCTAGCACGCACTCTTCATGAAATGTTTACGTTAAAGCACAATAGTGCCCACGCTAGCTATTAAAATAATAAAAAAAATATTTATTTCATAAGACCTGGATGCTTCCATACTAATATTATAAATGGGAACGTGTGTCTGTCTGTCTGTATGTTTGACGTTTTTTCACGGCAAAACGGAGCGAAGAATTGACGTGATTTTTAAGTGGAGATAGTTGATGGGATGGTGAGTAACATAGCCTACTTTTTGCCCCTTTCTAACCCCCCATTTTAGGGAAGTGGGGTACGCGCACGAAGCCGCGGGCAAAAGCTAGTTGTAGCTTAATTAGTTGTTGGAGACTCCTTTTAAGCATAAAACTCAGGTCCAGGAGTCACCGCTCTTGATTTTGTTCTCAATATAACTACCTACCTATGTTTAGGTTAACAAATCTGCATGCTATTAGCTAGTATCTACTCAGCACCTTTGATCGAATCGTACGATTTCCTTTAAAATGTAAATACGACGTTGCTATTATAATTTTTGACGTTTGTGGGATTTTAGTTCAGCTTACAACCTGATAGAGGGAGCTCTCATTCCGGGCGAAATACGGCGAGATACGTAAACGGTCATGAATATGTGCGTAGTCTGTTTCTATCGCAACTTATGCAGATTACCTTGTGTGTATTATTGTTATTTTGTGCTTGAGTGTAATAAAAATGTGTGCACTAACTAAGAACTACATAAGCATTGGCACGTTTTAATACAGGATTAAGGAAAATCCTTATTGTACCTAATAAATTAAAAAATAAGGAATATGAACGCAACTATGTTTAGAAGGTACCCAATATCTATTCAAATAGACTACCTATAGATGTAACTGTATCTGCAGTTGCTACTTTGCTGACATGTTTCCTATACTGTGCCACCGATTCTATATGCGCACGCGCCTGTTTGCTTTAAACATTTATACATTTGAAGCGATTTCCCTTTTATCGCTTTAGGAATGACAGGCACTCCAAAGTCAGTTGATAGTGTTGCAACACCACACGTTCTTCCCTGGTCGACCACAGAGTGTAGCAAGAAAATGCATTGTTTATTTACAAGCGACGAGCAATTGAGGTCAAAACTTAAGAGAGTTTTAAGAGAAGTGCGTCCGTACTCTGTTTCTCTCAATTCACTTATAACATGCTTATTATATTTTAGAGATTTTTAATTCATAAAAAAACATATA
The DNA here is from genome assembly GCA_014851415.1 of Cnaphalocrocis medinalis. NCBI lineage: Eukaryota > Metazoa > Arthropoda > Insecta > Lepidoptera > Crambidae > Cnaphalocrocis > Cnaphalocrocis medinalis. The sequence continues at coordinate 19,301,732 of CM026273.1, forward strand.
TATTTATATACATCAACATACACTCATTAGGACGCAATAATAGATATAAAAATCAGCTAACAATTCCCATATGGTAACCCACCTTCAAATTGTTAAGATCAGGCCCCAGTTGGATGTCCATCCAAAAATCTTTAGAATGCGCTTGTGAAGCCTAGCCTAGTGACGTCATTAATAGCGTATAGCTCTCCTTTTCTGATTGGGAACTTTTCAACTCCTATATCTTCGGAACTAATGATTATAGATAAAAAATAAAAAAGGAGGCTGTGATTCATACTTCAAAAACTTTACAATAAATAAATAAAAAAAAAGTCGTAAAATACCCTATTGAGGTCAAAACTTAGAGAGTTTTAAGAGAAGTGCGTGCGTACTCTCTTCCTCTCAATCATTAAAAAAAAGGGCCGCAACGCATCAGTGACTCATTCGCAAAAAAAAAATGGGCGGCCATGATTGATTACTTACTGGTGACCCACTTGCACGTTTGTCGCTTCAAGCATAAAAAATTAGGTCTAAGGTGGGTCATGCTGAGAAAAAAGCCTAGTCAATCTAGATTTATAAAAACCCCAAGTTATATTGAGGAGGACTCTTTGGCAAGTAATGAGTTTTACTCGTCGTCTGTTGGCACAAATAGAATTTGGGTAGCGCTTACGTAAGCAATAAGTATGTGTAGTTCAATAAACCACAAAACTATTATCCTGGTTTGGCACCAGGTTAAGGACGCAGCCGGAACAAAACCCTATGGTGATAATAGAAAAACGTGAAAACTCGACGTCCTTTTTAAAACTTGGTCGTGTTTTAATAAATCGAATGTGATATATATTAAACTAAGGTCCGCTTGCCGGTGTTGAAGATTGACTCATTGATTCCGTGAGTTTATTCTCATAGCAACTAAAACACCCCACACACCATTTTCTTCAAAAATGTCATATTTTCGCCACAATCAGTGTAAATAGGTTGGCGGCGCTAGTTTCATTCGTATAGCCCCTAAAGCGCTAATCCGAGATGGCACAAGACAATTAAAAAAATTATTTCAGTGTCAACGAATAATTACAGATTAAAGTGCTTAAATCCTGAGACGCGCAAGTGAACCTAAGAGATTTCTTTTTACTAAAGTCGTAAGGACCAAAAACCTTTTAAAATCCAACAGATTTTCTGTTGTCTGCTATTTGGGTCTTACGATGATAGAAAAACCAGAAACAACGAAGGTACCAAACACCAGCCAGACCCACAAAAGTATCTGTATATAACCAGTAAAACATTTATGTTGTGTGGGAATCAAACGGCTTTATTTCCAGGTCGGTATTTTAATTCCAGATAGTTTCCATTTCACGTGCATTCGACCAGACGATACCGTGGTATTCATTCGCGGAAGTTCCATACGTAAATAGCAGAAATAAAATTTAATTAAGAGTTGCAAATCCAATGGACAATACGACAAAAAAATATTTCTCGAAACCAAAAATACCATTTCTAGATTAGCCTAATAGGTGTTTGAGAAAAATAGTTTCAGAATTTTTAAAAAGGTATTTACGGAGAAAATAAATAGAATGTAAAAAACCCCGTTTGACGTCATCACTCGGCTAGTCAGATTTTTAAAGCCTTTGCTCATATTGACCTAAAAAAAAATATGTTCAGTTCAGGATTGACACCAAACCAACCTCATTATAGTAAGTACCCAGGTCCGATTTAAAAAAAATTGTTCCTAAGACGTCAAAACACGTCAGACGTCAAAAACAAAACAATGTTATTTTTATCTAGATTTTTATTTTTATCACCATATAAAAGTTCAAGTGCAGCACGTTATTTTCATTCAAAAATTAGCGGCTAGGCGCTAGACCGAAATACTTCGCAACCAGAGGCGCCTGCATCGCTTCAGTGCGAGTTCAGTATGCGAGTTGGCGTTTAGAGTTCTGTGCGAGTTGCGAGTTCAGTATACGAGTGTGAGTTTCAGTGCGGGTTCCGTGATGCAGGTGGCATAAAGAAGAACAACAGCGAACGAAAGGAGAAGTTGTGATAGCCATCCCTCATGCCTGTCAATAGAGGGCGGAATGTTAAGGATTCGGCAATCATCATTATGTAACGCAATTTTTATGGTCAATTTTATAATTTTTAAATCAAAAATATAAGTAAATTATTTCATGTGCAGCAATTTGTTTCATTCACAAATCTTTGGCTAGGCGCAAACAAAATGTCATAAACCAAACAACAAACGTCAAAATTACGATTACGATTACGAATCAAAAACGAATAATTTCGTAACCTATGATTGTAAAATAGACAGCGAAGAAGAATTTTCATGCAGAAAGATGCCGTGAATGCAGCTGCCACTTTTCCTTGCCCGTATCCGTGTTGGTAGCATGCGAAATCCAACGTGTTATCCTTAGTGTGTTATCCTTGGCTTGTCGTAATGGCAATCGATTTCAAATCCAAAGTAAAAGCGTGATGAGTCGTCAAGGCAATCATGACTATGCTTGCCTTCTGACTAGACGTCCAGCAAAAGTAAGCAGACGGTGTTCATTATAATTAAAACGGAGTGATTATATTCTCTTTGATTATAATGATATGAAAATAACAAAACTTTAGTAGTAAGACATTGACATTGACAATTATGACAGAGGCAACATAGTGATCTTATTCTCTTTGACCTTAACTTTTTTATTGTAGGTAAGTAAGCACCGACATCATTTCATATTCAGCCGCAGGGCTACGTCACTTCCGGTATATTATTCTGCCTTTTAAAAGACGTTTATTTAAATAAATACACACATTTAATTAAAACTAACAAATACGGGTCACCTTTTTTTTCTTTCTTTATTTGAAAAGCATATAAAAATGGTGAAAAATATTTTTGTCGTATTGTCCATTGTTGCTTTGAACTATTGCGTAACAATTTGAGATTCGCTGTTCAGCTTGCACGTGTGTAGGGTTAACACAAGACGAAAGGAAGTTTCGCGGTATGTCAGGGAAAAAAAAGGAATTTGTGTAATGATTTTTTGAAATAAAACCAACTTCAAGACTACAGTCGATGAAATTTTTTTTTGGTTTTTGTTGTTTTTTTCAAAAACCACTGACCACCACCTTTGAGTGATGGCCTACCAAACAAAAAAAGAATCATAAAAATCCATTCATAATTGGCGGAGAAATCGAGTAACAACAAAAAACATACGGGTCGAATTGAGAACCTTCTCTGTTTTCGCAGTCGATTAAAAAATATAATGTTTTTTATAAATAATTATGATTTTGAAGTATTTATTAAGAATGAACTATGAAATCCACCCCTTTTTATGAGTCTGGCCCGCTTCTTCAAAAAAAAAAGCTAACTACTTTAACCGTTATGTTCCGAAATTAATTCATTGTCGACACAGAGATTATACCAGGAAATTAGCTTTTGGATCTGGTTACCCTACATGTATCAGAATTTAACTAAAGCTCCGAACAGCCAATTTAGTACTGACACAAATGAGCTTTTCCGGCAATTTGAGGCAGGTAGAGCATCACTGTAGCTTTTGTTTGAATGTTACTGGTATATTCTCATTCGTTATGTTACGTTATAGTTATAAGCCACCTAGTATTCTTACAATACTTTATCTAAACTCATATTTTAATCTTTCAGTTAGGAAATCAAAGGGAATCACTTAGTTTTTTGGCAGTATGCTGAATATAACTTAACCTCACCTCACGCCAAGCATGCTTTAAAAAAAATAACTGTTTCAAATGCGAAAAAACAAACCGTTAATGAACACACTTACTTTTAAAAATGTTATAATCTTCAAATTAAGAATTCAAAGGTTACGCATTTTGACAGGCTTTATACCTCTAGAATACCTACCCTTGATTCTAAGGTATATAGCCTGTCAAATTGCGTAACTTTTGTATTCTTAATTTGAAGATAATATTCAGACAGAGTGTACTATAAAAAATATTGGTTTAGTAAGATTATGTATTATACTTCACATGCCATTTTAATACAGCCCTCCTCTCTAAGAATGGGAGAGCCCTGCATTCATTCCCTCCGGCTCAACTCGGCGAACTAAAGGCAAGTTTGGATGCAGACGATGCACCCCGTATATTTCGCCGTTGGAATATTCATAAAAGACGACTTAGAAGGAGTCCCTTCAATTAGATTTCGTTTTATTCAAACCACGACTGTATATTATTATTATGACACATGTGCTTCAATGTATGTCAAAGCATTTTATTATACAACTAGTGGCCCGCCCTCACTTCGCTTCGGGACCGTAATTCAGAAACTGACCAATAGATGGCGCTGTGTTCAATTACATCGCGCAAGCGTTTCGTGTTTTCGGTTTACCTATAAGCCTTGTCGTTGCCTATTGAAGTTATCTCTTTATAAATAGTACAGATTTGTGTTACGCATATCGACCAGCAACACGAAAATGTTTAGCCACCTTTATATACTTACCTAATTTACAAAAAAATCATTGCTCTCAATCACACCAATGTTATTATAATAATAGTTGGTCCAGCCGTTTGCGCGTGAAGTATTACTTAACAAACTTACAAACTTTCGGGTTTACTATTATCCCAGGAAGCAAGTTTATAGTCGTAACTGATCATGAAAATATTTCATTAATAATATCTTATTCAAGCAAGAAAATAATCGAATTGCACATTTAAGTACACTAAACCTACGTTATATTGTACCTTACGAGATTCGGGTACGCGTATTTTTCTGCGCGTATATGGTTTTCGCATACCGAGCTTACAGGCGCGTTTAAAAAACCAAACGTGATACGTTCGTTTTTAGGCGTATTAACGTGATCTGAGAAATACCTAATACCTATGATGTTTCCATAACTCGTACGACTGCTAAACGCTTGCTTCGAAACAAGCATATACGCGCGGTGTAAAACGCTTATCTGAAACCGTAAGACATTGTTGAATAGTGGCAAACACTAAAGGTCGACTGAAGTATCTCTCAAGAAATACAATTTAATTTCTTCCCATTTAATTACACAAACTTAAGTGTCTACTTAACTTTTCAATAACACTTACTGAAATTGAAGCAGCGAAAAACGGATTTTAGTGTTTCAACAGAAAATGAGCATAGAAATGAAATTATAATATGGTAGCATTGAGCCACAGTATTGAGCAAACATCCTAAACGTAGTACGTACAGCCACACATCAAAGTATACAAAACTGTCAAATTTCTTCAATCTACTCTCATCTTTCTGTCATACAAATTAGGTTAAATGTCAATTGAGGAAATTTGACAGATTGTGGTAACCTGATGTGTGGTTGACTGTACATTACTGCCTGGTGAAGATTAGTTTTTGCATGGATCAGCTGATTTTTATTTTGCTAATTCTAAGATGCTAAAGGGGTTTTATTCGTATTTCCCATTATGGACGTTCGGGATTAAAATTCCACGATGTATTTATGTCCTTTGTTTTAATGTGCATGTCTTGAAATGTATTTACTGTTATGTTAGTTGGGCTTTCATTCGCTCGAAAACCATAAATGCTGTCGAGTGAGTTCCTGTGACGAGTACACCGTGTTCAATTTAAATTAGCAAGGTTACGTCGGTCTGCATGTACGAGTTAGGAGTGCTATTTGAACTGTAAACTAAATTCCTCTGGTTCCATTCGACATTCGCTCTAAACGTTCAAAATACATTTTGAAACGTTTAGATACGCTTTGAACTAAAACTGTTATTAGTTTTTGGAGAACAATGAAATGTTTGTAAACGTGCAACAGAACGCAGTTACGTTCTGGAGCTTTGTGAAAATAAATTGCATTAGTTTGGGAACTGCATAGTGGTAGTAAATGTTTCTAGTTACTGCTAGAGACATTTAACTATTTATTTTATTGGGTGAACGAGTTCTGGCCACTTCTGGCGGGAGTGGAGGCGACCGCTAATCGGTCACAATTGCAAGCCGTGGCAGCATTTAAGTGATTCTGCACTTAATTTTCTTTACATGTACATTATGTTTTATTTTGGTATTAGATTTGTTGGTCCTATAAACAAATAAATAAACAAGGACGCGAACGGCCGCAAGCTAGGTGGGGGTTTCGAATACACCGGGATCGATCCGTAAGGGTAATTTTAGTGTGATGGGGGATTCTTTTTTTATGATAGAAGTTACAAACGAAGTAAAACTAATAACCCTTAATTATTAGCATCTGCGAAATCAGATAAGTCTCAACGCGTTGCCGACAAGAGTAAAGAGTACACTCATCTCTTGAACTTTGTAACCCTCCGAAGGTAAAATGTTCTTAAATGAAACAAATAACATGGGCTGGATAAGGAACTAGTAAATAGATAAATAATTCTATAACTGTAGTTTTAGTTCCCAAGTAGTTGACATATATTACATAGACATAAAACAACCAGCCGTTTTAAAAATCAAATAATAACTTAGCCACTTTAAAATATTAAAAACAAAAAGTTGTAAAAAAATAACCTTCATATTAAGCACCTAATATAACGAAACTATAAAAACGTCTATCAATATTACTGGCTCCACTAACTGAATCACTTGATACGATAATAAAAGCATAATGTACAACTTATTCATTGTATGTCAGCGATGAATAGAGTAACTATCATGTTTCTTGTCGGGATTTTCTCGGCGATATTTTTCTTGAAGCCAGTAAAAGGCGCTCTTGATTTTATTCTATCGCTTAAGTGTTAAAAAATATAACATATTTTGCATATTTTGGAGTGCAGTTTATTCTTAAAATCACAGTTATTTATACATTTGAAGGGTACAGGGGCAAAACAAAAAATGTCGCAGACAAAAAATAATGTAGAAAAAATCTTAGACTTACCTACCTACCTGTTTCATAATTAAAGTTAATACATTTTAAGGTTTATTGTTTTCTACCTGTTGTTGTATCTATGAATGAAATTGGTGAGTTTTAAGTGTGATAGTGTTGATTATTCATCTTTTTTTTATTTGTGACATTAATTGTTTCGTCTCTATATTCTACAACATTACAGTTCTACTATAAATATTACGGACGTTAAGTTAGTATTTGTATTCTACACGAAATTACCCTACCTATATCGGTAGTTTAAGTCCGTAAAATTTAGTCGTATCCATCGATTGAAATCAAAAGTGTTCCGCTTTCGCGTCTTAACTATTCAACGGGTAATCTCAACGGAATTCGGCATACATAGATTTGTTATGCTGATGAACATAGAATACCGAAAATAGAAACAATTTCGTGAGTGGCTCGGTTCCATTCCATTGATGGCAGCTCAGCGGTAAGGTGGCTCGACTAGTGATGCCATGCGACTAGACTTAGCTAGTGTGACATCGGAAAAAGTAATGTAAACCGGTTTAGTATTTTTAGAACTTGTACCTAACAATTACTCGAATTCTTTTTTTTTCGCAGGGGAAATGGCGTCGGCTCGAGGTGCAATGGCCTGACATCTTTATGGATAGGTTACGGATCCATCTCCCGAGGGGTGGACGGGTTATGTGGGGCTCCCCGTCCACTAAAACCACCTGCAACGCTCCCTCATCGTGGGGGGCTAAGGACGACCCGTCCTTACGGGGCAGTGGGTGATGCCTATACAAAGCCGTCGGTACACCCGAGGACCAGATCAAGAGTATAAGGGTACATGATAATTGACACGGTGTTTTTTTTTAATCCAAGAATTCAAGGCACACATACTCGTATTTAGCAAAATAAATACTACCGCAGAATATCCAACTCAAATCAGGTTAATAGAGCATAAAATTAATCAAGTACCTGTAAGTGGCTTCATAACCTAGAAAACTGTATAGACCGAGCAAAAAAATGGAAGATTCATCAATACACAGGTGATTAATACTGAAAATAATAAACAATACTTTGAAAGAATGTGTGGCGGTTTTATCGTTCCCACGGTTTATATTATAAAGCGCTGAGTTAGAATGTTATATTGCACATTACGACGGATAAAGTAATATAAACTTTCTTTGAACGACAGAAGTTTTAATAATAAATACGTGGACAAAGCGACCAACAGATATGACATAACATCTGTTAGTTAGAATAGTGGGAACTGTGAAATATGTTGACAATGCATGTGCAAGACAAGCAGAATTATAATAACGGAATAACGCTTATTAATATCTGTTTCAAAGTACTTCAATTCGAGTAATTAGTTGTTTTTGAGACTCCGAGGCGGTGGAATTGTAAACCGCTTCGTGGTAACTTTAAGTGTTATTTAATTATGCCCAAGAGAAATGTATTATGCATTACTCTTGACTTAAAAAATATTCTTATTGTTATAATTAAAATACTGTACTGAAATAAGTAGGACAATTTCTAAAATTGCAATCACAAATCCCAGTCGACGAATAGAAATTAATTAATTAGGAAGTCGTATACGGTATACGTCGTACAGTAATGTGTACTACGATCACTTTCATAATTATTATACATTGCGTATATTACAGTCATAAATATTACAAAAATCAAATATAATCTAAATCATGCCATCAGGTTTATTTGCAATTATGTATAATACTATAATTAATCACTAAGTTTACATTATTGTAAGCTAAATAGGAAGTTATAAATTAGGTATGCTTATTAACTTTTACTTAATTGAAATTGATCTTTAGTATTGTTACGAAATCATAAAAACGATAATATTACAGTAATGGAAGTGGCTAAGGCATTTTTTTCAGAACGCGTTAAGTTCTCGGTTCGATACCAGGTCGAGTTCATTTACTAAAGCAACTATTATATTGCATGCGATCTAAGTGTGCTTGTCGATTCTAGCTGTCATTGTCATCTAATACAGGAAATAATCAATTCTGCGACTTTCTGATTAGTGCGTGCATTTAGTGTGAGGGTACTAGGCAGAGGCCCAATCCGGGGTACCGCAAGTTGGCAGCTGCACTTTATGTGAGACTCCACGGATGTTACGGGTGTCCATAGGCAACTGCAATCAACCATCGAAAGATTCATCTGCTCGTTTTATCATATAAAAACCTATGAGAGGCTTATTAATATTAGGCCGCATAAGGGTATTTCTCATTTTTGAATCCAAAAAAATGACATCAAGCACAAATGATATTTAAAAAAAATTGATGATACATTTTAGTAGTGTTGACCTTGGGGATCATGGTAAAAATGGTCGCTGAGCTTGCAGTCTCATAAGTACTGAGATATGAGGACTTTAAAAAAAATCCCCTCCATGGAAGTGACCGCAGATCCAAGGAAGTGACATTCCCTACATACACACAACATTTTTTTTTGAAAAAAATGAGAAATAAATACCCATAAACGAAATATTCAAAAACTACGTGCCTAACTCTCAAAGATTTTAACGTTCTCAACCGCCAAGGAGCGGGCCGTGATTTATATCTGACCGTTGCGTACCAGTTAGGTATTTTAGCGTGGCTGCCCAAACGAGTTCCTATTCACTCGAAGGTTTGACCGACTTCTGCGAAGAATGAGATATGTACGTTTCGTACGTTTCTCCGGTCGTAGAGGCGCGTCTTGACTTGTTTGTGCGAGTACAATTCTTGTCGAACGCTCGCCAATCGCTTTTGTCACTCGATTTTGGTCGATAATTGAATTCGTTTTAGTGTTTGTTCGGTCCACTGCCACAATATGATTGTCATCTATAATATTTATTTAGAGGTTAGTACATCAAAGTAGGTATACAAAACTGTCTTTTTTTTCAGTCAACTCCCAGAGTCCCAGCTTACTGTTAAACACTTTAGGTTGAATATCAATTAAGGAAATTCGACAGGTTCTAAAGGTTCAGGTTGCCCTGACGTGTGGCTGTCTGTCCATTCTATAGACAACGGCAAGGTTTATAAGTCTTACACGATGTTTTCGACACATTAAGTATTCTGTGACCCAACCCAACTATTAGTTGAGAGGGTCCAAAACGAAACAGAATTTACAACCACATCTTATTTATTTAATTGATCTCTGTTCTGCCTCTCAAAAAATATAATGAGTTCTCTATATTTTTAGTAGATTTTTTTAGTACAATACAATCAAAAACAAAATGAGGCACTAGTAGACACAAGCACTTTACTATAAATCGTTTGTGTTATAAACTTACTACACAAGTAACTACGTATAATTACAACAAGTTTGACACACTTTTCTATTTCAAATAAAAACGATAGTGTTATGTCTGTTCATTAAAACTGTACGTAAATTGAATCATTTCATTTACAAATTACTCGTAAATACTCGTAGTTCATTAATTTTCAAGTGGCCATAAAAATAATGATGATAAGATAAATTAATAATAAACTATGTGTGAAATTGAAAACCTCCTTTATGGTTTTTCGCCAGTTTAAATGTAATTTGGAATCAGATTTTATTTGGTTACGTGGAATTAGAATCTTGTACGTGTTTTTAGTTACAAGTCACAAAGCAGTTGCTTTATTATTACATAAAAGATTCGCATTGTTATATGTTAGTAATGAATAAACGCTAAAGTTTCAATATAATAGAAAGCTAAGTGATCCTCAGTTTATTCATAATTTAAAGTTACATTTTACTACGGGAATAAGTTTCACGAAAACTAGTTTAAACACAAATAATGCCAATCATAACGGCACTCACCATTACCAGACAAGAGATTAAGTCGTAGCCTCATGTTTTTGAAGTTATTATCAGGCATAATATCGGCATAGTTAGTCGGTTTAACACATAATTGAGGTCGCCATGGCTTAGTCAGCCCATTACGCCAAACGAGTTTGCGCCGACGACGATGCGTCATGCTTTCCACATAAGAATCGGCGTACGCGCAGACACCGGTAACAACCGCAAAGGGTTCGGGAGGCAAACGGAATACGTGACTTGACGTTAGACTATTTTACCTCAGTAGTGATGGCGAACTAAAGGCACCAATGTTTGAATCATAGGAAGATTTCTACAAGTTGTTGTAACTTTTACGTCAGTAGTATGTCCTAGTAATCTATCATTTGTCTACTGTCTCTCTCACACATTTTATTAACTTTCATAAATACAAATGTCTGCTTGCTACGAATCAACCAATCGCAAATATTCTACATACATACGAATGCTCTCGTAATAATCTTATAATAATCTCTAGCTAGCTACACACAATTCTATACTGAAAGCGTTTGAAATTTTCCCAACAGTGCTGTTATTAGTAAGAATCAAAGAAAGAAAATACTGCTTATAGATATTATGAATTGCAAAATGCCGTCACATTTTATTTTTGACCCTAATCCATATAGTTTAAATTACGAAAATGCTTTTGCGTATGGGGGCTGCATTGGCTGGCCTCAATTCGCTTCGGAACCAAATTTTGCTAAAAGCTCCAATCTTGGCCAATAGATGGCGCTGGGTGCTAATTATATATAGTGTTTCGTGTTTTCGAGTTTCCTATAAGCCTTGTCGTTTTCTGCAGATTTAACCTCTTTATAAATAGTAAAGATAAGTATGCTAATTCGGCTTGTGCATATTTAACAGATTTGGACAATAATATGATACGTTAAGAGAAGTTGGTTGAAAAAATAAATAATATTTAAAATAAGGATAGAATGTTAGGTAAGGTACAACTTAAATATCCCATAGGCTAGGACATACTGAAACTCTGTGTTAGATAAGTCATTAATGGCGGTTTAAAGGTGTAATTAAAATTAATGGGAACTAAAACTAAGCTGGGTTTTAATTTAAGGGGCTACATAAAAAAAAAACCTTACCTTCATTGTGGCTTTGCCAGGTCCCTGGGAGACGGTACAATCTGATACTAAGGTGAACATTAATTCATACCTTTATCTAAGTCTGTAATGTTTTAGAAACACGATTTGGCGAGTTTGGTTCGATAGTTTTTCGATTTGAAAATACCTCTAAAAATTACGTTTTCTCCAGATATTTACTGAGCGAGATTACCAATTCAATCGGAAATTCCTTTAATTAGTAGATATTATAAATACTGATGTCTGGCATTTTTAGAATTTTGTTATTCAGCCTAGTTTTTTTATAAATACGTAATTAATTTTTCGTGATTTTGTCGACATCTTTGAGCAACTTGATAGAATCTGGGCGCAACGTATTCACGACTTTATTGACATGACCATTGAGTATAATTGTGTAGCCGTGTTCTCACCTGCTCAGTGCTGAGACAGCTCTCTTAGACGACGGACCTATGCCAGTTGCGAGCAAACTGAAGTATGTCATTATTAGTCAGAAAAACGAAATCTGCAAAAGAACAAAGACCAACATTGGAGTCGCTACGTGACTCAATTTTTGATAAAACTTTATCAGCGCCATATCATCAGCATACATCAGCACTTAACGAGGCTGTTCATGGATTTTCGATGTTGTCCGTCAGAAGAACGTAGAACCTTTGTGCACTTCGACAGTATAGGAGCAAAGTTAATTGTCACAACAGCGGTCAAAATTACAGAATTGGAATCGTGGTTTCAATTGACGTTATCAGACGCAAAGCATATATTGACGTTATCAGGGACATCGCACCTCTCAACAACCTACCCGTTCAGATCACCTTGCCGTTCGAACTCCTGCGACAATAGCATGCTACAGAGGAATCCAAGGAGTTAATCTCATGAAGTTTCAATATTAGTTGGGATATTTTATCGCCTCTAATTTTTTACCTTTTTAAATTTTAAGTAGGTATGTTGCGTCTCCGTGGTATCCTAATTCGTTTCTGATGACGTGTGTTGACCGTGCCACAGTAAATATAGCTAAAACAGTATCGAAAGTCGGCCTTTTTGGAGAGAACGATTAGAGTTGTCCTTTTATGGCTCAATTCGATTATAGATTTATTTTCATAGAAATTTTAATCGTTAGTTTCACATTAAATGGCAATCACATTAAACAACCGAATCAATTAATGCATTGCTTGTGAGATATATTGTGTGATTGCCAAATCAATAAATGAATAACCGACTTGGCGAAACATGGATCTCACCACTTTTTACGGTAGACTTGGTTTTTTTGTCGAGTATTGTTTTTGATGGGATACATATATTAGCGGTCCGGTCGGTCGGCAGCGCACTTGCGACTCCTCTGGTGTTGCGGGGATCCATGGGCGGCGGTAATCGCTTACCATCAGGTGATCCGTCTGTTCGTCTGCCCCCTATCTCATAAAAAAAAAGACAATTTTAACGAAAGCTTCAAAACTGAGAGTGCGTCTAGCTCACATATTTTTATTAAAACGCAGCTTTTTTTTTGTCAGTAGTGCGAGTATAGACGCAAATAGTGTGCGAGCGAGAAGTGAATAGTTTCGCCGCCATTTCTAATCCCAATGTTTATCCGCACGGGTAGTAATGGCTACTGTGCACTGTGCAACACATTCTTTCCTCCTGCTTTGACGCCAGATACTCAAACACTATACAAGCACACCAATACACCATCTCTCACAATTTTATACTTTAGCTTGCTCAGTCATGGCAGATCTCATCCATACTTTGATTTTGTTCAGTATTCGTTCAGTATTAATGACATTGTTTTATCATTGCCCAAGAGGTACAGACCGATACGTGGCAAAATGTAGTCGGGGTGTGGCCGGAATGGGTGTGGCTGTCAAGTTCACTGTCGCTCATGTGCATGTCACAGATATGCTATCGTTTTCACGATTTAGAGTGATTTAGCTCTTTGGGTATTTGACTATATTTTTTTATGTAAACACATATCAAAAGATGCCTCAATTTCAGAAACATTGTTGAAAGAATCACTTGATTCTCATTTGAATTAGCTGAGATATCACAACTTTGAGAGCACATATTTTGGGCAATTCCAAAAACGCTCTGTACAATGTCTATTGAAGTGTGACGTCACAACTCAAACTTCTGTGTAAATTTTGTTTGGGTTTTATAATAAAGTTGGAAAATGTACGGGTAGTTCAATGATATAATTATTATTTTTTAATTTATTCTTTAAAAATGGACTTGCCCATGAAACTTTGAATGCTCACAAAACCAGCTAGACGTTATATTTTTAACTGAAAATGTTGGCCGTTGGTTCTTATTTACCAATATTTTGAAAGGAGTATCAATATTTTTTACTATATCGAGATTAGTCAAATACCCAAATGGTAGATTATTTTTATTATAATGGTTTGTATATTGTGTGTTTATTATTTGTTGTTTGTTCCAGTTTTTTTTTTCTTAATATTTTTTTTCTAAGTGTCATTGTTGTTGTTTGTTTTTTTGGTTTATCTGTTGTATTGTTTCATGTGCGTGTCATTCATTTGTTCATTTATAAAACGTCACTCAAGGTCCATACTGAAAACTAGCGCTGCAGTGGCTTGAATGAAGCAGCTGCAGCATATGCTGAGTTTGGACCTTATTGACCACCTATCTGTCTATGTATGTAAGCACTTAATGTTCCTTTCCGTTTCTCGTATGTACCTACTTCTTATTATGTATTCTCTGTCTTACTACTGTTGTGTTGTATCTCTTTTTGTTTGGTCAGTAAATATTTTACTTACTTACTGACGAGTGACGTCACACTTTTTGTATCTTGTGTGCGCATCTAGTAAATTTTGTTTGGTAGCCATATCAAATATTTCTTGTAATAAATACATAAATGGTTTTTATAGTAATAGTTGGGGTAAAATGTATTGGTAGTTCAATGATATTTAGGTAATTGTTGAATTTTTATACTTTAAAAATGGACTTTCCCATGAAACTTTGAATGCTTACAAAACCAGCTAGACGTTATATTTTTAACTGAAAATTTTGGCTAATGGTTCCTTTTTACCAATATTTTGATAAAGTTTAATGTATAGAGACTAATCTCTATACATTAAACTTAACTTAATAATGTAAGCATTTTATAAATATTTAATTTATGTTGGATTTATTTAAACGTGAACAAGGTTTATTTCCGAACGGAGGTCGATTGCAATCGATTATATTTAAGAAAAATAAAATGTCAAAAATGACAGAGCTTGTCAAAAAAAATGGCGTGGGAAAGGGATTGCATTGTAATTGTGGAGATTCGAATAAAACAATTATTGGTAAATCAGATAGTGGTTATTATTTCGTGCAAGACTTCTGAATTAATTCTTCAATAATAGGGTATTTGACTAATCAAATACCCTATTATTTTATTTTTTATTTATCGTTCATCGATTCGAATCTCATTTTGTAGTCCGCAACATGGGTCCGCAATGACTTCACTAAGTATGCACCCATCAAGAAAGTATGTAATTTATGAAGTAGGCAAGTTTGAAAAAAGAATGCTATATTTCATAGACTTTCACTAAGCTGGGCGGTACCGATCCAGAAAGTACGTAATTTGTGAAGTAAATAATTTCGAAAAAAGAATACGATATTTCATAGACGTCGGACGTGTATACCACAGACACAATGTCCTTACTGCTTTATTTACTGTGACCGCGCATGCGAAAGTGCGATTTGACGCGAATCAAGTGACAAAGTTACGAGTGTTGCATGAGATGTGCGGGGGGAATGGGCGGAGTCTCTTCAAATCAAATAAATCATTGTAGGGCCTTAAATTGCAAATGGCTTTAAGTAACACCTAAAATTGAATCAATCAGTAACACCGTAGTTAAATGCTCTAAAAATAAAACAACGACATATAGATTTCGGACATCCATATAAAATTGTTAAACTGGCAGCTAAAAGTGTCTACAGTTCGTTTACTCTACGATCACAGCATTGGCGTATTGCAAACAAAGGTTGGTTACAGTGACAACCGTTGACATACATATTTACATCATTCTACCCAAGGCCATAACAATCAGTTCAACTAGTTTTTATTAATTACGTAAAACCACTAGAAAACGAATTGCTATGCATTTTCCGAGGGCATTTGTGTTTTTGTTGGAAGTGTATAATAACACTTGACCGCTGTTTACAGCTAAGTAAACAATAGCATTTTCAATAAATATCTATACTATTTATAAAGAGATAACTTCTATAGACAACGACAAGGCTTATAGGTAAACCGAAAACACGAAACGCTTGCGCGATGTAATTGGACACAGCGCCATCTATTGGCTCATTTTTGAATTACGGTCCCGAAGCGAAGTGAGGGCGGGCCACTAGTTGCTAATAAAGAGGCAAATTGTAGGTATAGATAACGACTAGGCTTGTAGATAAACCGATTAAGTGAAACACGTGGGCGATATAGTCGGCACGAAGCGCCATCTATTGATTCAGATTGAAACGAATGTCCCGAAAGGTAGTAAGAGCGAGCCACTTACAACAATAAAGACAATATCTCATCACTAGTTTATTTCGTAAAGAAGAAACCGAAACGTATCATTCTAATATAGAAATCATCATACTATGTAAATAAAATTATATTATACGAGGCATAGTATAAACCTTTTCTTTGACCTGTTCATCTCATTGCTGGGCAAAGACCTCCCATAAAAACCTCCATTGCAATCTATTTGAAGCAAAGATTTACCAATGGACGGAGAAGAGAAGTGGTCAGTCACTTCCTCTTCCTGTGTGGGCATGGGACGGTTAGAAAATGAATTTTAGCAGCTCTTCGTGATAGCTTTACCTTTTGTACGGGGCATCAGACAGATTTTTAGAACGTTCTCGAAGTTTCATGAAAGATGTTTGATTTAGCAAGGGTACGTTTCGACTTGTTATTTCATTAACTAAAGGCCTTCATCATCATCAACAACAGCATCATCAGCTCAGGAGTAGTGTATAGTTTCAAAAGCGACAATCATCTTAGGGGTATTTAAATTTCGCCTTGTTTATTAATTAGAAAATTAAATGCATGGAGAATATACAAATATTTCGCAAATTATCCTGAATGAAAATTTCAGTTGAGGGCATAAAGATAAAGTTCTTTATAAACATGACACACCAACATTTAATGTTTGCTCAGTTGGTTTGAGTACGTTCGTGTTATTCCATCGAATTATTTGCAACCCGCGAAGCGACAAGTCTCACTTGTTATTAAACTACCGTATACTTGGACTATGAAATACAACATTTTTATTCATAAGTAAAATAACATCACCTAATTTATAACAGGCGTAATGCTTCGAGCGCGCTCATTCATTCAAAACAAATACACCCGTTGAACTACAGCAAGGAACTCGGAAGGGTGTTACGTACGACGTACGTCGTCGATCGATTGTAGAATCGATAAATCCATGTTCATCGATTGATAGGTCTTGTAGATCCCCATTGATCGACATATCGATTTTTATATTTCTAGATTTCGGAGCATATTGTTTTTAATTCCTGAGCCGATTTAGTTGCTCGCGTGTAAATAATCAGAAGAGTTGTCGCAACGAAGACGAACTGTACAATGCTCGCGCGCATTAGAATAAAGTTTTGATGCACGTGTGAAACTGGCATAATATCTCAAACCTCACCCTAACTCTCGAACGTATCTCTGTACTCTCCTCAAGTAGATATTTGTTTTTTTTTTTGTGATCGGTATTAAGACCAGCAGACAGATCGCATGGTGGTAAGCGATTGCCGCCGCCCATGGACACTCTTAAGTAGAGACACAAGTGCACTGTAAATCATTTCTCCCTTCCCCCAAATTAGGCATCCCCACTCACTCGGCGACACAGCGCAGGCGCTGCTTCACAATTTCGGACAAGGACTAACTTAGCGACGGTTTTAGGAAAAATTAAACAGTGCAGGTCTAAATCAAAACTTTTAGTACTATTATGAATATATGCAATATAACCATTGGCATAAGAGCAGCGTGTCGAATAATAAGCAAATGTACGTTTTAACTTATGTCCAACGTAGGCATTATACATTTATCACTGCCCTGTGTCGGACAGTTCATTTGGGCATGCAAATCAGACCAGAGTAAAGAGATATAATGTCAACCCCCGCCATATAACTGTGGGAGAGCCACGCTTCGGCATGAATGGGCCGGCTCGACCGGAGTGATACCACTGCCTCACAGAAAACCGGCGTGAAGCAGCACCTGTGCTGTGTTTCGCCGAGTGAGTGAGGGTACCGGAGGCCCACTTGGGGGGGAAGGGGATAAAAGGTTGGCAGCGCACTTGTAACTCCACTGGTGTTGCAAGTGTCCATGGGCGGCGGCAATTGCTTACCATCAGGTGATCCGCCTGCTCGCCTGCTACCTCACATAAAGAAAAAACATAATATGGCGGGGTAAAATAGATACAATTATTATTCGACGAATATCTAATACATGTGTGGAAACATTTTCAACACTAAGTAAAAAAGTGTTTTAATAATGTCCTGCAATATCGATAACACATTAAAAAACGACAACTTGTGAAGAGGCTAGGCAGAAGTGAAAACAATTGGAAAATACATAATACGAAGATGCATACGTCATTAAAGCTTTGTCATGCGCTTTGCATTCGATGCAGTTTAATAAGTTAGTGCCGCCATTTGGCGCACGCTCTCTCAATTCATATTCGTACCGCATAAGGCCTTTTAATTTTTAAATTAATTTGTTGTACCTAATGTTAAATCGCTATATTCATAAATAGAATAAGTAAAGTTAAAACAAAAGGATTAAAATTTAGCCCATAAGTACCTATACAGACATGAAAAAACTTACATCAGAAAGTTTGTGCTTGATGCTATCAAGCACCTAACCTATCAAGTTGATAGGTATGAAAGAAGTTGGTGACGCAAGTCAAAATAGTAATATTTTGGTAATTTAGTAACTGGTGAATAATAATAACTTATGTTTATTGAATTTCGCTTCGATTACAAGTGACAAAACTTTTATTGCACAAGAGTTTATTACACAAAAACTAGATAGTCATGTTTTCTTTAAAACTTGTCTATGGCAATTCTACTTTCTTTTGTCTTCGAAAATTGTTAATTTAGTCCTCTGTTTCACTTTTCTTTGATGTTGGTGAAACAATTTTCAAATAGGTAGTTTAGTCTTCTAAGGAGCTAAAAATATTCTAGGACTTCTACAGCAACTGTCAAATTTGCACTTCACATTCAAAATTCTTTTCCTGAAAATTCAATATGATTTTACTATAAGAATAATGGTCACTTTGTCATAGACACAGCGAAGTAATTATGAGTCTTAACCAGTTCGCTTTAAGCATACACTTGTTGTTTTGACAGTCAATGTTTAGTTCTGTGTATTGTATCAATTATATGCCTATAAAGCACGAGTCGTAAACGCAGAATTTCTTAGCTGTGCGTCTTTGAACTACAATGTAGAAAAGAACAGTATTCCACCGTACGTGTAAACTACAGTGGGATATTCTAGTTTTCGGGCTTTACTTTAAATCGTTGGGGATTTGGAAAACACAAAATTCAATTTCAACAAACGTTCAATATCGTCTAGGTGAGACGTCGAGAGAGGAATATCGTAAAATATTTGAAGGCGATGAAAATATCGAACACTGGACAATTCCCATGGCATAATCACTCTCGAAGAGTATTTTATGGATATTTATCGTATGGTACTCCCAAACGTGGTCCACGTTTGGTCGAATGCCAGGAGGCGCCAATCTTATTAAAGTTAACGAGTCATCGATATTTTCAATGATGCATGCTATGTTTGGACACCTGTATTTTGAGGTGTCCAAACACAGCGTGCAAAGTATGTGGTCGCCACGGGTGGCATTCACAGGACGCAAATTTGCTGCAGACTAGTTTGAATCTAGTTTGAATTCTGGGTGGCACCAATCATAATCTAATGACAAAGTCGTTTTTTTTTTAAAGTACATCAACACTGAATATGACTATTAATATTCAGTGTTGATGTACTTTAAAAAAAAACGACTTAAAAAATCTATATTTAACTATCGGATAAATCGCTTATGGTGGACCATGCTCGGTAGAATACTTTTAAGTAAACGCGACACGTTCCGTACGATGTATTTGTACATGGCTCATTGTCGTTCATTGCACTGTGCTCATCAGTCAGTGCATAATATTTTACGTAGTGCAGACTGCTGCTTTCTTTGTAGACCAGATGATAACGAGTCTTATTAAGAATAATTAAGTGATCAAACAATAAACTAACGCTTGTTTGGCTTAGGTAATAATCGTCAATAGTTGCTCCATAATTTTGCCAGTAATGGATTTTAGTTCAATGAAAACTGGATTTATACAAACATATTTCGCAAACTGGAATACAGGAACTTACTGTTGTTAAAAGCATGTAATAAAAAACAAGAGTTATGTGTACCTACTAACAGTTCTATTTTTTAAGGGACACTAATCAAGTGATTCTGTAATATGTATTAAAAATGACTTAATTTTTTAAATGCCAGATTTGCATTTGATGCTTTCGTGTTTTATTCAAGCAAATAAGCTAATATTAAAAACAAAAAAAATTTTGTTTAAAAAGGTATTTGGTACGTATAAATTATTTATATATTTCAAAATCTTGTAACAGGATTCCTGTGACGAGCAGACGGCCAAGAGTAAAAGTAAAGTACACTGACTAATCTCACACTGCTTTTACTTAAACACCAACTTACAATACTGGCAGACAATTTAAATTTCAATAAGGGTTTATAAGCTTTCTAACTTGTTTTCACAAAGCAACTCCCGATGTAATTTTAATAACAAAAGAGCATTCACCGTTTAGTTTTGTATCTGAACATGTTTACAAGGGTGAATTATCTTTATTATCAAACATGTTTAACCCTTACCCTCTCAATAATTACATCGAAAATATAAGAAAAAATGCTGAGCTGTGTTGGTAACATTCAAGCAGTGCACATTCGCTGAAGCATTGTATGGGTCTTACAAATAAACATACATAAATGGGTTTGGAAATAAGAACAAGAAATTATCAGTCGCTTTGCAGTTGCATAATGATTCCTAAGGGAATAATGATAGGACACAAAGTTACAGTTGAGCATAATGCATTTTGATTTCATCGTACGGTCCATGTCAAAGCAGTTTTAAGTATTTGTATGCTATTTCAATAAAGCACTCTGTACTTGAACAACAGGATTTAAACTCAGTGTATGGTGAATGTTTTGAGCTTTAATATTTCAATAAATTTTATACTGAGGTAATTTGAACTTTCTTTTTTGCTTTTCATTCATTACATAGGATTCTATTTGTTACCCTTGAATCTTTTTGAAAAGTATTGATAAACAAGTGTACAGTATTTAATGATGGACTAATATTGAAGTTTTAATTAATTACACATAAAAAATGTTTTTTTAACAAATAGGTAGGTAAGTTACCTACTTATAAACATGACATATCAACAAGACCTATTTTGCAGCATGGGCAGTCTCTCGTTGAATCAATTTTCATAATAGAACCCAATTGGCTTAATCATCACACTAGTGTTGTAGTTATTAAAGTGCTTAACATAGACAAGTGGTATTGAGATTTCACAATTAGTTTTACCCTTTTTAGTACTCCATTTCGATAGTTAATGTTATTTTGACTAAACCCAGAACAGGATTTCAAAAGTTGATCCGAGTTCAAGAGACCCAGTGCATCTTACAAAGGATGTGAGTAATTTAAGTGTGGCTTCACATTGAGTACAAAAGTGTTTGATTCAGTCACAAAGACCTGCCGATGATTCGTTCGCGCGTACCGACTCATCCTACAGCTACAAACAATATATGACAACAAGATTACTAATACTTTCGTAAGCGAGTCTAGGTTGTAAACTTGCAAACTAACTTGCTCCGAGAGCCGGCGGCCACGAACGAGGAATACAAAGTTGCATCTACCGAGGCGCAGACGAAAACTGCGTAGAGATCATAGAACTATTTAATACTGTTGCATTCCGTAACAGACGATGCGTAAAGCATCAAGTCGAGCGTGAGCACCCACTGCGATACTATTATCATCACAAGAAATGTGACTCGCATCCTGCCGTACTCATTCGCCTACAGTCCATTATTTACCGAAAGAAAACATCTCATCAGCTGTCAGTGATTACGTCAATACTCGCTAAACCTGTTCCAAAGTTACAAAAAGGACTTCAGCAACTTATAATAATATTTAATATGCAATTATACAACATACAAAAAAAAGCTCGTTTGCACAAAAATTATCTAAATTAACAAATTATCGATCTAAAGAAACTCTGACTTTACTGCAACTCTTACCTTCAGATAACTCCAAGTCCAACTCGGCCAATTTATCTCTTATCTCGTCCGGCAACTTTGATATATCAACACTTAAGTCAGCCATTGCGAAAACACACTTTTTTTCTCACAAAACAAATAAAGTTAACGACAACACTTCAAGACACCATCGTGACACATGGCCATCTTGAATTTTGAATAATTTCTGCTCGACTCCGAAAGGCAAACTAACGACTTCCTCAGACGCTCGCCAGATGTCGCCACTGCGGTTGTGTACGATCAGTCCGTTCCCCTTTACAGAATCGACTGGCGTTAAGAAAAAAAGTAAATGAAAATAATCACCATAGACAATAAAGTAGCAATAGAGATGTATGATGCATGGCAGCATTACAATTGAAGTTGCCAGTAGATTAATTATTATTTAGTGTTCTTGCCAACGCAGAAAATTATTTAGATTTTGTTTTCTACTGACGAAAAGAAGTATACGGTCTATGGGTATGTTACCTAAAATATTATATTTATTGTAAATATAAATGATGGTGCCACTGCCGCATATATATGGTAGGATAGGTATTACAGTAGGTATGTACTTTGAGTATGGACTAAAATAATTCCCCCTCAAAGCTGTGGGCACTTACACGATAGAGGAATGTAAGCATAAAGTTCAGTGTTAGGTAAGGAAACTTACTAAGAAATAATCTTAGATTTATAAGTAAATTTTAATTTGAATCCCGGTAAATACAAGCAAAAAGTCTTCAAAAATGCACTTGCTATTTTTTCTCTCTCTTTCTCTCTCTCCCTAACGCCATCAGAGCTCAGGCAGACCAAAAGTTGACAAACTCTGACCAGAGCTTTGCCACGAGAGGCTCAGATACTTAGAGAGGAGGATAGTTCAATGCATGCCATTTGATTGTGACTTTTGAAATGCAGTCAGAGTATCATTCTAATCGGCTAACGAGGTTAGAAAAGTCAAACAGAGTGTTCAGTTATCGTCAACCTTTTTCGTGTGCCCGGGAAAATTATAATGGCACTTTGTGACAAAGTGACAGACAGACAATAGAAGTCATCATCAAATTTTCAAATCAATCAAATTTTGCCGTGGTTAGTGAGTAGTGATTACTTGCACTGTGAGCATTGGGTTGTCTTCTGGATTACCTTCCTAGAAGGAGATTATTTTTCAAGGAGCATAGTATGTTCGTATTAATGTCTGATCTTTAAAAGAAAGGCAATTTATTTTTTTTGCGATGAGACTCAAGCAAGAGTATGTTCATTAATGCCCCCAAGAATTGAGTAAAACGGTGAAAAAAGCAAGGTGTTTATGGGATCCGTTACTACCGGACTACGGAACCCCTGAAAAAAAAACTTGGATTTTTCCACAACAAAACCCTAAAAAAATTTACAGCCGCGCCGTGGCAGTTTTTTTACATGGGAGAGCCATGCTTTGGCATGAATGAATAGGCTGGTTCCACCCATGGACTTGGCTCCACCTAAATGTCCTGTCAAAAATGTATAACAACTATAACTTATTTCGGCGGAAGAAGTCGACTCACCTTTTCTGCGTTGTTAAAAATGTGACAAGACAATCCGCAGGTTCATTGTATCATTATTCAAATACAAAGAAAATGTTCACTGGTGGTTGTAGTCACCATATTTTACTTTACTCTATTTTTTGTGCTTTAGACGATTTTGCGACCGAGTTTCTAACATTTGCATAAGTATTCAATATATTGACAATATCCTCCTAATCATAATGCAACATATCCTAATTATTCCTCAAAAAATCCGTTGTCATGACTTTCTTTACGCATTATAAAATTTACAGAGAAAATTTTAAAAAATAAACCTTTACGGGCCTCGTTCACCATGTCTGAGTAAAGTTTCAAGTAATTTACTCCTCAATTTAAGTTTGGAGTTTGGAGGAAACTGGTCAATAGAAAGACCAGAGGCCAATTTTCTCCGAACCCACTTTAATTGACAAGAAAAATACTTGGAATTAGGCCTACACTCAGAGGAGGCCCTTAAACAAAATAAAAGAAGTTTATAATGCATCAGATCAATGAAAATTAATTCAGAGCCCTCTGAATAAAATTTGTTTAGAGGGCAGCCATTTTTTTTTCCAGTTTGTTTTCATTGGCAGTAAAACAATGCCTGAGAATATCAGCCTTACTTTTTTTAACACAGACTTTAATTATTTTTACTGGTAACATTCTAGTTTGTGTCATGGCGATAGGTGGCGCTAGGAGATTTCTCTTCCCGTCATTCTCATTCGCTGCCTAGTTTTTCTTTTTACATTCAGTAGGTAGTTGGCTGTAAAATTTATTCTCGTAATGGCTGCCACGCTAAAAGTGTAGCTTATTGGTTATGTCATGTTCATAAAATTTGAGTTCGTATGTGTTATTCGACTAATTCAACAAGTGTTTCGAACAATGATCGCATGAAAGCAGCATAATCTCAATCTCCCTGGATCGTTTCCTCTTTCATGTTTCCTTTTTTGGCAATTAAGTTATGGACTCGGCGTTTGTGTACTGTATGTAATAAAAACATAATCTATGCCCCGTGAAAAGTGTTCGTAAGAACCATATTGAGTGCCAAGTGGTTTGTCAGTAGTTAAAATGACGGATACACGGTCGTCATCGGCGTTGTTCAAGCGGGCCGAGCAGCTGAAGCGATGGGAGGAATCCGACACCAACAAGCAGTCGCCGACGCCGAAGCGCGCGTCCAGGATCCAGTTCTCGTCAGGGATCGTGTTCCTGGCGGCGTGCACGTCGGGCGACAAGGATGAGGTGCAGCGGCTGCTGAAGATGGGCGCCGACATCAACACGGCGAACGTGGACGGCCTCACGGCGCTCCATCAGGTACGTGCCCGCATTCCTTCTCTCAACCATCTTGTGTGGAAGTTGCCAAAAATCTAACTAGTATCAAGCCTGACATTGGGTTTGACAAAAACTTGTTGCTCCATGTTGTATGTATCTAATATAAAACATAATATAAGCATACGAGCCTCACGAAAACAATTGTTTTTCATGTTCTCCAGATGTTTTAGCCCAATTAGGCATGTTATTGGCTATATGTTTGTGTTTATGAACACCTGTATTTTATGCCAACACACCTAACAATTTGTTAATCATACACATACTTTTTCACCCATGTTTGGCAACTTTTACATGATCATGGTGGCCACTATTTATTGTTGTTGATGGAGTTGTTAAGAATTGCATTCATTTGTATTTGTATTATAAATAAATAATGTAATTGTGTTTAAAATACAACATGGTTATATACCTATTACTAGTGAATCTGCAACAGATTCACAAATACCTCATAATAAATAAACTATACCAGCCAGTTTACCAGTCTAAGACGGCTGGTATACTTGATGGCCATACTTATAAACTCTTTCGTTACATTTTGAAGATATAATTGGAGTTATATTTAAGTTACATACAGTTAATTTATTTAAACTAATTACCGGTGCACCCTTAGCTGTCTATCAGATAGAAAAAAGTTACCAATTAGACTTTGTACAGACACAAAAGACAGACTTTTGTAAGTAGTTCTGTATTTTATGATTTATGCCTGCAGGAACTTACATTATGTTTTGTTACAGCAACTCTAAAAGCATTGATATTTTTATTCACTAAATAATCTTCTAAATATTAATCCCAACCGACTCTGAATTGTATCATTAAGTTGTCTTCAATTTGACATCTACCTTATCGCTAAAATTATATTTTAGTAAGTTGTAGTACAATTGGGTATTTGACTAAAATTTTGACGTCACAACTCAAACTTCTGTGTGCGGCTGTGCGCGTCTAGTAAATTTTGTTTGGTAGCTATATCAAATGTTTTGTTTAAGTAGGTAAATGGTTTTATAATAAAAGTTGGTGGAAAATGTACGGGTTGTTCAATGATATAATTTTTTTTTAAAATGGACTTGCTTATCACAACACCCGCTAGACATTCAATATTTTTTACTATATCGAGATTAGTCAAATACCTACCCAATTCAAAGTACATACTTTCCTTGGTTTTTAATACCTACTTAATTCTTTAAAGTTCCAGCTGAATAGTTAATTCACAAAAAAAAAAACACAAAATTCATATGTACAAATGTATAATGCAGCACACCTGTGAAGCCCCTGGAGTTGCAGGTGTTCATGGGCGACGGTAATCGCTTAAATTAAATTATAAATGTAGAAAATACATAAGCTGTCATAGTCAACATCCGTAATGGAGTTTCCTTTTATTTAGATTCTTATTAGAGTACCATAGCTGTTGAATAAAATTAAGTTTTAATTTAATAATTGTGCTAAAGGTGCTAATAGCCATGTGTTTAAGTGTCCAAATCTGTCATATTTGGTTAATACGACTTCAATTGATTGTAGCCACTAAATGTTTTGTTGTATTAAAGATGAAGACATCTTTAGTCTGTATTTGTGGTGCCTATTATGAGGCCTTTGGTATAAAAACTACTGAAATTTAACAGTGTAGAATAATGGGAAATGGAATTTACTAAGAGTGCCTCCCCAGAGCTTAAAATATGATTTTAACAATTACCTACTTCCAATAGCAGTTATTTTCGACAAGCAGGTTGAGCAAATTTCATTATTCTAGCATGTAGAAAGAAAGTGTATTAAATAGTGTAGAGGGAACAGCATTAGGTATTTTAAATTTTGAAACCAGTTCTTGTCTCAGCCCACAGACAGTTTCATAGGTACGTTAAAACTACGAATACCTGTGGTTTAATTTCTCGGAAGATTTTTAACATTATAGGTAACAAATTAAATGTTTACATTTCATTAACAGTATCATACCTAATTATACGTATGATATAATAATAAATTGAAATATACTATATTATCTTATTTATGATTTTCGTTCATATGGTAATTTTTTGTAGTAGCAGGCCCCAGGTTTGACAATGACAGTTATTAAAAACTCATCAATATTATGTAGTTTCAATTGTTAGTCAAATTAAACTAAAACCATTTTTTGTACCAAAATGCTTATAATATCAAGATACTTTCCCTTATGTAGTATAGCCATGGGATGTACGAGTAGTATAACCATGGGATGTCTTGTTCATTAAAGACTTGCAGGTTCGCAGGTCTATTTTGATGTGCATCATCCACTTTGGGATCATTCATTTAAACACTTTTATATGAAAAAAAGGTAATTTAGAGAGTTATTCCTTTCTTCAACTTTTCTTGTAGGTAAATGTAAACATCCAGGACCAATACAATAGTCGCATGTTTTGAGCAAAAGTATCTACCTATTCTAAAATCTTTTGCCCAAACTACATACATAATAGGTAATTTTGTTTATTAAAAAAGGACCACTGCAAGTATTACGTAAGCAGAATTTTTGGGAAATTTAACCCCCCTCCCCCCCTTGTCAGCAAAAATCCACCCCCCACCATCGATGATTAAGTAGTAATTGAACGGTCCCAAAGATCCAGTATTTATGAAACCATTTTTTTTATATTATAGACCACAAATTCTTAAAAAGCTAGGTCTTTCAATATTTATTTTGCAGCCACAATAAATGTTTTCCAAATGTGTGATGTTTCAATACAACAACGCAAAAAAAGTCCAAATCAAATCTAACGGCGCCAACTTCTATCATATTCTCATTAAAACCCAATTTATTAAGTATGTTTTGATATCATTAAGGAGTATATTCGTTACAGAGTCAAATGATTGTAAAGTCAAGAATGGGAAGAGATTTTGGTTGAAAGTGTAATGAGACACGTTTTGTTTGGAGATTTTATGTTGTGGTAGTTAATCCTGCCTTTATTCCTATCTACTAAAGATGAATAACTAAATAATAAATAGGGTAATGTTATGTAATTTTTACTTTGGTTATAGATGCCTCCTTTTGAGTCTTCGAAGTGAGTTTTGTATATTTTTCCCTCATCATCATGCCACCACATTTTCATTAAATATGGGGTACCATTTTAGTCTGCAATGGATTTTTGGGTGTGGTGGTAACTGGAACTTAAGCTGTGTTTTTATTTATTTATTAAGGTACAGCAGTGATTGTTACAATACTATTGAAAAATCTTGTTAGACATTGCTTTGATATATTTTTTTATAGAAAATACATACTTGTAAGAGTACAACTGCCAAAAGGGAGTTGATAGAGCTGTCAATGATATAATAAATAAAAAATAATATTTTTTTAGTCAAAAAAATCTTTCTCAAATCCCACTGTCAATATCGTCCACGTGCCGAAATATTCTTGTCGTAAGGAGACATATCATTTATGTTCTTAGTTGTTTTACATTTAATAAAAATCATTACTTAGATGTCTTCAAGATAACCTCTCAGATTTAGATGCTATTGATGATAAAAACGATGTCGTCTTATTAATTTGGTCTAAAATCATAAATTGATTCGTTAGCATAGCCTATTAGCATGTTAAACGGTTGTATGAAAGTGTATAATATGTTACTGATTCAGATAGATAAAGCAATGTAGTGTTATGTTGATTGGCATTTTATATTGATTCTGAGATATGTTCCACCTAATTGAGAGTATTTTCATAATATTTTTAAGACACAATACAGTGTATCAAGTTAATGTTATCATCAATCATCGAAAAATCTCGAATAGTCAAATCTTAGGTTATAAGTTTCAAATCGATTAGCCTAGAAATGAACCTATAACTTCATAATACGAACGTCTGCTTTCTTCCTCAATTTATGTGATTTAATGACATGCAAGCATACTTAAAATTCCGTTTCAATCTTGACATTTTGATGTTAGAGTCGATTAATCTATTCGTTAAGGTTGAATGTCTCGAATAACTTTGCGGTATAACATCGGTGGCGTTATCGTGTCTCTTCAATTTATATTTCCAATCAGCTTCCGCGAATCGCAGCTTCGATGAGAATGCGGTACAGCCAGTCACGTGTGTCGAGATTAGCACTCGGAATAACTTTCGATTGTTTCGCCCGTCGTCGTACGTCACTGGACGGAATTAGACGTCGACCGTCTGCTGGTACATATCCCCCATACGTTATCCAATGCTCACTCACTACCCACATGAAGCTAATAAGATGCTTCACTCTGCAATGTATGTGGAAATCACAGATCCGATGTTATAGCTTACGTACGTAACGTATTGTAGTTTTATCTAGCTCTCGGCTTGTGACCATTGAATCCACGCTGTACTTGTGAGCTTCTCAAACTATTCTATGCAGCAATGGAACTTTAAACTACACTATGCCGCTGCGCATATGTTATGTCATCGCACCGCGGCACTCTGTAGACATTTTCGATAGAATTCGATTAATATTATATGTCTTGCACATCGGTTACTTGCATTTATTGCAGTCATCTGTAAACAGAAACATTGATGGAAATGGTTAATATTGTTTCATGCCTACCTGCAATATTGAATTTAAATCCATCAATGGTGAACAACTGTACTTACTTATTTTATAGGGTTTCGTACCCAAAGGCTAAGAATTGGGACCTCATTACAAAGGCACCGCGGTCTGTCCATCTATCTGTCACTGGGAGTGTATGTATCTCATGAATCCCATGATAGTTAGACTTGAAGTGAAATTTTCACAGATTTATTTTGTTGTAAATATTGTAAACATACCCAAATATTTAGAGAACTCGTGTGAAAACACGTGATCTTGTCCTGATTCATAATTTCGATTGTGGCAGTTTTTCGCTCGATATAAGTACTAAAATTTGATTTATTATTCTTAACAACAACATTTAGACGTTTAAAAATACTCTCATTGGTAGTTTGTTGTTGTTGAATTTAAAATGGCTCCCATATAAATAGTATTAGATAGGGAATGGCACGGAAAACTCGCACTTGACCGGTTTTTATTTATTTATTGTTTTTCATAATCTAATACAACAAACAAAGTAGCTACATATAGATTATTGACATTTTACCGACTTTTTTCTTTGATTAAAACTATTTATAGTATTCCAAAATAGTTTCAAGATTGTAGCTGCTTATGGTAATGAAATAGTCTTATCAATAACATAGGATATGACTTGTATCCTGTGAAGGCATATGGTTTTTAATTAAAGTATTCAATGAGTGCTTTTTATCAAAATTTAAATTAGCTTAATGAATTATTTATTTGCTTTGTCATCAGATGGTTACAATGCCATAAATAATTACTTCACATTAATTTGTTATTCTTAAATTTTAATTAGAGACTATTTGCTTTATTATGTAAAGTTAAAGTGTGACTGAATACTAGTAATAAATATGAACACATGGTTAGAAATATGTAATCTTTTCAAATGGTGTATTTCTCTCTATATCAATCAAATAGCGAATCTAACTTTTTCTTCTAGTTCGATGCAATACAAGTACAATCCTTAGAATACAGTATTATTTATTTAAAGAAAATGTTTTGATTGAATTAAAATGTGTACCTGTTAGGATTGAAAGTACATTAGTAACTCGTAGTACCTACTTACCAGATCCTGAGGTAAGTTCTAAACGTACCCTAGGTTTTGGTCGAATGCCGGGTCGGCTTCGAAACTAGGTTAATGGTAATTGATTTACAAAAAAAAGAATCTCATTGAAGTTACAAATGAGTTCTGATTGAGGGTCAATTCCCTCTGGGTTCGCGGTCGCAAGCGAGAGTATCCGGAGGAAAGTATAACGAGGTCTAATAAGCGCAGTAATTAAAACGACCCGCTCGGTCTATGCCCTCCGACCTCCGATCGACTAGACCCTCACAATGTACCTTAATTGTTAATTTACTTTGCATATGAAAGATGTTTTCTGGAACTTAACACGGTGGAAATAAGGTCTATAATATGTTGGAATCGTTTCTCTTTTTGTATAAGAACGATTTTAAGAGTACTTATGAGTGAAAGAATCGCTCATCAATATTATAGTTCGCTACTATGAACCAGGAAAATGTACATAAGACGACATCACTTAAGTTGACTCCAATCAAAGTATTGTATTCAAAATCAATCATACTATCAGAAATATTTATACCACTCAGAAAAAACAAACACAATGTGCATTACTCGAATCTGTATTAAAGTCCGTTATGGTACGACTATTTCGAAGACCCTCTGACATAGTAGTAATAAAAGATATTAGGTAGTTTGGATTTCAAGAAATGCTGAGAATATAATAATAATAATTAACCACACGTGATACATAAAAATATCAAGGTAAGAAACCGTCAAAATGACGTGATCTATTCTTCGGGAATTTAGAAAGGATAGTATCTTATAGATTTACACGTGTTTGCAGCAGAATGTTAGAAATAGCTGATGTCAATATCCCGTATTATTAGAATCGAAGATAAACATTTCTTCCAACATTCAAAAAATCTAAACCGACGAAACGAGTGAGCGGTGCCAAAAATCAGTACGCAATGGCTTGACTCCTAGAATATAGAATCAGAAAATTATGGTGCTATTGAACTTGAAAGTGATCACCGAGACAGGTGCACAGTACAGTGCGACAAGGTTAATATACAAGCCTCCTGGCTTGGATGACTTTGACGTGATCCAGATAAAAAAAAAAGATTATTTTTTCATGTGTTTACCTAACACAGAGCAGACGTGCTGACAACTATCCTGATTGCATGCGATTAATTGTCATCAGAAGCCGCCCATAGAACACCCAGTTGGAGTCATTGCGTTAGAATATTTTAAAGTCCCTTACCCCAGTTTGGGGCAATACCCACTCGGTGTAAACAGCGCGGGCGCTGCTTTAAGTTGGTTTGTGAGGCCATGGTCTCACTCCTGAGGCAATGCTTATTTAAAAATAACAAAAATATCTATAAAAGTGCTTGACGGTGTAGTTTTTATTTTATCATAATTACCTACTTAGCGTTCGCAATGTTTCCTACGTGTATGTACTAACATTTCCTCGCAGGTATGAGCCGATTTCCCCTAGTAAAAAATATGCCTATGCATGACGTAAGCGACACCTAACGCCATCTATTGTTCCCGACACAAGGCTAGAGCGGGTTACTAGTTTGTTTAAACATCTTAATTTAATAAATGTATGTATCCTCTAATACGTATAACTGAACCAGGCCATGTCCTTATAAAAACAACGGATTTGTTCAATAAAGAAAGACGCATAGCAATCACACGTTGACTGTTAATTCTGGTTGACAGCAGAAGTTGTCTCCAGTTAATAATCGAAGTCAACTTCAATTCACGTTGACGTCTCATGAATACAAGCGCGCGCGCAATATCGTCTTACGTTGCCTCGGCGGCTCATGTTTCACTGCCCGCAGAAATTATTATATTGTTAGGAAATAACTATCAGAAGTGTAAAAATAAAAGAATTACGTAGATTTAAATTTAATTTAATTTCTAATTAGAGACCGCCGGAACGTCCTAACACTCCACACGTCTGCCCGAAACTTAATGTCCCTGTTATGCATAAAAGATCCATCCAACATGGTTACTCAATGTTGGTTGGCTCTTTTACGCGTAACAGCGTTTTTGGTCTCTGCCGCCGCCAGCCGACGCCCGACTCCTGCGCCCCGTTGGTAGGCCGCGTCGGTTAGTCCTGATTCAATTCCGCTTACAATATTGTTAATGTGAGCCTTAGTAGTGTCTGGCTAGAACAATAGATTTATACACCACCTGGCACAAATTTTTAAGTGGTAGATGTGCAGACGCATCATCTTTTTTTATACAACGTCCGTGGCAAACAAGCGTGTGGTTCGCCTAATTCCCGCACTAACTCGGTGACACACAGAGCAGAGGGGTGTCCTAACCATGGACTACCGCTTGAAACCCTATATGAAACATCCTGTATCATTCATAATTTCGTGTAAATAAAGTTCTGTTAAGACATTGTAGGGTTAATTTATTTCCTACATCGAGAAGCTCGTTCAACCAGACAACCATAGCTCCAGCCATTATAATATATCGTACAACGACCCAAGCGAATTAAAAAAAAAATGCCGCACTCAGAGTTAGAGGCGTCAATTAACATTAATTGTCAATTTAGAAAAAAATCTACATTCTTATTTTAATACGCATAAAAACTATCCATACTTAAGACTATCCATAGATATAATGCACATAAAAGATAATTACAACTAGATAAGGTGTCACATTGAAATGAAATGAAAATGGTTTATTTAATTCAGGTCCATAAAGAACACTTATGAATGTCGATATGTTGGTTGGTTCGGAATGTAGTTTTCTGTGGAGGAGACACCAGCAAGAAACTCAGTAGTTATTCTTTTCAAAGCAAGTTTCACAAAATGGCACGGTTAATAAAATTAAATTAATAAAAATGAATGGGCGGTCTTTTTGTATAAACCTAATCATAAGGAAATAAATGACTTCTATTATTTTCTATTCTATAAAAAAACACTTGTTGTGTTACTAAATACATAATAATGTCCCTAAATTGTTGTCTTTCAGAAAATAATCTATTTTGTAATAACCTTTTTTCATTAAGTAGTTTTTTATTCTGTTACCAAACCTCAAAGTTGATGTTTATTGACATTTGTACACCTCACATCAAAAATAACCAATCACGGTGTAGATAGACCCCAGTTCTATAGTACGCCATCTAGCGAGTTTTTCACACGTGATAGCTCCAGTATAAGATCGACGGCTGGATCAGCTTCCTTTTATATTGTTTCTTTTATATGTTTTTTACTATTTTCATGTATTATTTTTTTGTTTTACTTTACCTGTCTTGTCTTGTGCAAAAGGTGTTTGGAAATACAATTCGTTTTGCCATCACCAGTTTTATTGGCACCACCAGCGAAAACCCAACAATCCAATGTCTATACTCTATACATTGTGTAGAAGTGGTCGAACTGCCTTTAGAAAGAGGCCTAGAAAATGTCCAAGAATCTATCTTCCATTTGTAAAAGTATAAATAACTAATTACGTTTCGACGTACTCTGAGCTCGGAGCAACATTTGAAACTCACTTATGATTTTCCTTGACGACTCTTGGCAACGTGTACCCGATTCTAATTGGTCTGAAAATTTGCGATTTTTAAATGGTTTTATTATGATCAGACTTTTTCAAAATGTTGTAAAATGTAACACATTTTTTTTGTGGTAATTCGTACGGTTAGTCTTCGTGATATTTTGAAAAAAATATATTTAGGTGTTATAAAGCTGATAGCACAATAGTGTCAAGAGCTCCTGCTCTTCGATATATCTCTAGATCATGTCATCGAAGATGCTTCTACTAAACTTATAAATAAATCTAAGGATGAATAAGTAGCTTCATCATTGTATTAATTCTTGCAAACTCCATGAAGAAATCATCCAAGCAAGCTCGTCGGATATTGCATAATTATACTCTTGGAACCGCACTTGTTCTTCCCTCGGACGTACAATAACATATGTTTCATAAGAATTGACACTGGATAGCCGGTGGGACAACCGACTGCGCATCGTTTCTCGGAACTCAACGCAAAGCTCTCACAAATTGCAGTTCTTAAGGAAGTGGATGGTAATGACACTTGGAACTGTGTGCTGACACAATGCGGGAAACTCCGTAAGATTAGATGGCGTACGTGTGGACTTAGGTCCAACTACATGGTGATTGGTTATTTTTGATGTGAGATGTCAAAATGCCACTAAACGACCAATGACGTTGATGTTGGACCTCAGTCTACACGTATGAAACAGTGACTGAGGGCGAGCCATTTTTTAATAAGTACGTAGTAACTTTTATGAAATAAGTTATTTCATTAAATTCTGATTCTTGTTTTGATTTTCAAAATAGTTTTTAATCCATCCGGTTTATTGGCAGACGATTTCGTGTAAGGAGGTTTCCTAACAAAATAAAAGTCAACATCTTGACGTGTTATTGTCGAAACTAGAACAGTATGGGTGTCTATGCAGTTGTGATCGCAAACAGACATCGAGTTAGCCCTGTTTACCTTACATACAGGGCTCCATGCGATTGCATCACATTCGTCTTTTTCAAGCCAGCGATGACGCATTGGAACTCGATACGAACCCTGCGTATGCGCAGATGTAATAGTAGACCTGGTTGGATACACCGCGCTCTTGTACGTTACGGTCACTTGTGTGTTGTATGTTGCTATTCTTTTACTAACCATATCACCTATTTACGATCTAGAATGTACCTAGAAATGAGCCTATAACTTCTTAAAACGCCTATGAATCGATGTTCCATTTGTAACAGTATAAGTAACTATTAAGTCTTAACGATTTAATGTACTCTAAACTGAAATATGTTTGCTTCACAGGCTCTATTTTATATCAGTGGCCTGCCCTCACTTTGTTGTGGGTTATTTTGCTATTCGTTGCAATCACCAATAGATAGCGCTGGATGTGAGTTGCTTCGCGCTATAGATTTGAGTTTCCAATTTGTAGGTATGTAAGATTTGCCTGCGCTTTATAATATGTATTTCTTTTCAAAGATTTTCTGAAACGTCGCTACGGCTTAGTACCTCTTACCGTGATGTTGCTGCGATCACGTATTTCCTAAAACAACAAAAATTAACAATACTTTGTTACTGCTATTAACTTTTCCCCTGTTGGTTAGGTAAAACGGGAAATTAAGAAATATTGGAAATTTCTAAAAATAACTTACTAATTGAATTTTTCTCATAAATTGTATGACTTCTTTCTGGAGTTTACTTCACGGCGGTTTTTAGCTTTCAAACTATGAGGCAACGAGTTATAAGTAAAACATTTATTCGGTTCCTGGAAAACTTATTTTAACTTCTTCCGCGCTGTGGAAATCATATTACTTGAGTTTCTTTTGTTTTGCATTTCAGGGAATTTCTTGCGAACTTTTTTATTACGAATTACAAATATTTTTAAACTTGGGAATGTGTTGCAATGATTAGGAAATCGTTGTAAGTTGAGTTGCCTACTAAGTTGACAAAATCTAAGGTTGTTGTTATAGTTTTGTGTTAGTTTTAGTTGTAAATTGTTTAGTATAAATGCATTTTTATTTATTTATTTCACATGAAGGGCACAGCGTGTGCGAAAGGGATGCTAATAAGGTTTCGGTAGAGTAGGCCTAGTACTTTTGATGGATAACTTTGGTCTAAGACTTCACATAACATTAAAAAAATGTTTAAGATGTTTGTGCATACCCCTCAGCTCGTACTGTGCACGCATCGTACTGAGCTTATGACGATTGTGTGTTTTTTAGTCCCAAACTCGTGCCAACCGGCTTATGCGTTAATAGAAGCTTCCGTTTACTACATGCTGTTTCCTTGACTACAGTTCAAATTGACGTGTAAAAATAATTCTTAGCCGAAATATTGCGATTCATCTAACGACATAGTATTATAACTATGACTTACACGGATTCAGAACTTCAAAAGGAAAAAACGAAACCCTTATCAAGATCACTTCGTTGTCGTGTATCAAGGCCCTTTATTTCGGGAACACGTGAAGGTAACGAGTTGAAAATTAAACCGTACCCTTAAGTCTATGGACCCTTGAAGTTCTGATAAACTCAAACCACTGGTTAAAAAAAAGAATGGGAAAGTTTGGAAGAATAATGAAATTTGGCAAATCATTATCGTTATCGATGCTAAAATCTTCTCTGCTGCTTGCTCCTGTTCTTCTACTTACTGTCAAAATTTATAATCTTGTGTTAGACTATAATTAACTGGATACTATTTGCACTATTTGTATCTTATATAAAATTATTTTACTTAGATAATTCTGTTTCTACATACAAAATTGTTATGATATACTAAAAAATACATTAATCGGTGCCCCAAATGTGGTGAGGCTCGTAATGACGGATATCTAGAATAGAACGGCTACAAGAATCGCAGATGGCGGGCCGTAAACCGTTGATTTATGGCTAACATCGGCTACCTTTGGCACTTGGCAACTCTCGCCGAAGGGCTACACCGGACTACGGTCAGGCTTGTCCCACTCCGCGTGTAGGTATCGACCTTGCAAGTACATGCGGCGGCCCCACCGGAGGGGCTAATTAGTAAAAAAATCACACGACAGTTGCTTGCGATAGAAAGAGAACGCACTTCTAGGTAATTGTAGGTGGTGAATGCTATGCGGTCGGAATTTCAACTTTATGTTATGATAGCCTGAGTCTTTGTTTCTATAAACGGTTTTTAGCAGTGGGCTTTCTGTACTATTAAGTATTCTGTGCTACGGTATGGATTTGTGCGAAACAGCTCGCTGAACAGCGATGCGGTTCGTTTGATGCTGAGTGACTGTATCACTCATCTAGTTCACACTTCACATTTAGCTCACTGCACTAATTCAATTAGAAGAGTGAGTTGATTATGGAACTACTTTAGATGATTTAACTACCCAATTTGAGTGATACAGCGATAGTTCAATTGTCTTTTTATGGCTCTTGTTACTTACTGATCTTATTATTCTTCGCACCGCATTGTGTCTGTACGATCTGATCTCTACTCTCGCTATTTGTCCAAAATCTTAATTATACAACTACATTCAACATGTATTGTTAACTGTTTTAAAAATGAAATTAAACTTAATGTATTTAATGATAAGATAGATTGCCTATAAAAGTATGGCCTAATCTAATTAATAAAATCTAATCCATTAAGTAAAAAACCTTCACAACATGCGCTAAAAGTCACACGCGTTTCTGTACTGGAGATAGTTCTGGCTATGCTAAAACTTTTTTAAAGGCTAACTTTTCATTTCGTTAGTTAAATGCCGCGTCGAGAGAAATAAAATCAGTTTCAAAAATAGTAAGGAAATATGACTGACTGACATTGACATCAGATCGCCTATTGTGTGATTCTATTGATGAAATGAACGCCATCCAAGGTTAGAAAACGTATATCGCGTAAACTTATATAGGTACGCAGTCTAGTTGTAAAACTAGACCGCACCCGCGGCGTCGCTCGCGTAGTTTTAGTTTTTAGTCAGTCATAACAAAATCGTAATTACTTATTTACACTTGTGTTGTTCTTGAGTTAAAACTGCTAGCATTATTAGAATTTTACGGATTCAGGTGAATAGCAATACTGATTTGCTTTTCTATACTTACAAAAAAAAACCCCAAATAAAGTTTAAAAAATCTTGCCACTGGTGAATAAATATATCAAATAACTTTGTAGTAAAAAAACTCAGGGAGAATTTTTTTCAGAAGTACCTAGTAGTCATGATAAATTGACTACGTCCGATCTACGGCACCGGTTTATCCTGAAATTTTGGGACACCTTTATAATGGATAATCACATGTGTGTCTTAGTTAAACTTTTAGCATGGGCACTCCTGAAATGTCTATACATACACTTAGCAAATGAAGTAACAGTATTCATATGTCAAGTACAGTGGCGGACACATCAAGCTTTACAAAACTATCAAATTATCTCAATCGATTTCGAACTCAATGTGTAACATTATAAGGTTTATAATCGAATGAAGAAATTTGATGGTTTTGTAAAGCTTGATATGCCCGCCACTGTACATTAGTAATTATGACAATTGAATGCGCAGGTGTTGTCTCACCATTAGAGCTACTGATGCCAAGTATATTTACCTTCAGCAATAACATCTTTCACTAAGTTCCATAATGTCATTTTAGACTCTCCATCATCTAATGTCAACTCGGTATAATCGGTTGTTGAAATATTTAAATTTTACTGGCGCACACAATCAAAACAGCTCGCGTGCAGCTTAAGAGTTGTACATTCGCTAGGTGTGAACGCACTCTTATGATAAGATTGCCTATGATGCCAATAGAACGCTTAAAAATTGTAAATGTAAATATTGGTGAATCCTATTAAAAAAAATCATTTATCTGTATTGGTGATCACCTGACCGAATGTTCGAAAAAAATCGGAACATACTTTTTCACAACCCGGGAATCAAAGCGTGGTGATTAAGCCTAATCCCATCGTAGTAGCGATGAATTGATTTCTATGATAGAGGTCTTCGCTGTGCAGTGGGATGGTATATTTTAGGGTGATACTTTACTTTTTACTTTTGTTTTGATTCTGTTAAGAATAGGGACTTTCGGGAGTTCCCAGGCTCTAGTTGTTTGTTTGAGTCAGTGGTTCATGCAGTCGTCACATAAATATGACAACAGCCTCTAACCGCGTTGCGTTCACCGAATCGTTGCGTTGCAGTACGTGAACATCTTTGACGTCATACCAGCAGTGACGTCAAACTGAACTCGCGCTCTTTCTTAACGTCATACTACAAATAACATCTATTCAAAGTATGTTGTAGAAATAATGGCTTGTTACGCAGGGTCGAGTTGTTTAGAATTTCAGAAGGGAAATTAAAGTAACAAAAGTATTTATTCCGTAACGTAGTTCCTGTGCAGTGTTTGGCCTATTGAATGAGGGTACGTAGGATTATTCCAGTGGGAAAGGGAGTTAAAAGTTTGCCAAGAGTACTCTTGATTCCACGTTTGGACACCCGACCATGGGCGGTGGTTATGACTTAACGTCAGGAGACCTCCGACGACGCCTGTCCGTCTGCTACTTATCACATTAAGAAATGTCCAAGATTGTCCTGAATGACGATATATTAATGAATCACTTAAAAATAAGATCAAAGCAATTTCCAAACATTTTTCAGCTGCACCGCGCTTTGTAAACAACAACAAAATAATTCGGTGTAAACAACAAAATAATTGAACGTGAAATAATATAGCTGTCGCAAAACATACCGTTATCGGCGAATGGAACTGATTTTAACATGTCTTGTTATACCTGGAAATTGACGTTTTCCCCCGCTTTCCATTTTAGATGCCGATAATAGCCATCGTTTGCGTCAATACAACCATGGCGACGGAATTAGGGTGAATTATTTTCCACTTGACTACGATTATTTTATTATTTGGATCGTATGTTTACGGGTATGGATATTCATCTGATCTCTCATAAATTCTAAACTAGTTATCATAACTGGACAAATGAGATGTAGTTGGAAGCCTCTTGATTGTCTGCTGTAGTCACGTTTAATTGATTACAGGCTCTAGGGGACTTAAACTAAACATTATTTACATGTAGCCTTTTCGGTATACCTATAAGTTTGACGTTGACTATCAGATTAACTTCTTTATAATTAGTATAGATTATATACCAGACCCACCCTGTCAATTTATTGTTAAACTAACATAACACACCCAGATGTTGACTCCAGATTCTCTTTAGATCTAGAAATGTGATATATAAGTATTCATATTTATCAAAAGGCTCATTTTGTACGTTCAGCCACATCAAAGTATACAAATTTGTTAATTTATTTCTTCAATCGACTCTCTATCTTACTGTCATACGCCTTAAGTTGAATATCCATTTCGGAAATTTGTCAGTTTGTGGTAACCTGATGTGTGGCTGACTGTGCTGCATACAAAAGGTAATATATTATGACTAATATTTATATGAAAAGAGCCCAAGTATACATCTTTTTGCTGATAACTATTTCATCTCTCTTATTGGTTCTTATTTGGTTGATTACGAGTAACCCATGTATCATAGAGACAGTCACCATGTATGAAAACAAGTATTTGGACCAAATATCCGGAGTGGGTGAATCAATAAGTGCGTCAGACGTAACATTGTACAACAATTTTATCGAGTCTCTAACTAGGGCATTATTTGTTCTCATGATGTCATATGAATCGCTGATAGAGATGTAAAGAAAATTGTTTGTTTTCTGACTTCGACTTACCTGATGGCGCATTTTGGCAAGGGTCCTGCCATGTTTGATCCCCACCATGGGCAAACATTCGTGTGATGAACACTTATGTTTGATCAATGTCTAGGTGATATACTAAATATGTATTTAAGTATAATATTTGTGTTTCCTCTGTTGTCTGAAATCTGTAACACAAGTGCTTAAGCTACTTAATATGAAAATTAGTCAATGTGTGAGATTTAAGAATTTAGTTTGATAAAATCTTATTTGTGATTGCTCCTGCAATTGTCTGCTGTCAAAGCTACTGCAACTGATATACATAAATACTAATGCTTGAGCTACTTATTACAGAATCAGGTCAATGTATGAGATGTCCATATATGAATATTTTTAACATTTTTACGCTTTACACTACTTTATTGGCTCCGCTTTATTTATCCTTATTCTTTCGGTTCATTTCGGTATGTATAGTCCCAACTCTTGTTCTAAGCAACGGATCTCTGCCCAGAGTGCCCAGCCATGGGGAAAGTCTAGCTAGCCAGAATGTTGCTAACCATGTAACATTACTGCAGTCGGCTGGTCTGTGATTTTTCGCTTTGTTCGACCATGAACACAGATATGCCATTATTTTATTTACTACTGCACTGTAATTACTTGCGCTACATTATACAACATAGAAGTTATTTCATATAGAGCGTGAATGTACCTTGTAAATTACTTTATTAATTAATTCTTTCCATCGACTTGTTATTGATAAAGTTCTGCGTACGATGCCCCCTTTAATACACTTTCTACTTAGAAAACATTATGAAATATATTTAGTAATTTTATTACCTAATCATGTTTAATGGTCAATCAAAGGCTTTTCTTCCATTTGTCTGTGTCCGTTATTTCTATTGCGTTTAAATATAACTTTAACAGTTTCAATGTTGAGTTATTGGTAACAATATATATCTTTATTAAATTTGACTTCATAATTTTATCTTTATTATTTAAAGCATAATAACATAATTTACAATATTGACAATAGTTACAAATTGGTCAATGTGAACAAATCTTATAAAAGCAGAGGCGTCGTTGTTTAGAAATATCCGTGATTGGGGCGACAACTTTAAGGGTGCCTATACATGAGCCGATTTAGGGTCCTCCCCACCACTTCCCCCGATATCGCCACTGATTTAGGTCCGTGTGTAGCCCGTTTTACACATAGCGTCAACATTTTCTCCAGAGTATCAGCTGACCTCGCTGAATACCACGCAACCTTGCAAAAAATAAATAAAAAATACATGACGTTTGCCGGATTGTGGAAAAGCGGAAATATCTAAACACTAGCCTACGTCAGAGAGGTTATATTTAGTGCGGTTGTACGTAACGTCTGTAGACAGGGTTGTCATAATAATAAGAATAGGTCTTTCGGTACTTCTTTAAATTTGGGATTGTTGATTGCGATACGCCTTATTAGTTATTGCACATGATTAATGTAATTTGTTCCTTGTGGAAAGTGTAGTTTTATTGTCTTGAGCTCCCACAGACAAGTTGTCCCACAACTTTTTTGAAGGTTGGATCCTTGCCTGGTTATAAAGGCCTTATAGCTGTCAACCCTTTATTTTTGGTCATTCTGCTCCGACGCCACCGGCCCGAGGTGTTAGGGGCCAGCTTTCTTAAGCATACACGCCGCTGGGGCGCGTATGGATTATGTGGGCTTCTCCTGAGGTTTACTCACTTAAACACCAGGGGTGCTCCCTTCTACGCCACCTTCGGGAGAAGACATGAGATCCAACTGAAGAGTCCCATTGTCTCTCCCTAGGCGGAAGCCCACTTACAAAGCGAGCCTGACACAGTCCCGTGGGGACTACCACGGGAGGTCGTAGGGGAGTGATAACAGCTGTCAGCCCTACCCCAAGCGCCGCGGCGCGCCGAGCGCTACTATAGTGTGCCAAAACGGCGTGTAGAGGGCGTCAGCGTAGAACTGCGCATTAGTTATCTCCTGTCGCATTGGCTTAATGTCAGACTGAGACCCAGTTTGTGACTGAAGTTGGGTTAGTTATTATTAAATTTAATGTCGAGACCTGTTATATTTACTAACAGAAGTAATAGACTCAATCTTGAACATATGTTTCCTTACAGTGTATTTTGAAGTTTATTTATGGTTTATATATATTTGAGCTTACCTTAGTAAAGTTTAGTTTGTACACTTATTTAAAGAATCAGAGACTCGTAGTGGATCTTGACCTCCGATACATAACAAATCTTTTGGAAACAAATTCTTCTTTATTTGGGCCCACGATAGACCAATCGTCCATGTGCAGCCTAAGCTAGCCCTAGTTACAATAGTGTTTTAAAAATCAAGAAATATTATACTGATACAAATCTGAAAACAATTTGTTATGTAGTAATTTGACTCCCAATCAAGCACACAATATGGCGTCAGAGAAAAAACGACATGAATCATAAATGACAAGCGTCGTCAGATGTCACTTTGACTTAAACAATAAGTTTTTATGTATTGTCAAACCATACAACTGACTGATGTCATCAACAAAGTGTCATTCCCCAATGATGGTTTTTGGGAGTTATTGTTTTTACCACGGACCCATAATAAATTATAATGGAAAGTTGTAGGAATATAGCCTAACTCGTATTTTGGACAACTGTACAAGGTCCAAGCCGAGCCTCAATATAATTTGGCACATCACCTTTGATACAATTAACCGCCTGAGTTCAGTAAATTGTTCTACCATTGACACGAAACACTTGTTTTTATTCGCAAATAGAATTTAGAGATGGATGGATTTATAATGGAACTGTTGAAACTGTGTTCTCTATTCGATAGAGGGTATACGGTTTTAGAAGATAATGACGCAACGAAGTTGTATATCTCGTCGTATTACAGAGTGTCTGCCACAGACACTATGATTTGAACGTATTCAAGAGACAGAAACCTCGGCCGCATCATTACTTACTATCTGGTGAGATTGTAGACAACTTTCTGTTCTTTATATGCTATTGTATGCCCATGATCATGGACATGTTTATAATGTAGGAACTATGAAGTTTTCTACTTTAATGTGTTTAATTTTTATAATGAATAGGTACTTTGATTACATTAAACGCGAACGGAATTTAATTTACATAGATCGGTACAACGAATAACGAAGTTTACTCGGTAGATACATACATAACCTTCCTCACAAAGCTGTGGTGTGTAATCCCGAGGTACGCTCGGATCATTTTATTGATTACTACATACATACATATTGCTGTTTTTACGATATATATGTATATTTATGTGCCGATTGCGTGCCGCGTCTGGATCGGCGTGCCCTATTTATAGTGCGGTTAGTTACCTTAGATCATGCTTAAATAAGACGGACGCGACACTCGGGAAAATTGCTGGTGGACACGGTAAAAGTAATTTATGGGTTCAAAGGTTGGACATTTTGGTTCAATATCTTATAATGAGTGTTCGTCGCTTTGTCTGTTTTGGACATGTTTTCATATGTGACGGTGTCACGTTGTTACTTGTTCTCAATCGTTTACTCAGCTGATGTTGCCATCGGACTGTTTAATACTAATATTCATATTACAGAATTTTACCGCTATTGGATGTGGTAAAGTTAAATAACATAAATCAATGCAACATAATATCTAATGTTTTTTTAATTATG
Source organism: Cnaphalocrocis medinalis (assembly GCA_014851415.1). Lineage (NCBI taxonomy): Eukaryota > Metazoa > Arthropoda > Insecta > Lepidoptera > Crambidae > Cnaphalocrocis > Cnaphalocrocis medinalis. The sequence goes on from CM026273.1 coordinate 19,345,949, forward strand.
AGGCTTGAACAATTCTACGCGTTGCTTGACTGATGAGATGATCGCATTTGGTAGTGAGCATGCCTCATACGCCAAACGTCGTGGGTTCGTTCCTCACCCTAGACATTTACGGAGTCAATTCAATGTATGAAATGTTGTGTAATTTACTAATTAACTTACATATAACCTCTTATAGAATTCACAGGTAGTTCTAAACTGAACCAAAAGATGGCGCTAAGCGTTGATTAAATTGCGCTAGTTTTTCGTCTTTTCGGTCTACTATAAGCTTTGTCCTTTATCTGTAGACTTACCTCTTTATAAAGAGTAGATAATAATTATGTTTATTGAAGATTTGCTTTGTAACAAAAGAACAAAAGGTCAAATATTATTATATTATAATAGGTAATTGTCCTTTGTTATTGCTTGCGAATTCCGACTGTCTAGTACCTAACAACCATGTCAATGACTGTTAGCTAATGTCAATTATTAATAATAACACATTATCATTTGTGTGACCCGATTCGATTGTCGTTCATACATCCCTATTAAAATAGGTAGTCTTTCTGTGCAAATCAATATTCACTCATACATAATTTAAGTAGGTACTCAATAACTCTGAATACGACAGACGTTCTTTCTCAGGGTCTAGACCATCTGTATACCAAATTTCATTCAAATCCGTTCAGTAGTTTTGGCGTGAAAGAGTAACAGACATACAGAGTTACTTTCGCATTTATAATATTAGTTAAGATGATGTTAGCTTATTTTTACTGATGAGCATAAACTTATCAGTTTCTGTCGCCACAGGCGTCTGTCGTCCGTCTGGTGTGTAGCAACGACTTTTTGGCACAAATCTGTGACATTTTCTTCCGTTGCTCTCTCCAACAGAAGTTATAATCCGCATGATCGATGAATGTGCCTGGGAAATCTTCGCTCTTGTATCGTAACAATGACGTCATCAACATAGACGGCTTCCGAGTTGTTATTTTAAGCGTTATATCCATAGTTTATATAGCCTTTTTATCTAACTCATATTAAAATCAATTCAAAGTACTTACAGAAAAAAATCGCGTTAATGTTTGCGCGAGCAAAAAATAACTATGTTATTTATTTTATACTACGATGATTAATCTGTTGCTCCAATTATAAGACTTCCTTGAGTTTTTACGAGTATAACATTTGATATTAATTTTATAATAAAGTGTGGTTTTCATGTCGTCTATTTTGATCTTAAGGCACGATTCACATCAAACGCCGTGCGTTGGAGAGCACTTTTAAGGCCGTAAAATAAAGATAGGTCCTAAAGTCGTAATTGCTAGACTTTAAGAACTGTTAAATGCATGAGCATGTCTTGGAATCTGGCTGGCGCCATGGCGCGCCTAACGTATTCCTGTGCGATTTCTGGGCGGTTCGTGCTGGCTCTGCGAAGATGCGCCAGGATGATGTGAGAAGGCTGCGTGAAGATAACATTCCGTGTGGCTACCGTAGCAAGTATTTGGGTGCAGAAAAATTTTGGGGCTAGGCCTGCTTGGGCGTATTCTGGCATATTTTTATGCAGCGATGCGCTCCGCGCGTGCCTGTGTGAATCACCCCTTACTGTTAGTGTCGCGATAAAGTTAATCGTCTGCTCCGAATCGTACCGGTTTTATCAATGTAATAGCTTCTAATATGAATTAACGTTTTGTAGGTGCGCCACGCGTAAAGAATTACGTTTTGGAGCTCGTACCCAAACAAAATCCAACTGTTTTGAATTGATGATTCTTGGCGATTTGTGTTGAGCAATGTAAAAAGTAGGGAAACTTACTAAGGACATGGAAAACATTGTATCATCACATTACTTTTGCTCGAGTATACACATAATATGGACGGCATTATGCATATTTGCTGACTTCTTTTCTGGTTTAAATTCTGAATTAGCTTTTTATAGAACCAGCTTTCTCATATTTAAATTGAACCACTTAAGAACTCTATCCTTCTTAGGCCCATAGATTTGAACTTGATTAGTCCTAGTCAATACAAAGTGCTGCTACCTATAGGCACAACACGCGCCCTATACTATAGAGACATAGACTTCCACATAGAATTCAAAGCCCTCCTTCTGTTTAAAGAGCTGGCAGTTAGCTAGCCCATTATAATTGTAAACACTTGTGTTATGCGTTAGCGATCACTCCCGAGTTATATTTTGGCAGCGGCCGGTCGCGGATGCGTTTGGTCTTATGTTGTTTTATAACAGTATTTATAGCTGGCTATAGCCATCTCATTAGATAGTTACGAAAATTGGGTCGATGACTCGTTGGTTCACCTTCTGTTGTACTATTCTCTTGTCTGTTCGGTGTGAAACGGGTAGAAAAATACGGACGCCTATTTTCGTGTGATGTGTTTCGTCATTGATTGAACAGAGATTTGGCACATTTTACTCTACTATCTAGCTTGATTTATCTTAAATGAGTTTTGATTGTTCATTCGCTTGTTGTAAATGGTTTTTTGAGTTTAACATTTACGTGACTGTTGTTTTATTATCAAAATTTTTAAATACTGTTTTCTGTAAGAGATATTTTCGGAAATAGCTTACCATCCAGGACATCAAACTCTGAAGCGCCATTTGGTGACGCAATTGGGTAGAACTTGTCATCTTTCAGCTCTTCTACCACTTATCACAAAAAAGCATCCAAAAACAGAAAGTGAAATTTATAAAATTTATTGCACGTCTAGTAAAAGACGTAAATGTCTAAAAATGGTCTAATAAGGCATTGTAACTCAATAGTTAATACCTATAACAATGCCACAAATGTTAAAATATTATTTGACATTTACGTCTTTTTAGAACTAGGTGTGCGATATGTATGTACGGCTCTATAGGATTAGGTCACTTTCGTTCTGCGCGTGCCAAGTTTGACCCAAAATAAGATAGACTAGAAATATTTCTATCTAGGTACTAGTCCCATTAGGCCTCCCTGGAATTAAGTCTAGCTATAGTAGCCGCTGCCATTGACCGACCTAAATATTTTTCGGCGGAATGATGTATGGCTGAATGACAACCGTGTTATTTTAGAATTGGGTGAGTGATATTATTTCGAGGTCGCCTCGCCGACAGTGAAATGTGTCCGCCGGGATGGCTCGGCATGTTTAAATGTGAGACGGTGGTATTGTTTGTTGTACCGGTCATCTATTTATTGGCATTTGTTGTAATTCTAATTCTCGGAGAGTCACGCTTCGGCATGAATGGACAGGCTCGACCTGAGTGATACCAGTCTCACAGAAGACTGGTTTAAAGCAGCGCCTGCGCTTTATTACGTCGAGTGAGTGAGGGTACCGGAGGCCCATTAAAGGGAAAAGGGGTTAAATGTTGGCATTCTATGGGCGGCGGCAACTGCTTATCATCTGATGAATTTTAACAACCTCCGAGCACAAAACGGAACAGATTAGATAGATTAACGGGTTCCGTTTATATTTATTTATAAAACAAGATGTTGCCATAATCAATGTCTTTTTAAACATTTTACATAGAATGTAACATGTGTAAGGCTGCGGCAAAAATAAGTCTAGCGGTGACATTGAGTGCGCAGAAATCAATTTTAGTATAAAGTTAACTATTTTACAAGAGCGTAAACATACTACTACATACGCCGAGCGCTAAACTTACGGCCTACTAATAAAATTGTGGTTTTACTTCGTAAAAAACATTACGTTTTTTCTTTCCAATACGAAATTATTCGAATACGCGAATCAGAATCATATCGAAGACGGACAGCGTAATTCTAAGTGACGTGTTGGGAGCGCACGCGCCGCGCGCATCGGGCGTGATCTCTGCAGCCATAGTATGCCCTACCATGTATACGAGCCCGTTGAAATATAAACCTTATTACTACAAGAATGTATGTGTTTATTTATACATCATGTTTATACGATTCTTCGTACACAACACTTCGTTGATTGGGCATGTTTATCTATCAATGGTTTTACGGAGTGACCTATCTTCTGCTCAGCAAGGCGTGGTAGGTAATAAGAACATGTTACAGATTACATTAAACAAAGTTACCTAATTAGTACGTATAGCCACACATCAAAGTATATAAAACTGTCAAATTTCTTGAATCGACTCTCATCTTACTGTCATACACATTAGGTTGAATATCAGTTGAGGAAATTTGACAGGTTGTGGCAACTTGAAGTGTGGCCGACTGTACAATGCTCGTAGGTCACCTTATCCACTAGTAGCGATTTTAACAGAAAGCTTTATGAAAGCTATATGGAAGTTCTTTATTTAGTTTAGGTCTATACAAAACACCAAAGTACGTAATTAATGTAGATTCAGTAACAATCTGAACAAATTTGATTTGAAGATACTACCTATTCCTTTTTATAATTAGTATAGTTATTAGTTAGTATTCGTTTTATAGAAGATAGTTTATACGAAAGTTGACAGGACAGATCGAAGTTTCTGTCTTTTATCGTCATGATGGCTGAGACATTAATTTAGACTATTTGACCGGTACAATATTGGTATGACAAAGATTGCGTCATATAGTTTATTTAGTTGGACACTTATCCACTCCTAGTCCACGCCACTTGATTTTAAATGAATCTGTCTGTTGTCTTTTTTAGAGTTCCGTAGTCTAATTGGAACCCTTATAGTTTCGTCATGTCTGTCCGTCTGTCTGTCTGTCCTGGCTCGTTCTCCGCCGTTTCTGCACCGATTGCCACAAAAATTGGTGGGGAGATATATATATAATAAGAATTCAAAAATTGGTTTTTAAAATTATCGAAAAATAATTATTTTTCACCCCGCCTCCCATACAGCGAAAAGTTAACTTGAAAAAAAAAATTAACCTACCCAATCGTTTCGTTAAAAGGTATTTTGAAATACAACAAAAAATGCCTTGAAACCATTTAGATCAGAACTCCCAGTCTCGAGATATATTATACAAAGTTAAAATTAGAGCGTCCCCCCCCCCCCCCTTAACTTTTGAAATACTATTACAAAAATTCTGAAAAAAATATGCTGTATACCTCCAAGTAAGTACTTTCAAGGAAAATTATAGCGGATTCTGTATCATACATAGTTTTCACAGTACAACTCGACCAACTTATGACGTGCAGTTGCCCTAACTATATATGGCAATGTATGGAAATAACTTCCTACAAACTATGAACATAAGAAGAATTGGCCCATCTTACGGCTACGGAACCCTTTCATGTGCGTGTCCGGCACGCTCTTGGCCGGTTATTATGTGATAGGTGGCGGATGAGCAGACAGGTCACCTAATGGTAAGCGATGGCCGCCGCCCATAGACACCTGCAACACCAGTGGAGTCGCAAGTGCGCTGCCAACCTTTAACCCCCTTTCCGCCCAATTGAGCTTCCGATGCCGTCACTCTGTCTGCATCTGTTGAGATTATGAAAATTGGTTTTAATTGGAACAATTGTTAAGTAAAAATGTATTTCGCGAGTGGGCCTGGAACAAGCCCACACACAAGAAATTCTATAACAGTGTGTACGTTAAATTTTTATCCTTGTATCTAGTAAACTTGAATTAATTATTCTTTGATATTGCTTTTTCTTCTAAATAATTTTAGTATTTTTAAATTATGAATACTTTGAGGTTGTATTGTCAAAGAACTCATAAGTACATCCTAAATTGTAGCTGTAAATATCCCCAACCGCGAACTACAGTGAAAGCCATTTTTTTGCTCAAACACAATTGGTAGTTGAAACCATTAAACACTCAGGCAAACCGAATTGACGGCGCTTCCATTTAGATTACATAATAATGAACGCTCATAATTGTGTGAACCGCGGTCGGTATGAGCGCGCCGGCGCATCCGGCCCTGCAATAGATAATGACCCCGGACTTGCCTCTTCGGCGCAGACGCCGTACCACAGAGACTGTAGGGACCATCTGTACAGGGGAGGTAGGCATATGTTGGTATGACGTGAGAGGAGACATCTCTTATGATGTATTACAGAGCCACGCTTCGGCCTGTTTGACGTGACCCGGAGTGTTACTACAGCTTCCCAGAAAACCGGCCTGCGCTTTGATTGATGTGTACCAGAGGCCCAAATAGGGGAAAGAGGAAAACGTTGGCAGTGACTCCACTAATGTTGCAATCGCTCTTCAGGTGATCCGTCTGCTCGTCGGCCACTAATGACAAAAAAATTACAATACGGAGATTTTTTGCTTGGACTGTATTAACTAGCTGCTAAAACCTTAGCAGCTTAGGGTTTTGGTGCTAATAAAACTCCTGATATATCAACAGTTTGTTTTCCCTTCAAAGACACCGCTTTAAGACATGATGAACAGAGACAAAAATGACATATCAAAAACAGCACACACGTATAAATGCAGGCTAGACTAGCGATGCAAATTTTTAATTATATCGGTCATTCCACTCGCTCCACGCTTATGAAATGTCTTTTCTTGATTTGAACGAGATGAACCTCTCGAACCTTCGGGTTTGCAGGGTATGTTAAGTTACGCTATCTCTTCCTATCCTTTTACTGGACTAAAGGTCGCATCCGGGTACTGAGTTGACGACGAATATTATTTAGTATTAGTCATAATATTTTCAAATGTGCTTGTTTAATTAGGGGAGAGTTCCGGATATTCAATAAGTTATGACCAATAATAATAATTGTTTATTGATAATAAATAAATAATATTAATAATGGCTCTTGGCAAAGGAAATCTACTGTTAAGTTGACGCTTCTGCACATAAAATTGTACTTTCGCTAGTCGCAGACGTTAAATGCTCTGGAACTATATCTTCAAAAGCACTTATCTAACAAATATGGTATATTTCAATTTCACCCTTCAATATCATAGCATTGTAAGCTACCAGTTGTAAATTGGACATTAAAAAACAAGAATTAATCGATGATGAAATCGAGTTACATTACATATTTTATTAGACTTTATCCCCCTTATTACAAAGCGTAGTCTTAAGTTAGTTTTGGTTCAAAATTGTTACTGTCATTTTCGTTTGCGACTTATATAAAAGTGATAGCATCATTTTTAAACCATGTCTAACATTGGTCTCTGTTTTGTAATTAGTGTAATAAGTCTTCGACATCAAAAGTTTAGTTACCTCGAAAGTACTTTTTTGTGTGTTGGTTCTAGTTTGCATAACTATGTCCAATTATTGAGCCAATCATATCGACGGATCACGTTCGCGATACAGCAGTGTATCACATTTACCGCAAGAGTGGCACTCGGATACGCGCCGCTGGTGGTAGCAGTGACCCTGTGTGTTCCGTGCGGTTGCACAATGCACTTAAGGCAGGGTGCAGCTGGCATAGCAAATCCTACTACTATTATAAAGGCGAAAGTTTGTATGGATGTATGGATGTTTGTTACTCTTTCACGTAAAAACTACTGAATGGATTTGAATGAAACTTTACCACAATATAGCTTATACATCAGAATAACACATAGGCTACAATTTATAAAAATATTTTGTGTGGATTGTCCAAAATATGACGGTAAGTGACAATAATTAACTCCACGCGTACGAAGTCGCGGGCGGCCGCTAGTAATTAATACTTTTCTTAACAGCGGTCAGTGCTGTCCAATGGAAGCTAACGTTCTATCTGCGTATGCTCTAGTAATAGGGTATTTGACTAAATTTTTTTATGTGTTTAATCAAAAGACCTCTCAATTTAAGAAACATTATTGAAAGAATTACTCGATTCTGATTTGAATTACCTGAGATATCATAACTTTAAGAGCACATATTTTGGGCAAGCCCAAAAACGCTCTATACAAATGACTAACAGGCAAGCGACGTCACATGCTCGTATCCTGTATGCGCGACTAGTAAATTTTGTTTGGTAGCTATATCAAATGTTTCGTTTAAGTAAATGGTTTAATAATAAAAGTTGGAGGAAAATGTACGGGTAGTTCAATGATATAATTAGTTTTTTTTAATTGCAATACTTTAAAATGGACTTGCCCATGAAACTTTGAATGCTCATAAAACCAGCTAGACGTTATATTTTTAACTGAAAATTTTGGCCATTGGTTCTTATTTACCAGTATTTTGGAAAAGTGTAAATATTTTTAACTATATCGAGATTAGTCAAATACCCTATTGCACAAAGATTTTTAATATCAATACATTTATTTTTTTCAATTTCTAAACTGTTAGTTTTAGTTGAAACATCCTACTTATGATCTGTCTACTACTTGTATCCAGATTTCGCGTTCACTAGGATGGCTACTTCAACCGGTGAGAGCCCTTTATGCGGTTATATCAGACCGGCTTTAATATCGATTGACCTATTTTAAGATCTATTCGTTGAACCTAACTAGGTTTTTAACATGACGTGACGATAATACCTAATATTTTTGTATCAACGGTTTCGGACTGGAGATAGAAAATTCTACCTATAAATAAACTGAAATATATTAAATGGACTATTCTGTAGATAAGTAATATATTTTACTCAAATATTAATCAATCGCACACGACATATTTGATTAGGATTTTAAACTACGATACCTTTTTTCGCCATTTTGCGGTTGCGAAGGACGTACTTCAGTTGGGGCTAAAATTTAAGTCGAGTCGTACCGTCATCGCCTTAACGGGGCTAAACAAGGCTAAGGAGTTCCTTACCTATAATTTTAATTTTATAATCTTCCTAACATTATAAATGTATTAATCTGACATTAAAATATTAGACTATTAGTAATACTTGAGGGAGAATTCTAAACCTCCCTTAATAGTTAGTATATTGAACGATATTGCGCTATGTAATTCGTCTTAAGTCTAACTAATGCCAGAAATAGGTCGTTTGGACACTTTAATAGAATAGATGTGGAGTTCTCATCTTTTCCATTTGATATACAGAAGAAATGTCTGCTTTCAGCATATTCAGTAGAACATCCAGATCACTCATGCAACGCTCTAATGACATCATTACTCATCATAATTCTCCTTGGGTGTGGGTGGCACAGGACCGATGTGTGCGAAGAATATTGGGCTCCCCCAATAGATGTCCAGCAGTGGACATCTATTGACTGAAATGATGACGAATTATACTTGACTCTAACATAAATGAATGCAATTCCTAAGACTTGTTTGTATTTGTGTATTTTGTTGTTACGAGTATGGAGATAGGCATAATCTATTTATCTATCACCGGATGAAAAGATTCAACCGCATCCTTTTCGCCTATCGGTATTCACTATCGATCTGTTCCCCAATTCTCGTGATTTTCGATTTGAAAAAAACATGGCGGATATCGATTTTCGATAAATATTACAAGCACGAGAATTGAGCGCCTGGAGAATCCACAATAAATTCAAATACCTACTCCTAACAACTACATAATAATTATTCCTTAAGCATTTGTAATGACATAGGCTTGTTTGTCATATTCTTATTTTAACATGGTTTTTAATCTGTGTAATTTGTTAACTATAATCGTTCTCTGGGTAGCAATTCGTGCATTCCACATTGAAGTCGAATAAAAAATTTGTATGGACAAATGATTGGAATCTCTAAATTCGACTTCAATGTCAAGTGCACGTGAATTGCCCCTATGTTCCTTGAATAATATAGAAAAGATGCGTTTTACGTTGTCTTGCTGTCCTTTCTTAACGCTGAGCGATTTGTTTGGGTCCGTAAAAATCGTTTTATATTACTTTCATTCAGGGCTATTAATTTCATTTTCTAAAAAGAAAATACTAGCAAAAATCAAAGGAATGTAATCCACAAAAGCGAAGCACTTGTGGGATGAAATGTACACCCAGCGCCATCTATTGAACTATTGCAGAAAGGGGACCATTTTCACCAAAATTAAGTCCCGAAAAGAAATAAATAAATAATAAGGAGGGAGACGAGGTAAGGGGCGTACAATCTGATGTTGTATCGGCTACTGGAGCCCTCGTCCCTTTGGAAAATTCCGTTTTTCAGTATCGTCGATAGATATTTTTCCCGTGTTTTATTTTAGCTTTTATTTTGTATGCTTTGCGTTGCAACAATTATGTGCGAGTGTATTTTTTTATATCAAAATTATTCTATGCTTCTTCCAACACTAACGCATCGCTTGCATTTGGTTCGATTCCAAAATTGCAAAATATTTGTATCAATCTTTCTGCAGTTGTAGATGAGTGGTGCTGAGGGCAGAGATTCGTGAGCTTCGTTGGAAGTAGGTACTTAATGAATATATAAGGTGTATAATAGTATGTATATCTGTATGTAATTAGTCAGCTGTCTTATGCCCACTTAGTATACAAAATCCATCAAGATCCACCAAGACCATCTTGAAGCTCCATATTGTTAAGTATACTTGTGGTTAATAAGTTAGAGAATTTGCATATTCGTTGTAATAAAAACGGCTAGCAATATTGTTTCTGAAAATGCCTACAGAAATTTCAAATGCCTACAAGTAAGAAGTGTTCAGATATTATGAAAAGCTTTATAAAACGAGCGCAAAAAGAAAGAATGTGAGAAATTTCATTATGATTCAATGCGCATTTCGCCGTGTTACGGCTACGCTGCGATTTTTTTTTAATTTCTACCCTGAAAGTTGATTCTGTAAAGCTATTCAGCGGGCAGCGATTGTTGCAGCCTGCATTTTGTTTTAATTGCATTCCGTGCTGGCGGTGAAGTTTAAAACGCACTGTCCACAAACTGTGCGTCATTTTATGTTTGCGCTGTTGTTTGATGTTATTCGAGTGAAGTATCCAGGAACAGATGGGCTGTGAGATAGGCCAATGAAGGAATGAATGGCCTTTGTAGATCGAGGACTGAGAGCTTATAGGCGAGGCCTTTGACCCGCAGGACTAGTTATAACTTCTAGCGCGTTATTGTAACAAACGTAATGTTGTTCTGCCTGCTTCTTACTGCCACTGTGGGTAGTGGGACGCACTTAAAAGCGACGGCAGCGCTTAGGGTTCCGGGTTCGAACCCCGGATCGGGCCAACATTTGTACCTGAGTTTTCCTATTAAAAATCTCAGTGTCAGATAGATGTCGGCCTTGTTCGCCTCGCATAGCACGTTAAGCTTTTGGTCCTACGCCTGATCCCTCTTTGGTCGTGTCACGTTGGTGTCCCATCGAAATATGAGGGTAATGGAATAGAAAGTGCACTGGTGTTTGCGCACATACTTGTGCACTAATAAAATATGGTTCATAGGGCATTTGGAGAAATAGACGTTAATGAAGCATTGGAAGGAGCGTACTCCATCATCCAAAGACAGCTAAATTCTTAACTTTAATTAAAAGTTGTGTATGCAGAGGCCATTTACCGATGAACATTTATCTCCCTAGCTCGTAAAAAAGTCTTATTTAAAACAAAATAAACTAAACACTAAATCCTGACTCTCGCCTCCTTAGGCGCTTCTTACCGCTTTGAGTCTTAAGCTATTTAATTAACTGCTGAGCGTTTTAATTAAAAAGACACCGATTATTATGCTCTCCTTTAGGACTGGCAACTTACTCGTGAGGCGAATCTTAAGCCTGTGCCTTAAATCTTAAACCCCCTTCATCACTGGTTCACAGACAGAATTTATGACAGAAACATTTTGCAAACGAGTATATCTGTGCAATTTAAAGCTTCCACGCTGCGCTTCCCTGGATAGTATACCTTAATAGTTAAAGAGCTACCTTCGTTATACTGCTGATGCGAAAATTATTTCACTCTGCAATGCGAGTGTTTATTTTGTATTTAAATTAATGGTTTCAGCGAACTGTTTATTTACGTTATTATCATTTGTTAACGAATGAAAATACCTGTCGCATCCAAACAAAAGATACGCAGAGCACATGTATAAGGGACGGATATAAAGATTTTGTCTTGAACTCCGTTTCGTTTTTGACCTCCTCATTCAAGTTGACATTATTGTGTATAGTAACAGTCGGAGGTATATTGCTGAGCTTTGATTGCATTATTGGATATTGTTTGATTGGCGCCAAATTGAATTGTATGTATTAGTGTTACTGATATTTTAGTCGGCGCTTAGTAAATCTAGTGGAGGCTCTTCTAGTTGCTGATATTGATTAATTATGAATCATAGTTCTCATTTGATTTGGTTTGAACCAAAATTTTAGTTTAGATTCGATACTTTTATTGCGTTTACGGAATGTGCAAAACAATTTTAGTAGTACTACAAGAAGATTAGGCGTGGGTACTTGTGACTACCATTAGTGTAACGGGCGGCGGTAAGCAATCACATACCATCAGGTGATCCGCCTTCTCTTCTGCACCATCTCATAAAAAAATATATGCATTAATATATTTTTACTTAATTGCTCAAAATACCATAAATGTGCGTTTAAAAGTGAATGCTCTCTTATAAAACTGCGCTTGCGATCATTTACTCACCAATATGTTAAATACAATTGTGTATGCACTTGTTTTTCTCGTTCATATTAAATTTTATATTATGATTCAACCCACATGTACCATTGAATAAACTGTCATTGCACTATGTTGTATGTTAACCACTATAGTGCCTATGTATGTTGAATACAAATCTTGATTGCGTTCTTTTACAATGTTTTGGAAAAAATATGCGCTTTAAGTGTGGTTTGTATTATGTATTTTTTTTGTCGCTATGTACCAACAACTATGCCAAATTTTTCAGACATATTGTGTATTTTTTCTAAGACATATACCTGTCTTCACATTGTTTCGGGACTTCATTTTTCTAACAATTCCAAAGCATACCAATAGATAGCGCTGGGTGTCGATTACATCACCAAGAGATTGGTCTTTCGGGCTACCTATAAGACTTGTTTCGACAATTTATCTCCGTACTACAGACGACAGTTTTACCATTTGCCGATTGTGTGTAAAATATGTGTGGTACATAAAATCTGCATTATAATGTTTGTTGACCTTGAAAAAGCTAGCAAAGGAAAAACATTTAGAAGTGATCCTACATTACACGCCAAAAATGGCGGGTTCGATTCCCACTTTAGACAAACGTTCGTGTGATGATCGCTTGTTTGTTATGTATCTGAGTGTTATAATATCTGTTACAAAATATATTTTGGGTTCCTTCTGATCCTGATATTCATTACACGAGTGCACCAAAGTAGTAGTAGTAACACTTTGGTTAGCAAAGTTAGTTATGTTTAAGTTCCTTGTTAATTTAGAACAGTCTTCGCTACTTCGATGATAAACCAAATGTTGAACATTATCCTATATCGTTTTCAGGCATGCATCGACGATAATCTGGATATGGTTGAGTTCCTGGTGACCCACGGCGCCGACGTGAACCGCGGAGACAACGAGGGGTGGACCCCTCTGCACGCCACCGCCTCCTGTGGCTTCCTCAGTATAGCCAGGTACGTACAATGCGTAAAGAAAGTCGTTACAACAGATGATTGGGGAACCGACGGAATGAAGGGGTCGCGTGTGAAGAATCCGCTAGATGCGGCCCACTGTTCTGACTGTACTGTTCTCAACGTCATTGGTTGTTACATACATCTCACTCCGCATATCCTAATTCAAATATCTACTTCTTACACATTCCGTTCTAAGCCGTAATGACTTAATCTCCAAACCCGTATAAATACATAACAATTATAATAATTGATAAACTCATCATATTCTTACAATGTTTTAAGTATAAAATCCATTAAAACTATATCCTCTCAAGCCCACGCATAATGCGTTTTTCTTGTATGTAATTCATGCAATTTATTTCCTCTTACATTATGAGTAATGTCATTTGATACCGCACATAAGCGTGACAGTCCATCAATATTATTGTAAACAAGCTTGAGTCAGTTGCGCGGGAGTTCCTGTCATATGGCCTATTCATTCGGGGGCGGACCTCACTAAGATACTAGCGGTTTAAACAAATAAGTATCAGCCTATATACTGTCCCTCTGCAAGGCAAAGGCCTCAAAGAAATCAAGTCATCGCTACTATGATGGGATTAGGCTTAATTACCACACTTGCCTAATGCGGATTAGGGATCACAAACCTGATCTGTGTTCGAAATATTTGAAACATACTTTTGCTCGACCTGGGAATTGAACCCGGGACCCTAAAATTATGGCCCGGTACTGAAACCACTTGACCAACTAACATGTTTTAATAAATAACATGTCATGTCATAAAACAACTGCTTCTGCTATCATTGTAGTGACCATACGGGACAGTATACAAAATTATTTACTTGATCTAAAGTAGGTTCCGAATGTCAATTACTAATAAGAGACATCATGTAACGATTACTCGTTACTTTCGTGGAAACAATAATACCTACCTACAAACTTTTAATTAAACATATATTCATTTTATTATTCGGTAAAGAAGCTAGTTTAACGAACTTAATAAATTAAAGAAAATTACAGTTTATTTATTACTGCCTGCATGTTTTTGTATGAAGTTTAAATATAGATACTTAAAATTATATGTTTATTTTACAGAAGATTGCTTTTCCTTTCTTTACCGGAATCTTTCAGGAAATGCGTTCCAATGAGCTATATCAATAACTATTTCTGGCATTAAAAAACAATCAATATTACGTGAAAGCCAAATAAATGCTTAATTCATTCAAAGCGTTTTAATAAAATTAGTACACCGTAAAATTTTAGTTATTTTAATCCATTCATCTAACATGCTAAAGGGGCTTTATTCGTGTTACCAATTATGAGGGCTTCGGGCTTAAAGTCGTAAGGCCCAGACAGTAATAGAAAATCAATTGTTTTTGCCTCGTGGCTTTTGGGTCTTACGACGTTAAAGCGACTAAAATTGTGTATACGACTACAAGTTTATGGTTGCGCACAGCTATATAGTATTTGTACGCTACTCAATGATTTACACTCGTCTATTCTTGTAAAGTTGCCAAAAATGTTAACAGTCATATAAATTATTTAGACAAATAATGTGTTTATAAATGTACCTGTTGACATAGCACGTAGTGCATTATTTGAGTAATGCCGATGACGCCGCGTCTCAGTGAGACGCATACTTTGTTGGTCACTACGCTGTAGTATGATAATGTTATTTCTTGTTGTCTATACTTAATCTACAGTAAACGTTTGTAGCAATGCAATGATTGACTTGTTTGTGTCTTAGATAGAAAAGTAACAAATTCGTCGTATTTAACAATATTCAACAATATGAACAGTTTTTTTACACAACCTACCTTGACACACAGCTGGGTAAAGATTTCCCCCAAATGCCGCCATTTCACTAATTGGAGCGGTATAAGTGGCCCATTTTATCGACCATACATCGTCATCTCATCGTCCATTTCATCTTCATCACGCCATCTCTTTTTACGCCATTAATTTTGGATCCAACTCTCTGGAGAGTTGGACCCAGGTGTATCCTACAAACGTCAGACCCAGTCCTATATTAGCCTAGCTAATTTTTGGATGAACAGTTTATGGATGAAAAATGATTGATAACAAACACACACTTTCTACTATCGTTTCAAAAAATTTTTTTTTACTACATTTTACCATCTGATCGGCAACAAATGGCGCTAATATAACTGTTCCATACAAGTTAAATTGCTCATATGATTCTACATCGAGAATGCAAAGTTTGCATATCAACTTGAGATAAATACGACCAAGGTACACAGAACCATGGTCCCCGTGTCTAAACCACCCGGATCGTTGGAAGATTTTTTCATGAGGAACATTCCTCTCCCCATATAATTCACATGGTCGATTGATGCGCTAGGTACTATGCCGGTAAACAGTACGACACTACTGTCGATTACACACAACACAGGAAATACATGAGCTGTTTGTGTAGCTGTTGGCATTCCTAGATTGCAAGAAACGGGAGACAGCTCTCGTCCCAATCGAATTAAATGATGCCAAACTGGCGAACTCCTGTAAAACAAGCGTACGGTAGCGTAATCAAACTACACAAGCTTTCAGAATTGTTGACTCTTTTGCTTTACAAATAAAGTCCACTATGTCAAATCAGTGCAGTTTCTTTAGTTCTATCTGGCGTTAACAGTTGGTACTGGCGTGATTGTCTACATAAATTACGGCTGTTGCAGGTTAATTGATGTGTTTATTATTTAACATATGAGATCTATTTATGAGAGGTATGGTTTATGTAATAGTGAATGACTTAAACTGAGGAAAACAAAACGTTGGATTGAGTTTTCCGTGTCAGTCTGAAAAGCTTCTCATATTTCCTTGTTGGTAATGTGTGTTGTTTTGTATTTTCAGATACTTATTAGAAAACGGAGCCGACGTAGGCGCCGTGAACTACGATGGCGAGCTGCCTGTGGACATTGCTGAAAGCGACGCGATGGAGGAGATGCTTCAGAAGGCTATTGATGAGAAAGGTGAATTTATTATTGCTTTTAACCTGTAAAAATTACCTAAATTGAATTGAGCGTCTAATTGATTCACCTAAATCAATTAAGCGTCTAATTAGTTAAGCGCAAGACATGGTTTATAAACTATTCTCTTTCGCTTCCTCAGGTGTTGACTGCGAGAAGTCTCGCAACGCTGAAGTAGACACACTGATGAGTGATGCCAGAAACTGGGCGGCGAACGGCTACGTGGAGGTGCGGGACCCGAAGACTGGGGGCACGCCGCTCCACGTCGCGGCGGCCAAGGGATACATCGACGTAAGTGTAGCTCTATGTATATCCTCACAACGCTGCCGTGGACACAGCGGCTACGTGGAGCTGCGTGACCCACAGACTGGGGGCACGCTGTTTCACGTAAATTGTTCGGTAAATCACTGCTTCTGAGAATATAATTTGCTTTTAGACTTTAATATTCATATTATGACAAAGTCAAGTATACAAACATAATCAAAAAGATAAGAACTAGACATAATGTTGTCCTTCTAAATATGGCTTCCTAGCCAGCCTGTATTCGACACCCCAAATCCTGGCCTTACTCCGGGCACCGATGCGACAGCTTTGAACGCAATCGCTGAGTAAGTGAATTGATCCTAAATTTATACTTATCCTTTATTCCTCTGCCGCAGGTGGCAAAAACTCTTCTGGAAGAATGCAACGCTGAGCCCGACTGCGTAGACTACGAGGGATGGACGCCGTTGCACGCCGCTGCCCTCTGGGGGCAGAAGGAGGCGGCTGCCCTCTTGCTGAAGTATGGCGCCGATCCACATCTCAAGAATTATTCGGTAATATACAATTTTTACTCTAGTAAAAGAGGGGGCTTATTGTGAGAGAGAAATCCGCTAGATGGCGTAGTTAAGAATCAGTTCTTAACTACGCCATCTGGCGGACCGAATCACCGTGACAGATGGACCTCAGGGTCCATCTGTCACGGTGATTGGATATTTTTGAAGTGAGATGTCAAAATGTAACTTAATAATTAATGACCTTGAAGTTGGAGCTCAGTGTAGCAATGGCATCTAGCGGATTATTCACACGCCCCTGTTGGCAAAAGATGGTTATACTTAAGACTTTACTTAACATGTTACTTAAGGTTGTAGATTGGAATACATGCATAACAGGCTTTTTAAAAATCTGTCTGCGTGTTTCTATAACTAGAATATGTGGCAAAAAATCATAGAAAGTTGCTATATTGAATGTATGTATTTGGTTTCTTTATCTATTTGTTGCGAAAGTCAGGCGGTAGTCGTCGACCAAGACCTCATGGAAAGGGTTTCTAGTTAACACTCGTTCTTAAAAACTGTCTAAGACCGCTCGACCGCTGTTGAGTTCTTAGCCTTATTTCATCACAAACATGACGTGTTGGAGCAGGAATCGATCCGATTGGGTCAATTGGGTCTCAACCGTCGCCCAAACTGTACTAAACGGTTCGACTATGGATACAAACCTTCGTTATCTTCTCCAGGGCCAAACCTGCATGGACTTGGTCGACCCGATCATATCCTCGTGGCTCTCCGAGGCCGTGATGAAGTTGCCGCGCCGTGTCAACAACAACAACAATAACAACAACAACAAGCGCAAGCGCAGCCCGCCGAAGCAGTACGACGTCAAGCGGGTCGTTGAACTCCACATTACTGGACAGAACGACACTGTTGTCAATGGTGAGTGGGGGTTTGTTGCACTTTTAATAGTGGGGTGCGATTTGGAGGATTCGTGTACGATAACTTTACTATACGGATCTTTTTAGAATAAAAAAAAAATCTGCCACTGCTTTCCCCAATTACTGCAACCTCAAAATGTTTAAAGGTAGAGTGAATAGGCTATACCTCTGCCTAAGATAGCTCATTCTAAAATTTTTCTTTTTTTATTATCGCCAAGTTGACATATTCTCTATGAAGCATTTACTAACCTCTGTCAAATAAGCTATCCTAAACTCATATTAAAGTATGTGATATTTAGTGTAAACGATCATAAGCTGCGGTAACGTCTCTACCTACTTTTGCAGCCATCTGAGTAAAAAACGCTTACTTGGTATACTGCATAGATAGATAATTTTTGTTACAGAAAAAAAACAAATGTATAAAAACTGGAGGTACAAATAATCAGTGTACAATTAGGCCTATATATTGTTTACAATATTCGTGTATGACAAAGAAGCAAGCTCAGATCTAATAATTTATGGTTTATACAAAAGTTATCAGCACCGAGTTCTTCAATCGCATCCCCAACCGTTTCATAGTTACTAATCGGGTATGAGATAGTAATGTACCAGCTACGATACCGTGGAGGGACCATCTGTTGATAACACCTCAGTCCTAACCTCACCATAGCAGTCTGCCTGAGGGTCGGCAGTTAACTGCAATGTTCGATTGCACTTTAACTTCATTAAGTCGGTGCAGCCAGGGTACAAAAGAATAATTTAGAAAAAAAAATTACAGATTTCTTCGGCGATGCTATAATATTACGTCTTTTCTCATTACGCATTAGCGTTTTCTTTGAAATTTTGAATGCTCAATTTAGTAGTTTATTTATGTAACTATGGTTCGTAAAGTTCTGCTATTCATATTTTTTACGAATTGAATGTAATTTTTGACATTTATTTCAAAAAAGACGTAAGTTAACTTACGTGATAAATCTATTTGTGAACTACCTATTTGTAATTTATTATCACATATTTTTTCAAAACTGCTTTTGATTTGCTAGAGGCAGGAATAAAATGTTCCAGTAGCAATATAGATTTAATTTTTATTGTAAAGCATTTTCGAATTCGATCCTATAGTTTTCATATTGATTAATGACAAATATTCGAAAATATAATGGTTTCCAAGTCTTGTAAAGTCTGGCAAATTTGTGACTTTAAAATTATTACTTTAATATTTGACCAAATATTGCATTTGATTTCGCAAAAACGCCTATTTTGTACCTAAGTGATACTATCCCATTACGACTAACAGAGTCCATAATACTATTAGAGTTCTCCTCAAGTCAAGTCGGAACAAAACCCTGGCTACACCCATCATCTCACACCATTGTCCATGTTAACAATCACGACAGACAAGCCGCAGGCCGCGCCCGAGATCATAACTAAGGTGGCGGAGGGCAAGCCGCCGAAGGGGCGCGCGCCGTCGCCCGACGCCACGGAGCAGAGCGAGGCGGTCGCCGCGGAGGACGCGCCGTCCTGGCGCAGGTCCGCCTCCTTCCGTAGGCAGCAGGAGCCGCCCAGTGAGTACACGACTGATGAGCCGCCAATTTATCTGTACTATTTAGAGCCTCGTTCACTATCTCGTGAGTTCCAAGTAATTTACTTGTCAATTAAAGTGGGTTCGGGGAAAATTGACCCCTAGTCTTTGTATTGAGTAAATTATTTAAATTGTTAACTAAATCGCGGACCAGGGGCCAGTTTCCTCCAAACCCACTTAAATTGAGGAGTGAATTACTTGTAACTCCACTCAGAGGTGGTGAACGAGGCCCTTATAGACAACGACTGAGCTTGTAGGCAAATGAAAACGCGAAATGCTTGCGCGATACTATCGACACCCAGCGCCATCTATTGGTATATTTCTGAACTATACAGGGACCGGGTCCCGAAACAAAGTGAGGGCGGGCTACTAGTATGAATGAATGTAACTCTATTATTCACAGTATTAAAGCTAAGAACTTAATCTAGGTAGCTTTGCCTAAAAAAGAATAAAAATATAAAAGTCATTCTTCCTGCTAAACGCGCTAAATAGGCGGCCGCTCAGCAAAAGGCCCAACAGAACAACCAGACGCTGGTTTTCAGCGACTACCCTTTTATATGAGGAAGGTTTGCTTATTTCGGTGTCAGCGTTTGATGTTGCTTATTTAGTTGCGAAAATTTGCTTCATAGTTTCTGAAAGAAATATACAGCTATGTCCAAAACAAATCTAAGCAAGTATACTTAACATAAATAGTGGCCGCACCCCAAATAGTCGGATTTAGTTAATTTTTCAAATGCTAGGAACAGTTTTACTTTAGTAGTTTAGCGTAATGTAAAAATGGTTTTTATATTCTGCGTTGTGTTGGAAATATATAAACGTCGGTCGACGCAGGCTTATGCTTCGATAATATCGCATCCTTAGCGATATATCGTATCGTTACCAATGCATGGGTTTTATTCTAATGCTTTTTTCGAATTCGCCCTAAATCTACCATACTCTTCGCCGTAATATTAAAAGTTTGTACATTGAAATAATTAACATTGGAATACACATTGATTATTTTTGTAACAAATGTATGCTAACCAAATGTACTTTTGTCCTTACAGGAGACAATAGCAAACCAGTCAACAACACCGTGGACAACGACACAATCCTCAGAAGGACTCACAGCTTTGAAAACGATAAGACGTGAGTCACGCGTGCTTTTATTAATTATCTTCTGTTAATATTTTGTTAATATTCTTTATTTTATTTTCACAATGAATAACGACGATCTGAATATCGTTGGCATGCGAGACGATGTACTAAAAAGTCATTTTTAATACGAAATCATTGCTATAGTGCTGGTATGATTTATCTAACTTTTACCATACATGTAACAATGCTGGCACTACAAAGATCATTCGAACTCACAACGATTATTTAACATTTTCCTAACTATTCAACATAGGTTATATAAAGGACGTGATTGATTTCAGAAGAGAAAGAGGCAACGTTGTCAGTTTGTTAATAAGCCGTTTCGATAAGTCAAGAGAATCGGGCGTTTTTGAGGAGCTAAGTGCTTTAGATCAGTTAGTCTTGTACCTACACTTCTTGTGTTACGTTATTAGTGGTCGTATGTCTAGACTTACTCTTGACTCTTTGTATTGTCTCTATAATTTGGTGTAGGTGGTAAGTATATGTGCTTCTCGAGGACTGTGACTGTAGCAGCTCGCTCTGAATCAAGCATAATTACATTTTCAAACAAATGTAACACAATGTACATATTCGATGTTGTTATTTAACTAGCGGGTTGAGTTTGTAAGAAGTCACACGATTTGAAATAAAGAACGGTCCTAATGTGTATACATTGAGCTAATTATAACTGACTTGTTAACAATTAATAATTATACTTCAACATAATTGTAAATGCTAGTTATGATGAATGGGCACTCTTACAAGTTTATTTCCTTAAAGCTGATTTTCTTTATTTGATCTTTTGCATTGACATGATGACAATTTTCTTTTCTGTGATTTAATCAAAAAAGCTTTTGTAAGGGAATAAATAAAATAGCCAGACAACGCATTTGTTATGCCTCAGGTGCCCATGGGCGGCGGTGATCACTTATCATTAGTTTAGCCGTCTGCTCGTTTGTCCGCTATAGGTACTGTAAAAAAAATCGCAATTACTAAACTTCATGCGAGTCTGTAGACGTACTTATGTCCACAACAGCAAAGAACTGACCGTACAATGTAATCATAAAGTCATATCCTCGTTGATGGAGTCTCACCAACTCGGCCCGCCTCAGTCCTCAGCCCACTGTAGCATGCTTGTGTGTTGTGACAGTTTCTATCAGCGTTACCGCGACGTGACGGCGCGCATTAAGGCCACGTCGTGCCCGTCCATACCGCCGCTGCCGCAGGCCACGCTCGCCGCCATCGAGCTCAGGAAAAAGGAGACTAACAATACGACAGAGAGTACTAACGAGGACATACAGACCAGGTGCTGTGTAGTGGATAACGGTTTTGGAATGTGGATCTTGACGTTTGTTATACGAAACTACATTTGTTAACTTATGATGTCTCTAATCTATAGAGGACCTAATTTGAAGCGGGTGTGACAACCGAACCTTTCAAACGCGCTTTTGTTTGAAAGCGGACAATTATACTCTCATACGTTACGGGACAGCTTCGTTATAAGCCACCAGGCTATGTACGGAGATGGAGATGGCAGGCGATGAATGCTTGTCGCTCAGCGCTTTTAAAGCTGTTTTTTTGAGTATATTGACCCCTGAGTCACATAAATTATTTTTTTATAAAGTTAAAACAATAAGTTAGCACATTTATAAGTAACATAAAAGTAAATTTAAAGGATCGGCCCTGTAAATATTAACGTCAATTTAAATACATGATTTATTATTCTATTGTATTACAGACGTCAGTGATTATTGAAATATTTCATAATACGGTTTTGTTGAATCGATTGTTGGTGGCAATCCTGAAATGTCTCTGCACCTCAGTCTACTGAAATTAAATAAACTTGTATTTATTAGCCACACATATAAAAAGTATGAAATGTGACACATTCCAAATCTTTGTTCACTATCATATAACATACTAAATTTTCACTATCAACGAATACAACTTTAACTTGATACAATACTTTCTGTCTGCTGTGTATGCTTTGACTTTATCTACTGATATACTATTGTATGTACTTTATAATATAGCTTCTGCCCACTTTCATTATGTTTTATATAAAAATCATGAGTTATATACTACGAATCTTTACAATAAGTATTCCCGACGATCGGCAATAAGTGTTTTTTCGCCTGAAAATGTAATAGAAATTATTTTTCACACAAATCAGATCTACTTTCACATTTTGATATATCTATTTTGCAAACTGATAATTACAGTTTTACGTATGGTACTTATTTATGTTGTTATGTGTATTATTTTGTAAATATGTATGTTTTTTGTTTAGAGTTGTATATTAATTTTTAGTTATTGTTTATTCCCCATTATCTACACATGTATTTTTATTTTTTATTTGCTATATTACATTAGTATTGTTATGTTTGTGAGGGCATTTACGCCGATTACAATGTAATCAAGGACAAACCCATCAATTATTGACTTTTAATGTATACGGATAATAAGATGTCGCATTATGACAAATTGAGACAGAGGTACAATGTTTTTAGTAAATGAAACTAAATTGCGTAAATATCACGCACGTACCTCACTCAGTATTTACTATAGGTACTTATATTATATCATTTAGTTAACTACACGACAATAGTACCTTTTGAATGTCTATAAAATTAACATTTTCTCGTGTATGCAGAATAAACCCATCGGAAAGGAGAGACAGAGAGGTGAACACATGGACCGCGCCCGCCACCACAGCCGCCAACACCAACGCTACCAACACAACGTCACAGACTACCGTCAGGAGGTACGTAAGCATAGGATAGGACACATGGTTGTATCATCTATTATTTTAGTACTGGCAACAACTTAATCGTTTAAACCCGTGGTCGTCAAACTGCGGCCATACGGCCCGCGGACGTTAGTCGTGCGGCCCGCGGTAAAGTAGATTCCTTTAATAAATAGTAACTACACATCCGTACTTCTCATATAATGCGGCCCGGACCTTAGTGCTCACATTGTCATGTGTGGCTCTTGAGCATTTAAGTGTGACGACCGCTGGCTGTTTAAACTATTCAATTTCACGGCCTAAATGGCGCAGTGGCTAAGGTGTTCGCCCGAAGCGCGAAAGGTCCCGGATTAGATTCCCAGTTAAGCCAATTTAGAAAACTACTTTTTCAAAATTTTCTTGGGGCTGGGTGTTCTAGGTTGACGCCCCCAGTTAATTACCGTCACCTGGTACTCATAGTACAGGGGTTGAGTGTTGAGACCAGGTGGATTGGTGTGATTGTCTGGCGCATTTCGTGACCCAGTTAGCAAAAATACTTCGATAAATTAGCCCGACCTAGCACTAGGCTTTAGTTTCGAACTGAACCAAGAGATGACGCTGAGCGTCGATTGCATCGCGCTAGTGTTTCGCAGTGTTTCTCATTTTTAGTTTAGCCTTGTCCTTTTTTAATAGAAAATACTTATTTTTTTATAGAAAAGGTAATAGTATAGTTGTCAGAGATTTTCACTATTGTGGTTACTGGTAGTATTTGTGTGTGATATTGTTATATTAGATCACGTATAATATACTAAGCGACACAATAAATGGATGTAGATCGATGAAGAGGTAGATTGTAAGATGTGTATTTTCCTGCATTTCCCTGCCAATCCAGTGCGATTTAGTAAAAAATTATGTGTTATCGTAGTTTTTTGAATATTTGCACTACGTATTTTGAACGAAGTAGGTACCTAAATGTTAGTCAGTAAAAAAAAAATTTGCAAAATATAAATGAAACATTTAGTGGCAACAATTATTCTATTAAAAAAGATAATGAAGTGTAAGCAGCTATAGTCCATAATCTGAATTCTATATGTTCTTAAATATATTTTTGTAGTAAAAAACATAAAGAAATACGTAGAATATTTCTTTAAACAACATTAATATTCTAATTAGTTGTAGATGATTGTTAAGTACGAAGTTTTAGAACGTTAATAGAGTATATTATAGTATAGAAGCCAATGTTTTTATTTTATTGGTTACCCTATACGTTTTTAATTTTGTAATAGAGATTAGAAAACTGTTCTATACTAAACATAATTAATATCCAAAGTAAGTAATAAAGAGTTTGGGAGTCGGAGTTTGGTCTAATCTGTTATAATTTCTAAAAGGTTTATTTCTTTACGTCAAGAAGAGCTTGCAATATAAATGTAAACGCTCTCTATTGTTTATTTTACTTTACGTAACACTGAATGGAGTTATCATCATAATATCATCATTACTACTCCTAACACATACATTATCTTTATTTGAAAATCAATAATCAATAACAGATTTTATGTATGTACTCTGACGAAAAATGTCCTGAAACTCAGTTAATACAACAATTTTGCAATATTTGTCCTTATTTACTAACTTACCGTCCTATTTTATATATTTTCACACGGCTAAAATTAGGTAATATGACGAGCATAAAGACAAAATGGTTCCTAATTGTTATAAATTGACAGCAGTGTTGATCAAGGTGTGTCCATGGGCCCCCTCAAGTAGAGGGCTGGCTTTGTTATGTATTCTTATTGCTATATTCAGTATTAGGCGAAGTAGGAACGTGCGTGAACTTCCGCAATCAGTTTCGGCCGGGTATGATTTGTTAATACCCCTGAGAATGTGTTGTATGTATAGTTTTTTCGGCACATCAAAATTAGACAGACACCAGACCAGGCTTCCACAGGACGGAACGGGGGCTTAAAGGAAAGGTCAATGACTCCTCTGGTGTGGTGGGGCCGTACCGTCAGGTTTTGTCTGAAATATTATCCATGTGAGGTTTCCCATCGTTGCTTTGGTTAGGAATCATTGTTTGATTTATCTGTCTGGTGTGGCAGCACGCCGGAGAGCGTAGAGTCGAACAGTACCAATTCCACGCCGAGCTCCGCCACGCCGACCAAACTGTCGCCGGGGAACATTTTCAAGAATTTCTTCAAGTACCCACAACACTCTAGTTTGATGCTCGCTTTGCTTGAAACGTGAAAATTTATTCAAAGAAACCAAATGTTTATACTAGTTTGCAGAAATATTAATCTACCGCCGATTTTTAGCCAACATTTAAATCACGCGTTGCAAAATTAGAATGTCACAATCACCTGGAAACCTTAATATTCAGAGGTGAATGCATTTACAAGATGAATTTAAATAACTAAATGTAAGCGAACAAACTTATTTTAAAATTTATTTCTTGTTCGTTGTTTTAAGTGAATTTGTTTATTAGGCAAAAATAGGCGGTAGGTATTTTATGTTTTTTTTTATTAATTATAAGCAGCCGAAATACTTTTTGGTCCTCTCATCATTAGCTACTCTTTGTGCTTTGATAAGTTTTTGTTATTTCTCAGCAAAGCTAGTTTAATTGTGTTTTAGTTAGCTTCGTCTCTAATTTGACTCTCTTGTTTTATAATTTGCTCGGATGCACTTCAAAAATATTTGCGCATGACAGTTTGTGAACGTAGGAATAGGACGTTTATTTTTGCATGAAGCGTTTTTTATTTAATTTAATTACATATCGTGTTTATTTAATATGTAGCGCGATTTTAATCTAAATAAAATGTAAGGTCATGTTTTTCGCTTTTTTGTCTATAACAATTTTCAATAAAAATCATAATATCATAATATGCGTGTGTATCTTATATTACACAGCATGATTTTTGTCAAAGTTAATCTTTTAATTTCACATATAATTTGTTGTGTTATGTTTTGTACCAATGCTCATTTTATATGTTGGCAAACGTAGTATTTTAAATATCTCTTTAGCGGTGTACTAATTAATTTCCAACGATCACAGGTCGTTCGTGCCCCCGGTTCGAGATGAAGAAAGCGAGACACAGAGGAAGGCGCACGCCAAACGTGTGAGGGAGACGAGGCGCTCCACACAGGGCGTCACCCTCGACGAGATCAAATCCGCCGAACAGCTGGTCAAAAAGAAAGCTGGCAACGGCACCGCAGAGAGTCCGTCCCCCGCCAGCCTGAAGAAGGCCGAAGACGCCCCAGTACCTGCCACCGATAACGGCTCCGTACGTATACGCACGTTCCGTCGCCGTCCTCGCTAGCAGAGGTTGAAGGGTTAACACCGACTTTGCTCCTTCTCACAACGGATAACTCTTAAATAAAATGATTGACAGCCCCCCATGAATTTCTCTTTTCAGTTTAGATTCTCTTAAACATACATTTCTTTTTGGTCTGCTTGGTAAAAGAAACAACAATTGTATTAGATTGCTTTTATCTTACCGAATAAGCCATGGTTTTTGATTCACTCATTAGTTTACGTTGACTGTTTCTATAAACTTTTGAAATTTCACGGTCATTTATAAAACCACTATATCATCATTGATTTTAGTATTAAAATCATCCCTTCTATCCCTGTGAGATCGAGTTAAAGTGCAAAGCTACTCTTACTGGTTTCTTCAATATAAAGTCTCTATTAGAACTTGGCAGTGGGAATACTACAGCTTTGACAAATCTTAAGACGACGCTTTGTAACTAAAACTTGGTTAACGGTTTTCTTAAACAATTTATCAGAAAAGAGCACTGGACCCGTAGAATTGGCCAATATTTTACAAACTTCAAAATCTGCTGCTCCATTCCTTGTACATACGTTGGGATTGTAAATTTATTTTCTTTTATGTGTTAATGTCGGTTCGACCACCTTAAGCCGGCACGTTGTACGTGTTTGTTTTAAATAATCAAATGTTATTTCATTATTTAGTGTGTCGCTCTTGTTAATATGGCCATTTTCATATTTAAATGTTCAATGTCTCATGCTTCGTATATTTTTTGAAAACAAAACGTGGTCTTACCTTCCTTATTGTTAGTTTTTTTTTCGAAATTGAGTTCTCTATTTAATTTATAAAGTTTTTTTTCTTGTTTATTATTTCGATCATATTGTATAAATTAAATATTTATTTGTAAAAT
The DNA here is from genome assembly GCA_014851415.1 of Cnaphalocrocis medinalis. Taxonomy (NCBI): domain Eukaryota; kingdom Metazoa; phylum Arthropoda; class Insecta; order Lepidoptera; family Crambidae; genus Cnaphalocrocis; species Cnaphalocrocis medinalis. The sequence continues at coordinate 19,373,485 of CM026273.1, forward strand.
TATGGTTATAGCCAAATTTGGCGATATTGAAGGCGTTGCAAAATGGCATAGTGGACCGTAATCTCATTTGATTCTGAAACGAATATAGTTTATCTGTTATAGTATAGATTTTTTTTGTTGATCCGAAATCATAAACCCATGTCTGGGCATAGCACCATAAATACGGCTATGGTCTCTATGGTCGACTAGTATCCGTTCAGTATCCTGGATGATTTTTGTAATTAGATTTATCTATATAGAGAAAAAAAAACTTACTATTAATCTGTTTTTTTAGGATCGGTATTATTTGGGACTATTTATTTGTTTTTATTGAGTTTAAAGAAAAGTTCACTATTCTGTTTGTGTATCGTTTTCGACTCGAAAGCGCCTGCAGACTTATTTCGCATGTACCACTTTTAAACTGATGTCAAAAAGTCGGTGGGCGGTGGTCTTGAGTTAATACAAGAATCCGTAAATCATTTCAAATCAAATTATTTGTAGTTAATTGTTATAGTATAATCCAAATAAATTGATACTCAATAAAATAAAATTATATAAATGTTTTGCCATTTGAACGGAAACGGTCTGCATTAATTGATGCTGAAGCGATGTCCTCTGTAGAGATCTTTGATGGAAATTGTGACATGCTTATAAGTAACGCCAAAGCCTAATCGTATATTTCTGCGTTATGTTACGAATGTATTATAAAAAACAGTGCTCATACTCATATCTATCAATCTTTAGCCTATCAGGCTAAAATACTAAATCAAGTTCAGATAAATTAAAGCAAAAGTGAATAGGCTACTTTTGGATAAGCACGCTCCATCGTAGGCTTCCTCTCAACTGCAAGGTTCAGTATGAAGCCAAGGGCAAGCCCATTTTCATTAAAAAAAGTTGGAAAGGATAATGACTAACGTTGAAAGTGGTACTTGTGAATGCGGTCTAAGAGAGATCCCACACTAACGTCTTTTGAGCGTCCACGACCACTCCACACTAGCGTTTTCGGCGCCACGTCGACGCAATGCCCGAAAACGCTAGTGTGGGAAGGTCGCCGGCAAGACGGGACGGAAAAGAGGCTAGTGTGGGGATACTCTATACTCTGGTTTTTAATCATGTGGAGTAAACTGACAGATGCAAATGTCAAGTTTCTATACATTTTGACATTTTTCATCTGTCAAATTGAGTGATGATGTATAGGAGATGACACATGGACATGTGTCAGTTTACTCGACATGATTATGAATTAGAGTATAAGCGGTATTTGTGTCGCGTAGGCGCGCGGCGACGTCGCGGTGACGCTCGCGCTGGCGTGCGCGACCACGGCGGCCACCGCGACCATCGCCGCCAACAGCGAGCGGCGGCCCTCGTGGCGGCTGAGGCTCGACCCCGCCAATAAGGTGCCAACCACCACTTGTTGCGGCAATGAGTTGATGGCATGAGTTGGCGCGAGTAACTTGCATGCGCGTTTAGGTTGGCCAAATGAAGGATTTTGCAAATGAGGAATATAATAGATGGCGTTAGTGGATGACTGTTTTTTTTAATGGCTGCTATTGTGCTATAGCGACATTTAACTCTGAGAGAATCGTTACTTAAAATAAAAATGACCGGTGTAACGAGAATATACTCTTCTGAAATAACCATTATCCTCAGAGGTGGACAAGTCGTCTACGTACCTAACGCCATCTATCGGATTATTAATTTGCGATAGCCTCATAGGTATATAATCCTGCCGGCGTGGGTGGAACTTTATTAAAGAAACAAAAATGGATCCTTTCTGGAAGAAGTAAAATCGCGTCCAAATTGATTGATGTATGTAGCTTTAAAGATGCACAAGCATCTTCTTAGACTACAGACTTAAAATTGTTTATCTTAAGTGTCTCTCTTGGAAATGCAATAGACGCATGCTATTGGACATTAACTATAATTGATTTGGCAATAAATCGTTTTTTATAATATTATTACACATTACAAATTGCAAAAAAATATTTTACACTCATCTGAAAAAAGGCTAAACGATCTCCAATACTTCAATAAATGAACATTATGTACGTTTGTTTGTAAACATGTTTACTGGAGAATCTTCTTTATATAATAATGGTTAATTATATGCTATGCCACAACTGTCACAACAATTTCGCCGCAGCAATGAGTGGGCATTCAAAATTTATATCGGCATGGTTTGACCACTTACCGACCACCTCTGTTTCAGAACATTCGGATTTTTAATCGAATCGTTATAGAAATGTACGTATACGTCAATAAAAAATATACATATTGGTCGTAGTATCGACCGTATGAGTGCGTCAATCATGACTTTTCTGCTACTTACTTGTATTTACGATCACATACCTTCTCTATGGCACATACATACATACAACGATTCAGTTAACGTGCGAAAGTTTTGTAGCTGAGGTCAGGGGTCTAAGCTACTGTTCTGTTTTACCCATAAGGTCATATAGAATACTATAAAATGTATGGTAATGATGTACACAGCTACCTAGGTGTGTGACATATCGACTGCTTTAGATCGTTTTGAGTATGATAATATCACAAGTATCAATATAGTTTTGGTCATTTATCAATAGTTGTCAAATGTGTCGACTGTGATAATATAACGTTGCTCAGAAATATTACTCATTCCAACGCTAACGAAAACCTTACCATAATAAAATTACAGTGTTTGATTTATACTATTATTAGTTACCAATGCCATTAAAGTTACGCCTGAAAACTGTAATTTATATTACAAGATGAGAATGTTTTGGCCTACTATGATTTTCGCAAGCGATACTGAACTTATAAATAATGATATGTCATCGCATTTACTAATATGTGGCATTATGTAAGAATTAAACAATACTAGTTATTCCGATTTTTCGGCAATCCGATCATTCCGATTATCCGCAAAAACATCATTTCGCACTATTAAATTTCTGATGAAAATCATTCAAGGCTGTCATTACCATTCATTTTTTAAGTTTAATCAAAAGTTCAGATGTCTATCGACCCCAAGGTTATTTTTGGGCGAAAAAAAAAGTTGTCAGCACGCTTTTACATTGTGGCGTTCTCATCTACTGCAGTTAAAATGTACTTTCTGTGTAAGAGAATAAATATTATTTTAGTTTGCACGAATGTTAAAAGCATTGTCTACCTGTGTTATCAAGAATAGCGACCGCCTAAGTTGATTCTGATGTGTAACTAATTTTTATTTATTTTATGTATTTTTTTTGCCGTAGGATCATAAATTTTTCTTAACTACTTTTGCAATCGCTCTTCTGACTTTTAACTAAATGTTCCTAACAGCTTGCTAATTGGTTTTGTTTATTATTTTCTTTTTTATGTTTTGTTAATGCATTGCCTTTACTAACATTTACCATTGGCTTCCACTATTAGTTCCATGCAGATTATGTGATTAACTAAATTTTAGTTACATTAGTAGCTAACGTATTTGTAAGGATAATTAGTTAATAATTTTGTATTGATATTATCTACCTCAGTGTTATTATGGAAATAGATCTTATGTGATTTTCTTACGCTTTTTTATTAGCCCTAAAAGGAGTAATGTGATAGTATCCCATATAGCTTAAAAATCATTAGGGATTCCAGCTAATTGAATTAAATTAGTGTTATATATGACATATAGTTTTGACACTAACTCGATTGTCCGTTCCAAACACCGGTTATGAGAATTTGCTTTCGATTTTTTGAACCTTCGAACTACTCCTTTAGAAGAAATTGTAAGTAGGATAGTCGAATTTATTTTAGCGTAAACGTGTTTGATACTCAACAGTTTAATCTACCGACCCTCCAATTTCTACCTAGTTCGGATAATCTGCGTTCTATTGTTCTGATGAGTGACTGATCGATGACATACTCTTCTAATGTTGACCTACTATTTTAAATTCAATGCTCCTTTTTACTGTTAATTTAAATCACAATAAACAGTGACAAACAGTACACAACACATTAATTATTGAGGTGTTCAAAGTCACTGAAGATTTTAAATTATTTATGTCAATTTATCCCCGTCTCAGTACAGTCAGTGTCATTAATACACCTGATCTAGATGGTAGGTTTTAATCATCACTGGGATCACAAAATGTTAGATCAGCTTTAAAAATAAATAGCGTAAAAATTCATCTTCAGATCTAGTAAATAGGTAGGTACAGTATGCATTATTAGTTACTTTTTGCTAAATTCTTTGCATGTGAAACGTCAACAATATTCTAGATACTAAATGTTAGTGCTCAAATAACAACATTTTGTATTATGGCAGTATGTATTTCAATCTAAAACATGAAATTGCTTGCTGACTTACTGTAGAACTGAGGTCCATCTACACCGTAGTTGGTTATTTTAGTGAGATGTCAAAATGTCACTAAACTAATGTTGTTGAAGTTGGACCTCAGTCTAACAGCACGCCATCTAGCGGATTTATCACACTCGAATGACGCGCTAACATGTTCATAGAAAAAAAATATTTATGAGCACTGCAGTCAGCATCTAGGAGGTTGACGTTTTACAAATAACTGTATAAGGCTGTCTGTACACTGAAATGGAGCGGGGAGGAGAATGCAACCTATGGAATGGCATCAAAATTCCGCTTCTCGACAAACTTCTGCTATTGGCGGACTTCATTCCGCTCCGCCCCGCTCCGTTTCGGTACCCTGTAGGCCTTACATGCGTACCGCGACAAAAAATTTTCGACTCTCGTTCGCGAAAGCGCATCCTTCTATCCCGCTCATCGCTCAGTCAAGTGAGCGAGAAACAACTTACGCCGACCACAATACGACTATCGACAAATTATCTCGTGGCGCGCATGTTAGCCCGGCAGGTATAGTCTGCGGCAAGAAAGTGTAGTTATGACCTTGAGTGCGCAGAAACCAATTTTAATAGAAAGTCTTCTTTTTTACAAGTGCGCAAAATAACGGTCATCGCTATTCTTTCGTGCCGCCAGCTATAGCCTTATCTACGTTGTGCTATAACTTGGTGTGCATGTGTAGTTCGAGCTGGAAGACGCGGGGCGAGCGGCGCCCCCTCGGGCTCCGGCGACGGAGGCCACGGTGACCCTGCCGCTGCGCCGTCCGCCCGCGGGCTCCACCGCCAACACCACCTCGCCACCTGCCGGCGAAGACCGGGAGAAGGGTGCGTAGTCATACTATACCACTACTGTTTAACGTTAATTCATTAAGATATATGTCTCAGGCTCAAGTTTTGCACACATAATTGACATGTCGACATTCCATGTGATGCTTGGACTGTCCACTTGTCAACTTTTTCTTCATGCGGAATTGGAAATGGAAACAAAAATTAAACAGGCCCAAAATCGAAAACCTTTCCCTACCAACTAGCGCCTTCTTTAGATAACCATACACTTGACATTCATTTTCAGGGTACATTATTAGAAGGGACAGTTACCTCTCTTTCTTTTTGATTTACCATAAAATTTCCACGTAGTAGATTCAAATCCCCCATTTAAAGGCATTTTGCCCACAAGATCGTGATGTTGTTTTCCCGAGAATTTTACGTAAACTTAACACGAATTCGCATACAGAGAGCCTAGCACAAACTTTTAAAAGACATCCTAGCACGTGTTAATGTCAGAGTTGTTTTAGGTGACGAAGAAAAAGAGCGCGAAAGTAGTTCGGAAAGCAAGTCCTCGTCAGCGTCGCCCGCGAGCACGCAGGCCGCCCTCAACGTCATCCAGCGCCGGCGCAGGCCCAAGCGGCGCTCCACCGGCGTCGGCCACGTCGACATGGAGGTATGTGTAGACGAGTGGAGGTGTGTGTAGAGACGCTGTCAAGTTATACTCTGAGTTTTAATCATGTGGAGTAAACTGACAGATGTCAATGTGTCATCCCATACATTATCACTCAATTTGACAGATGCAAAATGTCAAAATGAAAAGAAATTTGACATTTGCATCTGTCAGTTTACTCCATATGATTAAAAATGGTGTATAATAGTTGGGGAGCCACAGTTCGGCATGAATAAGCCTGTTCGATCGGAGTGATAACAGGTTAAACAGCGCTTGTTTTTATGAGAGAGAATTTCGGAAACCTAATTGGCAAAGAAAGGATGTTAAAAGTTGTAAATTCACTGGTGTTGCGGGTGTCTATTGGTTGCAACAATAGATATTGAAACTCAGTGTTCCAGATTTTTAAACTAGTAGATTTGCTATCTAAGTTGCAAATTCTACCATATATTTTTATAAGGTATTTGCGATTCATAGCAAATAACAATAGAGAATGCTGTAATAATATTTGCTCTTTAGTATATTTCGCAAAAATTACTCCTACATAAAATGTATATAAGAAGAAACCTATGATCTACATATTTTATTTTTTATTCCTTGACGTACTGGTTTATTCAATGATAAGTACCTACAGATGTTCATTGAAAGTAGGTCTATCTTGTTATTTCTTAAAAAACATGTATGCGATTGACCGTTAGTTACGACCAACCTATCCGGGCCCGAATCTAAACTATGTCAATCCCGGGTATAAAAGAGGTCGTGCATAAAAAACATTCGTCCAAATGATCACGACACGAATTAATATACTTCATTAGAAAACAGATTAATTTAGCCGCCAGCATTTTCCGAGTAAAAACGTTTTCGTAATGTGTCGGTACAATGAACCTTATTACAGAATCTATTTTTGTCCGTTCGAAATCTACACGATATTCCCATAAAACCGTAATACGGCTAGTTATATTTGGGTATTATGTAAGCATTCGGTGGTTATTGTTTCTTATGAAATGTCACACGTGAATGTAGGGCACTATGCGTTTATATTTAAACTAGCGACCGCTCGCGACTTCGTTCACTCGATCGGGAGAAAATTCTTTACCAATATTAATAGGTGAGCTTAGTATCATTTAGAATTCCGTTCTTTCGGAATCACAGTTTGGTTTTATATTCTGGCGGGATTCAATAACTTCAGGAACGCTTTATTGAATTACTTACGTGATCGAATTAGTATCAAAATACCATTTAAGACGAAAAGTAGACCTAGAAATTTTTCTGAAGCTTCATTTAAGGAAAATCTCTTTGCAGTTCTGTCCAGTTTTCACGTTGCACCAACTGCATAAATAACTTCTAATATATAAAATTTGGTCCTGTTCATCTCACCATCACTTTTCCACGGTGGACCGATTATTTAGGACTACTTTTTGTGTTTTTTTATTAACTCAACGAGGAACGAGTAGTATACGTGTAGTGGCCGCCCAGACCAATACTTAGGGTAAAGATGGGATAGATGCCTCAGACCACATGTAGCGACCTGTGCGAATACTACACTCAGCCCTTAGTGTAGCCTTAGCGTCGACTGGCGGGAGAGAGGAGATACGCTTGAATTTAAACGAAAGACTGAATGTAGTGTTCGCACAGGTCGCTACATGTTGTTTGAGGCATCTATCCTACTACGGCATCTATCCCACCATTACCCTAATGATTACCGCTGCTCATGGACAAGCCAACAAGTCTGTCGTTTTTTACCGCCATATTCGTCATTTACCTACGGTTTTCAAGTAAAAATACATTTGATTCAGACAATAAATCAGGACGGGATCTGATGTATTTCTGTGATTACGAGTTCAAGAACTATGTTTTTCTCTCACGCCTACGGTTTCCGTCTGTGTTTCTATCTGCTTTTCTTAGTCGATTTTAATACACTGCGCCATATTTTTATCTACTGCGTTGCAGAAAGATTTAGAAAACATTGTATTTTATTGTTTGCTCAAATGTATGATGAAGTGTTTTCTAAGGAAGCTAATCACATATAGATATTCTAAGCCAGTTTCTTATTAAATTCTGCCCATTTCTTATACGTTTCGTACTTATTGTTTAATGCACAAGTACAAGAAACTTTTTGACGTGACTACAGAACCGAATAATTTGTACCGTAAGAAATACTATGACGTGATATAAATACGTTCTGTGCCACCGAAATTAGCGGCATCTTCACGTGTTTATTGCCAAAGCGAGTGTTTCTTTATTACCCGTCATTTTCGTTTCTTTCACTTTTACACTCTTATGTACAGTCAGTATCAAAATGGAGCGTTTAGCCTACGTTTACACTACGCGTTTTAAACGCGCGTTTTACAGGTGTTTTGTAGTTCATTGCTGTTTAGTTAGAAGCTCTGTAAATAATGGCTAGAATCTTTCCAGCAATGAACTACAAACCGCGCAGTCGAACCGCGCGGTTTCCGCCGTGTCTGAACCGGGGCTTAAACTTAACTAAAATTCTTAGCATTCGACAAAAAACACAATATCTTAAGGTTTACCTACTTTCATTTGTTGTCATTTGTTTTTCGATAAAATGCACTTTAACGTATACCAACTGGCGTACAAAAGTCTTTTGTTAAAGCGCAGATATTTTGGTGGGTTTTGTAAGATTATTTTGATCCTGAATATAAATTTCCAAGAAGCTGTAGTTGTATTTTAATCATCGACTTTAAAAGCGTGGGAGAAGTGTATATGATTGCATTTAAAGAGCATGTTTTTGAGTGCGACAGAGATCTTATGGCGCGGCGTGGATGACATATACGTTATAACGTTTTATTGCGAGTTTGTAATAGACATAAATGACAAAGAGAGTGAAACGTTTATTTTGCCTTGCCATGAGTGTGAGGAGATCGGCGGCGTGAAGCAGCGCCTGCGCTGTGTTTCGCCTAGTGAGTGAAGGTACCAGATAATCAATCGGGTGGAAGAGGGGTTAAAAGCTTGGTAGCGCATTTGTGACGCCACTGACCTTGTGGTTGTCTAAGGGCGGTGGTAATCTTTTACCATCAGGTGATCCGTGCTCGTCGGCCATATATCACATAAAAACATTCGCATTGAGGAAAACGGCTTTTGGACCTGCGTCTATAGGTTGACAATTCTCCTACACTGAGAGAATACAGAGATTTCATACATTCGTTTATACAAATCTCTAATTCGACTTCAATGTCGAGTACACGAGAATTGCACCGCAGATGTCATGCGGTGGGCGATTTTTGGAAGATGATTTTACAGAAATTAAATTTAAATGAGTCAACTGAGAATCAGCTGTCCTTTTAATTAATCATTGTAATTATAGATAAATCTGCGTAATTAGCGCTTCGGCTAAATGCGGAGATTTGTCACAGAAGTGCATATGTGAACGGGTACATAACAATTTTCGTCATTTCTTTAATATGATATAGTTTTCTTGCCAAATATTTATTAACACGTTTATCGATCAAACAAAATGTCTTGTTGTAGAAAAAAAAGGAAATATTATAAAAAGTGATTGAGAAAACTAGTTTTGTCAACTCCTACATCATTTTATCTTAAAATTATCATAATATTGAGAGTCTTTATGTCTGTTAAAACAAAGGTTAATATTTTTACTTAAGTTACTTAGGTTCAATTAACGTCTCTGAGTGCAGCAGTAAGGTTTTATACTAATGTCGTGTATTTTTCATAGGACATCGTCAACGATCGCGGCGGGGGCGGCGAAGGTGATGGCGACACAGAAACAGTCCAGGTAAGTTTATTCCTTATCAAGGCAACAGGAAATTAGATCCACCTGATTTTGAATCTTATCCATCATTACATAAGAGCGAAAACCAATGAATTTTTTATTGACTTATGCTCATTAAGGGGTTATTTGACACTAGTGGCTCGCTTTCACTTCGTTCCAGGGCTAAGTTTTGTTACTATTTAAAATCAATGACCAATAGATGGCGCTGAATGTCGATTGCATCGCGCAAGTGTTCCAACCTTTCGGATTCTTACAAGTTTTGTCGTTATCTATAGAATTTATCCATTTTATAAGCTTCTATCGGGCTTGCTTATCATTTTCTGCGACATGAATGGGCCGGCTCGATTGAAAAGAGACCAAGGCCTCACAGAAGACCTGGTGTTGTAGGTGTCCGTCTGACTCTGCTCCTCTGCCACCTATCACATAAAAATCATGGGGTCTGCTGAGGAGCTAACAAAGTATAACCGTGTAACCGCTTTACTGTTATTTTGTTTTACAACGCCCAGGTAGGTCATACATTTATGGTCATAAGTGGGTAGAATGGTTCTTATAATTCGACGCATAGATAGATCTGATAAAACCATTAAACCATATTTTGTGCCCACTCACAGACACGCATAGGATTGTTTAGTCAACGTGATCGCATTTTGGATATTTAGTTTTGCAAGATGACATATTGAGATGGTGATTCATAGTTTTTTATTTTAAGCTTGGTTTCTAGTAATTTTGTAGTAGGTATTCCTTGTCTATACTTTAGGATATTTTAAAAGTAAATAGCGATTTAGGTTTGACTTGGAGGATTTTTTTTTATCTTAACTTATTGTGTAGTAATTCCAGCTACTTTTGAACCTGTCACTTTGGAGCCCTGGGTACGCTTAGATCATGACTCAGGATTTGAAGATTCTGCTATAGTCAACTCCAAAAATATGTATACACTTTAGGACCTTGTCATAATGCCTAATGTGTAAGGAAGTGAATAGACTGCCTTCTGACCGCCTTAACCCCTTATCAGGGCAACCATACCAACTGTCTCAAAGTTACACATTTGAGTAATTATCCAGAACGTGCATGTTATCTCACGTTGTTTATCCTAACCGCTGAGATGGTTGAAATAAGCACATATCGTATAAGTCTTTTGGGTAAACAAACCTTGTAATTGTCTATAGATGTTATCTCTTTATAAATGGAATAGATAATCAACGGCCGAATAGAATCGGCTATCACAATAGATCAAACTGCTCGCAGTGATACTGGTCTGAATAGGACCTGCTTAGCTCAAAATAAAAATAAAATATAGTCAACGGCCGACACTAATACTTATTGTGCATACCCGTCACTTGTACCATTGATAATAATTTTCCTTAGCGCAGCCAAGTATTATACATCGAAAATAAAAATGGCTATTTTGCATCCGAATATCATTTGTCCATCACTGCAATTGCACAGCTTTACACAAACAGTGGCACTGATAAATTAGAAATGTGACGGATATAAATAAAAAGGTAATTGCATCTTTATTTTTTCTTGGTGAAGCCGAATGCTTGTTATTTTTAGTTTATTTTTGGCTGGATTTAACGTAGTTTCTCCGAATTTTAAGTCACGTATTTTTGGTTTTAAACAAACGCGTACCGGCGTCGCGTACTGTGAGTAACATTTTCAAGTGCTATTAAGATTCTTTTTTTACGAACTTGTATGATACAATTTTTGCACAAAGGTTTTAAAATACACGTGATTGAAACTTACGAGGATGGACGGTTTTTATTGAAACTTTAAAATGCCCATCCTTACAGTTTGCACGACTGCTGCACAATAACAAAATTTCAGTTGAATACATTCCATCGTACAGTCGCCATCAGATATATCGTAGCAGACAAGGTGACCAAATATATCTGAACAAATTAAAATGTCAATAAGTTCTGAACATACAACTAACCATTAATATCTGAACATTCAGTACTGCATAAATATCTGAGCAGGTGCCAGTCATTAACTTCTGAACATACAACTAACCAATAATATCTGAACACTCAGTACTGCATTAATATCTGAGCAGATGTCAGTCATATATCAGGATCAACAAAGTACGTAAAGAAAAGAAACAAAGTGTCATTACATATTTATATAGGCATTAACAGTAATTGGAAACTAAGGAGTTTCATCAAAAAAACCAAGATATTTATTACCAACGAGCGGTCACGAAGCGAACATGTTAAAGGTGATTGTATTCGTTTATATGATGAGATTGATGATTCATTCATTCATTCAGGTGATTCAGAAACACTTTTTACTTTTCGAATAACTGCTGTAACAAAAAAGTTGATGTCGCAAAAATGGCCGCCATTTTGTTTTTTTTTCTTTAAATATCAAAAACCTATTATTTTTTGATATGATTAATTAATAAACTCTCAGGGTTGTCGAAACTTTCTCCGCAAAAATAATACCCAACACACCAAAAAACAGCCCTTATCAGTGAGTCAGTCATTGGTAATCGAGCTTTATATAAGTACTACCAATACCATACTAATATTATAAATGCGAAAGTAACTCTGTCTGTCTGTCTGTGTGTCTGTCTGTCTGTCTGTTTGTCTGCTACGCTTTCCCGCTTAAACCTCACAACCGATTTTGATGAAATTTGGCACAGACAATCTTTAGACCCAGGGAAAAGGACATAGGCTACTTTTAATTGTTAAAAATAGGGATGAAGAGGGTGAAATAAGGGTAGAAAGTTTGTATGGGATTTCTTAATTTTAAAAGATAAAACCATGAAACTTTATATTTGGGCACTTAACAAGATATAATTAAACATTTGTTCTAGCGTTTTTGAAATTTTGACCAGTGAGGGGGTGAAATAAGGGTTGAAAGTTTGTATGGGATTTCTTAATTTTAAAATATAAAACCATGAAGCTTTATATTTGGGCACTTAACAAGATATAATTAAACATTTGTTCTAGCGTTTTTGAAATTTCGACCAGTGAGGGGGTGAAATAAGGGTTGAAAGTTTGTATAGGATTTCTTTATTTTAAAAAAGTAATACCTACCATGAAACTTAATTTTTAAGCACATCCATACTAATCCATACTAATATTATAAATGCGAAAGTTACTCTGTCTGTCTGTTACTCTTTCACGCCAAAACTACTGAACGGATTTAAATGAAATTTGGTATACAGATGATCTAGACCCTGAGAAAGGACAAAGGCTACTTTTTGTTGCGAAAAGGGGGTTGTAAGGGGTTAAAAGGGGGATAAAAAGTTACTTTTCCACGCGGACAAAGTCGCAGGCGGCCGCTAGTACTTATATAAAGCTCGATTACCAATGACTGACTCACTGATAAGGGCTGTTTTTTGGTATCTTGGGGATTATTTTTGCGGAGAAAGTTTCGACAACCCTGAGAGTTAATAATTAATCATATTAAAAAATAATAGGTTTTTGGTATTTAAAGAAAAAAAAAACAAAATGGCGGCCATTTTTGCGACATCAACTTTTTTGTTACAGCAGTTATTCGAAAAGTAAAAAGTGTCTCTGAATCACCTGAATGAATGAATGAATCATCAATCTCATCATATAAACGAAAACAATCATCTTTAACATGTTCGCTTCGAGACCGCTCGTTGGTAATAAATATCTTGGTTTTTTTGATGAATCTCCTTAGTTTCCAATTACTGTTAATGCCTACATCCTGGCCATACACTTTTAAAAATAATTTTCAGATTCAAATATGTAATGACACTTTGTTTCTTTTCTTTACGTACTTTGTTTATCATTTAAATCCGTTCAGTAGTTTTGGCGTGAAAGAGTAACAGACAGACAGACAGAGTAACTTTCGCATTTATAATATTAGTATGGATTAGTATGGATGTGCTTAAAAATGAAGTTTTATGGTAGGTATTACTTTTTAAAATAAAGAAATCCTATACAAACTTTCAACCCTTATTTCACCCCCTCACTGGTCGAAATTTCAAAAACGCTAGAACAGATGTTCAATTATATCTTATCATGTGCTTAAAAACGAATTTTCAGGGTATTACCTTTTAAAATAAAGAAAACCCATACAACCTTTCAACCCTTATTTCACCCCCTCACTGGTAGAAATTTCAAAAACGCTAGAACAAATATTTAATTAATTATCTTGTTAAGTGCCCAAATATAAAGTTTCATGGTTTTATCTTTTAAAATTAAGAAATCCCATACAAACTTTCAACCCTTATTTCACCCCCTCACTGGTCGAAATTTCAAAAACGCTAGAACAAATGTTTAATTATATCTTGTTAAGTGCCCAAATATAAAGTTTCATGGTTTTATCTTTTAAAATTAAGAAATCCCACACAAACTTTCTACCCTTATTTCACCCTCTTTATCCCTATTTTTAACAATTAAAAGTAGCCTATGTCCTTTCCCTGGGTCTAAAGATTGTCTGTGCCAAATTTCATCAAAATCGGTTGTGAGGTTTAAGCGGGAAAGCGTAGCAGACAGACAGACAGACAGAGTTACTTTCGCATTTATAATATTAGTATGGATTATGTTGAGCGACGAACGCGACGTTGCCAAATTGATTTCTAAAACGATAGGCAACCTCGCATTGGTATTGACGTACGTGAAGGATGACAGTTCAGATATTATTGGTTATTGTATGTTCAGAAGTAAATGACAGCATCTGCTCAGATATTAATGCAGTACTGAATGTTCAGATATTATTGGTTAGTTGTATGTTCAGAACTTATTGACATTTTAATTTGTTCAGATATATTTGGTCACCTTGTCTGCTACGATATATCTGATGGCGACTGTACAAAATGAGAAGATTCTAAAAGGTATCTTATTTCTTTCTTGAGACATCATCGTAGTGTGGTTTTAGGTATTTGAGTAAGATGTCTTATTAAGGGCCTGTTTCTCAATCTAAAGATAAAGCGTCATATACCTAAGCGACACAAATTATTTTGAGGCTAAAAGTTGCGATTTGTATCTGTGTAGCATACTTATACATAGAACTTATCCGCATATTGAGAAACAGGCCCTTAAAGTTAATTTACTTAATAACTTATTCACTGGGTCTCCGATAAGACTGATTATGACCTGACTTCATGATGAGTCTTGGACTTCATGAATAAATAAAATATTAGCCTATTTACTATCCCAAAGGGCAAAGGCCTCCACTATAATTAACTCATGCTAACTATGATGGGTTTAAGTTTAATCACCACGCTTGCCAAATACGGACTTCGTGTAATATTAAAATTAAAAAATGACTTACTGAGGCGTACGCGGGTGTGTGCCCTGAGCGCGAACAACCCACACACTCTGTTTACGTCTATCGTAACCTTGCACATTTTGTTGAAAACATGTACAATTGTACATACTGATCTATTAAATAGGTTCATATATACAAAAACCGCACCCTTTAGACATTTTCGACTTTAGAGAACTAGCAGGCCGGTTGCCGTTAGAAAACCTTAGCATTCCTAGTTTGGGGAACCTCGTACTGTAATCCCCCGGGAATCCATCTGAAGGCAGTTTATTTTACAGCCCAACCGTTCACTGTAAGATATTCCTCTGACCATACTATTACAAATTAAAAAAAAGTAATTCAACAACATTTAATGTGTTGTTACATTTTATTACGGCTGTGTGGACGAATCCTGGAACCTTATACTGTTTTCTACCTTACCTTGTACATGCCAGTATTCCTACATTGGGGTGATGAAATGATGAATAAAGCATCCTAAATTTCATTAAATCAACAATAATATAAATGAAAAGAGATTTTGATAATTATACTATTATAAATCTGTACAATTTAAATCTGCGAGAAAAATAAAAAAAAAACCTTATTGGGTTCTCCTCGGGGTGCTGGAGAAGTTCTCCAGCAGTAGGGTTCCAGGGTCAAGGATTGAGTTATGTCTACTAGACATTGTCTAGCCGGACCATGTGCAATATTTCTATGAAATGTATTATACTGAAACAAAGTGCCGCGCGGTACGGTTGGATGTAGATCCACCCTTATTCTTTGCAATCCCTTGTGCAAGACCGGCTGATCTGCTAATAGATGCGTCTGTTTTCTGTCGCATGAGTGCGATGCGTATTTTATCCCTTGTCGAATTAATAACTGCACGGCTAATCAAATAAGTAATGGGCTGTGGCCCGACGGCTGCTGGTGCATCTTTATTATTAGACACAGTGGAACGATAGCAGTAAGACGTTTTAACGAGCACCTCTCTATTGACCCATTGACATCCATAAACTATACGTCAAAAAAAATTTCTATTAGGAGGTACATACGCAATTTATGGACCCAGCAGACAGGTATGCATAAGACAGCGCCGCCGACTTGGCCTTCTAAACGGCCACGAGAATACAAGAAAATATGTAACAACATAGGAGATAATACCCCCTGGGATAGTTGATCCCTTTTCCTCCGAAGGATTTACTTTACTACTGTAGGATACCAGGCCCCACCCACCTGTCCTTAGTCTATAAGTACGTACAGCCCCACATCAAAGTATATAAAACTGACAAATTTCTTCAATCGCCTCTCGTCTAATGTCATACACATTTGGTTGAATATCAATTGATGAAATTTCACAGGCTGTGATAACCTGATGTGTGGCTGACTGTACATGCCGTGCTTTTTTGTGCGCATTTTTACTCCTATTAATGTTATCCAAAGGGATAATCAGTTAACTCAAGGAGACTCAGTGCTGACCCTATAAGATATGTCCACATTTTCTACTCAGGTGGCTTTATTTTATCGTGTGCGTTACCCTTAAGGACCCAGTCGCAGAAATTTCTATTTTAATATCGGCATGACCTAGCCAGATAAAGTACAAGTAGTATCTACAAACATACATTAGAATTAAAGTAAGTAAGTAAATATTTTATTCATATAATAGTTAAAAAAACATAAAACGAATTCAGTAGCAATAAAAGCTTTAAGAACGTTTCATAAAGAGAAAGCGTATTATTGTATTGCATCAATCTGCACCCGGGTGTACGGTGTAATTTTATAAACTGGCACCAAATGCTAGTTAGTACATTTGAAAGAAAAGATCACAAGAGCTTTCCGACCTCATTATTTGAATTTATCACTGTAAATGCGACCAAAAATACAAGAGTATCAATTGTCCCACTATTTTTAAATATATTTATCAATTTAATTGCGTTTTCTAATCCCGAGGCTTACGACGCCCGCCGTACGTCATTTTACCGCTAGCGGGTATAGCATTGACGTCATCAAACAATAGCAGGGGTATTATTAGCATCGCGCTGTACATCCATCAAATGCACACTCCGCCTCCTAACCGACGTACCGTAACGTGCTAGACATAAAGCTCAAATTCAAATATATCTAGCCATTGAGATCTCAACTGACACTGAAAACGAAATGTGGAGCAGATGCGTACATAAAGTGTAAGGATGTTTTGACATTATGACAGAATATGCTCTTTGTTATCTTATAAGTTTTGCCCAAACGTATAGTAGTATATTTGGCAAACACCAGGAAGAGCTGATGAGTTATGCTGTTGTTTTGTTTGTGGATATTAATATATAAGTTTGAGGTTTTCTCCAAAAATATGAAGTGAAGGTTGGTTCTTTCTAAAAGAAGATACTAAACAACGTTTTTCTACTAAATAGCGTAACTATTGAGTCTTTGTTGTTAAATGTTTATATTCCACATTACTCACACTTTATCTAGGGATAATGGCTGTGTCGATGACTATTTTATTTGCTAGTAAATTGAATCTTACTTTGTTGCTGTAGTGGTATAAATGTCAAACGTAACGTACTACCTCATACCAAATTATTAAGCTTTTCGGTTCGTGTTACGGGTTTAAGACCCGCCCAATTTATATCGAAGATTTAATCCATGGTATAACACTACGATTAATATAGTATGACAGCGTTATACCATAGATTCGCGGATAAAGTTTGGTCTGGTGTTGAAATAGGTGTTATTCTGTTTCTAGACAAGACTCCCGGCCTATATTGATCAACGGTACACCAGAAACAAATTGTTGGCGATCTTTCTGGCCTATAAAGTGGTTCACATTTTTCAAACATAATTTGGCATGAGTTTGCAAGCCAGTGAGCCGATTTCGATCTCTTTTCACTGCGTGATATAATTAATTAGTAGACGATCTGTTGAGAAATTAGTATGTCAACAATGAATATAATTGAGACAACATTGCTAGCCTAGTTATAAACTAGGGTTTTCTTTGCTGTTATAATTATAAAAATAAATAAATTCATCATCATCTGCTTGTTGTGGTGATGGACTACTCCATTGCTGGACAAGGCCTCTTTTAAAGAAGGAGGTTTAGTTTTGAAGGGGCCCTATATCAACGAAACTAGGTGGTTGGCGATCGCAGAACGTACCTCTGGTTCCCTGTGACCCTGTAGCCCGTTACTGGTCTATATCATTTAACCACACATAGTTCGTATAGTTATAGGTACCTCGATGGAATAATCCACATGATGTGAAAACAGTTGATACCTATTTACGTGGTTGATGATTTTGCACGACTAGTAATAAATAATGAAATGCTTGCAACATTACAGACATTGAAACAAAATGTTTTACTAAAAGGCGGAGTGTTTCACGACCATATTTCTGGCTGCAACTGATTCACAAACGCAGAAATAGTAGCCACCCCCAACTTTGCACTGCGAGCTGCGCAAGCGTTAATAGAGATCGTTAAGAAGTAAAAAAAAACTGATTTTAAGTAGGTATCGAATCATCTGCCTGCTTTGTTGAGACCGAGGTGAGAAATAAAATACGTTTTAAAAGAAATCGACGTTTAAGTACTAATTTATTTTTATTTAAATAAAATAATTTTTAAAAGAATTAGATGATTAGGTAGGTAAGTACATTTTTTTTCTGGTGATTTGTTCCCATTTGGTCTCCGGATACAAAATAGACAAGAACTATAATATATAACAATAACCATTAACCATACTTACGTGCGTATTTAATCAAAAATGTCTACCCTAGGCATTTTTAGATTTTTTAATTTGACACGTGTTAAAAACTTAATTTTAGATTTCAACGTGGACCTTAACTCAGTAAATAAATCATTATTTTTTGTAGTAAGCATTCGAGAAAGCGGGATATTTTTTGTATCCCGAAATAATACGAATCGATTTTTACGCTAACACACAACCACATCTCAAGTGTAATGTCATATCACAACTCTGGCTTTCAACATTGCACGTACATGACTTTGATTACCGGAGTGTAGAGAACAGTAAATCATATCTACTACGTTGAAACTATGTGCACACTCTGATGTGAAATATAGTATACACGATAGCTTTTAGTGTTAGGGAAGTTTGCCAGAGCACTTCGAATGGATCTTACTAAAAAGTAAGTGAAATTCTTGGTTTGGGTTTTGTACACGAACTCTTGCATGTCACGCTCATTTAATATTCCTAATTCAGTTTTTACCTCTTTTGTAAACAAGAAAATATTATGAATGAATAAATATTATGATACCTATATTGTGTAGCTTCGAAGATATTAAAATTACAAATGAATACCGTTATACAGTGACGTCAACGCTGTGATTTGCGAAATTTTATAATTTACTAATGGCTCGCCCTCACTTCGTTTCGGGACATTCGTTGCATTACCGACCAATAGATGACGCTAGGTGTCGATTGCAACGCGCAAGCATTTTGCCTTTTCGATTAGTATAAGGTATGTCGATGTCTATAGAATTTACATCTTTATAAATAGTATGGATTATCACCCAGACTGGTTCATCGCACGAATGTATGTAATTACGCCACCGCGCTTGCAAATTAAAGTGTTAGGACCCAAAGTGCTGTTATCTATAATCATATCAGCAGGGTACAGGGCCAGCAGTAATTATCGTAGTTGAATATAGCTGGCGTGTGTACTCGTCATATTGCGGAGAGTGTGTAAGGTATAATAATAGCCGGTGAGAGCGGGCGGTGCTAGTGGGTTCGGACTATTACCGCATCTTGCAAAGAAAACATTTTGTTTGCGTCCAGCAGCCGAAATAAGTTTTACTAACAGTGGGAGAGCCACGCTTCGGCATGAATGGGTCCGGCTCGACCGGAGTAATAAAATGTACACACAGAAAAAAGGCGTGAAGCAGTGCATGCGCTGTGTTTCGCTGCGTGAGTGAGGGTACAGGCCCAATACAGGGTAAGGGGGTTAAAAGGTAAGCAGCGCAGTAGTAGTATTTCTTTTCAGCAAATGAATAAAACTAATTTAGGCAAAATTTTAGTCACTGGACAAAATGAAACTCCTGGAAAGTTAGGCATTACTTTTATTTCACTTTTACTAGTATTGCAGTCCATTGCTGGACATAGGCCTCTCCAAATGTTCGCCACTCCGATCGATTAATGACTACTCGCATCTCGCCGGCTATCACTTTTGCGGTGATCGTCATTTAATCTTCATCATCGTTTTGAGGCGTTTTAACACTACGTTTACCGAAACCCACTCCACTCTACAACTCGTTCATTTGTTACCGAAGCGGTTCTCTATTTAACGTGGCTTACCTTGTTTCCCCTTCGCATCGAAAGTGACAGAAATAATATTTCCATCATCAGTATTCCGCACGCAGTACGGAACCCCGATGACCAGTCACCGCAAGTGATGCCAGAAAGCTATCCCTTCATGTTTCCGACCTTGCGTGCGCAAATAACCCGCCCGTGTCACTCATACTGATGAATCACTACGCGGGGCAAACATAAACTAATGTACATATTTAAGTGTAACAAATAATGTCCTTCTAGTGTTTTGAGTACCGGTCCGTGATCTAAGGCGCCTGGGCTCAAATCTCGGGTCGAGCAAAAAGTATGTTCCGAATTTTTCGAACATAGCTCGGGTTTGTGATCAATCTCCAATCCGTATACTCCAACCGTGGTCGTTAAGCCTAATCCCATCATAGTAGCGATGACTTGATTTCTATGATGGAGGCCTTTGCCCTGCAGTGAAAAAGTATATAGGCTGACACAATACAATCCAATATAAAGAATGCCCTAGCCGGATACTTCGGATGCAGCGAACATAGCCGCGGTTGACAAGTGCACTAATTACCCTCTCAGGATCATTTCTATAGTAAGCTCTTAAGTATAGTAAGTCTAAATCGATCTAATTATGTGTAAAAACATGAACAACTAAGAGCGATGGTATCCCAGTGGATAAAAAAGTGCCAGCAATTAAAATTTAACGGGAGGTGTAGGGTTCGAAAAAAAAAGTTGAGATATCAGCGTAAATCATTGTCAATTACATTCTAGTTCGAAAATACGAGAAAATCTAAAGAGGAAGACTTACGATTTACCTCAAATCTTAACTCACAGGACATAATGTAGTTTCAAAGGTTCCTTACAATGTTGCTCGTGTATCTTAATGAGCTCGTTGAACCATTTGATTGGTACAAGAGAGCTTTGATTTGCCTCCACATAATATTAGCTACATTACAGAGATAGATTCCGTAACCTAGGGGTGCGACATTTAGTTCTTCGACTCAGTTTACATAATACAGGAAGTATGTGCACATTTTCATCCTTTTAACCACGTCTTCTACCAAGCATTCTGAACAACGGTTCTATGACGTTTGCATATTCGCATAAAATAATCAACTTTTGATACAAAGTCAGTCACGTGACTTATATATTAATTTAGTATGGGGAGTCGAAAAAATCGGCGTACGACTCGGTGGTGAGGATACGTGCACGTTTTGGATATTTTATCAAACTGAGGATACCCACAATTGTTGAGCTAAGTGTCTGAACGTATACGTAACCTGGCCTGGTTCCCTTATGTTTTACCAGACTCACCACATCATGGTGCAAGCGTGGCCTGAGCTCCGAGGCGATGCCTTTAAATGCAATCGGATATCAAAGGGTCCCTTTGAGATAGTCTATGATTAATACGAAAGTCGTTTTGTTTTGATACGGTCCGAAACATCTAATCCAATGTTCCAACTGATCGAATCGGTGCATCCCTGCCATAAACCATCGGGGCGACTAATTCAGCACATAGTTTATGTTTCCTTTGGGTCTTCGGCGATGTAACGCGGAACATATAAGACTTCCCTAGGAGAGAAGCTACATTATTGTAGAAATATTATGTCAGTGCCATTTCTAGTTCGCACCGTAACGTATTCGGTTTCGGCGCTGCGTAGTTACTTTGATGGAAGATTATTTCCATTAGGCCCAGACATGGGAGGCAATTCTCGTGCACACGTCATCGAATTTTGAGATTTCATACATTCGTCGGAGTTCGGAGGAAAAAATATCCACCCCAATTTGATGTTAGATGTTGTACATACTGTACATATCGATATTTCGGACCCACCTTGTTTTACATGCTTTCAGAAGCATAGGGGTACAGGACCGAAATTATGTTCCGAAGATCTGTCTGGCTCACCTGTCTGACTATAGCAACCTTTATGCTATGGTCGGACGCAAGTCGCTTCATTGTAATTACCTGACTCTACCAAATCCTAAGTCATGGTCTGAGCTTACCCTGGGATACAAAACGACAGCTTTGGACACAACTGGGAATTACACGCTAATGTGACACAAATGTTTTGGCAATTATCAGTATAATACAGTTATTTTTTTTGTGATTATCAGAGATTCAACTGGATTTATATGTAGTTCTTTCATTGGTCTCAGGCATAATATCCACTGATAGAAGTCTCACAATGATTGGTAACTATTTGGCTTGGACGTCACCCAGGCTTACAGCTTCATCACCGCGTTTACGGCGCAGACGCAAGCAAATCATGCGATTTATATGAAAGTTACTGGTTAATTTATCTAATAGTTTAGGTTGCGAGTGATTACTGCTAGTGATATAATGAGCGTTGGGAAATGAGATTCACATATAAATATAATACAGAACAAAGTCATTACTTATACCACTTATAACAGTCATTATTACTCAAGAATTTTAATGATCTTCGATTTGCTGAAATGGTTTTTGACAAGATTAGCGGATTATCTATTGATAAGATTTAAAAATAATAGAAAAAGGGCGGAAAGATTTCCTTTATGTGTATGATAAATACAAATAAAGGAAATGGCTATCGGGTGATCATGGTAGCTCAGTGGCTAAGAACGCGCTTTCCTTACACACGTAGGTTCGAAACCAAGCATCCACCTCTGGAATCGTTAGTGCGTTTTTCTACCACTAGCTCAGCGGTGAGGGAAACATCGTGATTAAACCTTTGGGTAATTTTCAAAAACGTGTATAGTTACACGATTCAGTTGGCCTGGCTCCCCAGTTAAGGGATTCCATAGGTCAGATAACAGTAGCTTCATTGTAACTACCAGACCAGACTCCCCAAATCTTGAATCATGGATTAAACCTACCGTCCTCCTCCGGCTCCGAAGCTTTAGCTTTGAAAACCAGGATATACACTAAGTTTAGTGAATTTGATAGTTTAGTCATGTATAGTTTCCAATATTAGGTGCTGATCTCGTAAAGTACCTAACCAACAACGTAGCGAAGGGCCGGCTCCATACAAACAAATACTCGGGCGTTATTCGTAAACGTTCACGATTCTAAGAATATTAGCGGCATAGAAAATCCGAAGTATTATGCAACTTGGACAAAATTAATGGAACTGCGCAATACTTTCGGAAAGTGGTTCACTATTCCCGATTGGAAGTTTAAATCTGTTAGTTTTAATGTCTTTTGGCCTTGTAATGTTTTAAAAATCCAACCAAATTAAAGAATAAAAAAATTTGAGATAAAAATTCAAAAAGCATACTTACGTAAGGAACTACATCATCACCGGTCTTTTTCCGTGTTGTTCTAAGCGTCAGAACAATTGTTTTCAAATTTAATTGGCTAAAAAAATACAATATGCGTAGAACAATAAGCATTTTAATTAATGTTCAGAACTTTAGTTCACATTGACACTCTTGAAACCATTTTCTCTTCTTTAAATAGCCAGTTGAAATTCTAAAAGCTAAATACGAGTAAGTTTATTTGAGGTAATACCTCACAATAATAAACTTATTATGTGGGTCGTAACTTCCAGCAGTTTATTATCTGGAATATACTCAGTTGTGTCGTTAAATACACAGCTCGAGATGAAAGTTGACGAATGTTTATAGGTGAACAGCGAGAACTCGATACTAGTAACGCCTTTATTTTAAAAGTTAATCTTTCGGAATTCCTTTTATGTCTCTCAAGTAAGATACTTCCACTGGAAAACACTTACGCCCATAAAAATAGAGAACCATACATACTTATGCAATCATTTGATGCGCCTAGTCTATACGCATGAAGACGTGTTAGGCCAAACACAAGGCTACAAGCTCGTTTATAATAGACCAGCTACATTATTATATCAGCAAATGTTGCGATTTTATGGAGAGTTAGCGGATTTTGCTGTCGGTATTGGAAATTTATTATTTTTAGCGTATCCGCTTGCGACTATCGTGTTCCTGCACACATGGCCGATGACGTTACCCGCTTAAAATGCTACTATGAGTCTGAATTGTATATCAGTCATTTCGTGTACCGTGTTATTATATTTTCACTGCCAAGATTAGTGAGTGACTTATTGAATTTGTTGTTTGAATAATATTTGTGACAAGCCGTCGCCGACGCCTATTCAATGTTTTATGTAGATTTTAGTAAATTATCACATCGTCGAATCGATATTGCTATTTGGAATAGGAAATCATAATTTATTCTGGAATATTTCCTACTTATGTACATTAGTTTTTTTTTAAATAGAGGGGTTATCAACGTATTATCTAGTACGAAATAATAAAATTTCTTCAATCGTTTGTCTAATAACTTGTCAAAATAAAGTTAAAATCTTCCTATATTAGCTATAAAACATAATGTCAAATGTACAGATGCCAATATAAATGTATGTTGCTTTAGGATACATTTATCATCACAAAGGTATTGCTTTATTTCCTCCACAAAAAAGTCCCTACCGCGGCCGCAAAGAGAAATAAAACAGTTATTTACGCTATTTTCCCCAACATTCTCTTGTTATCCGAACAGGCGATTTCTCAACGAAAACTAGGCGCGTGCGGTTCCAAATTCCAGTTATATCCATTAGAGTGGTCCAGAACATGCGTTATTTGGGTCAGCGCCACCTGAACCGAAGCGGCGTAAACTTGAAAATAGATTCTAATTATAGGATACAAAGACAAAAACGCATTTCTGTAACGCCAACTCTTAACTTTCTGTTTCTGCCCTTTTATGTGTCTTTCAATCCTGCTAATGAGCTTTCGCATTAGGTGGGTAGGAGTGACGATTTGCGCAAGATGGCTCGCAGGACCTAGTAGCTGAGGATCGATCATAGTTGAGAACGTTTGGTAGCCCATGTTTAACTGACAATTTTCTTAGCTCAAAATGGGATCCGGGCTGGTATTATGAAAGATCCCCCAGCGACTCGTCATTTTGTAAAACGGGTCAATTCTTAAAAAAAAAGGGGGCAATTTTGCGTCCCGGCGCTTTGTCTCGGTACAACGGTACAGATGACCGAAAAACATTTTCTACGGCTTCAAAAGTAACCATCATACTCTCAGCATGTCCTCGGTGCTAAAGCAATAGCTTTGGAGCATAAGATCCACTGCAACATATCATAATACCATTAAGCGTGGATGCGCCACTCTTTGGCGTTAATGGGCCGGCTTGATGGGAGTGATTCTCCCTCTTAGTGAAGAGGTAAAAATGTTGGAAAAGGATGCTGCAGGTGTTCATGGAAGGCGGCAATCGCTTACTATCAGATGGTTCGTTTGCTCATGTGCCTGGACATATGGAACCTTTAACTTATGCAGGCATTATACGTCTTCTTTAATGAAATGGTTTACATTGTAATAGTTGTCTAGATCAGAATTGCCATTATGCTTGTATCCTACATGATTGCAACCGTCATATCTTCTTGGTAGTTGTCGACTTTCATAATACTCGTTGCGTATGTTCGTCAATCATTTAACAGTTTCCGCGTAAATTGGCAAGTGGATAGGCCGGTGCCGGTATCTGATGGTTCCCGCCTTGCTCGTACAGGTAGAAGCATGTTCTAAATATACGCGCGTCTGTTGCGGACGCTGTTATCGGCGTAAGGCATGCTTCGACAGCGGTCGAGGTTTTGGGCTCCAACTCCAGATTAATATAGGTATAGCATAAGCAGTACCGTCCGAATCTTGGCCACACATTTCCCAATCAAAACAGAGATGAAACAAATGATAATCAAAATAATCCCACGAGCTGCCTACCACGCAACTGCGAGGCAAAAGTTGCCCAACTCATATACATACTCTTACATTATAAATGACTACTGACTCCTTTTGACTCTTCTCCAATTTGACGTCCGATGTTCGATTTGATGGGCACATAAAAAAGCTTAAAGCGTATTTATTGACGAACGTTTTATTCGCTCTCTTTGTGTAAGAGGAAGTCAATATATTTTTTGAAACTTCATTAATCAAACCGCGTACGCTCGTTACTCGTAGTTTTTTCAAACGTGCGAAAATGATTTATGTGTCGTCGCTTCGACACTGAAAGACACCGCGTCGCCGAAGTGCGTGAGCCTGGAGCTCGCGGGTTCTCCTCGAGCTTGCGTTCGCGGACAATGTTTTTCCTCGACTTTATATTTGCAGGTGACGCGTCTTCCTCGGCTCACGTGCCCATGTGGATATTTCCCTTTCGTCTGCCGCCCCAGTGCGTCACACGTGTCTCGCTTGCTCGGTGCTGCCACCGCCGGCGTGGGCGTGCACAATATTTTCTCTCGCGTAGAATTAAAACTCGAAAAACAGTCAGTCTGTTTTCATGTCGCGCACCGACACCTCGCTCCGACGCGTCCGCGTGATATGTGATCGGCAATGAGTCGGAAGCAGGACAGGTACAGCTCGCGGCCGCGGAGCCTCACGACGCACTATGGCTCCTCCCCGAGCATGCTCGGCTCGATGTTGGGCCAGTACAACCCCTCGTACAGTAATAGCTACTCAAACTACAACAGCCCGAACTATAGTAGGAACTATAATCCGTACACGGCTGGGTTCGGGAGGGCTTCCTCTAACTTAGGGATCTATGGCGGGACCAGTTCAGGGTACGGCGGTGTTTATCTGAGTGGTGCAACGTTAGGGTCGTTGAATTTTATGACGCCAGTGTTGAAAAAGTTGGACAAGAAAATATTGGCGAGTCAAAAGAACTTTAAACCTAAGCCAGTGCCGGTGGCGCCAGTGAAAGCCCCGGAGGCGCCCGCGCCGCCGCCCGACGCGCCGCCCGACGCGCCGCCCGTGCGCCCGAGCGCAGGAACAAGGCCCTCAGGAACAACCTGGACAAGGAGCGGTCGCGCTCCCTCAACTCCTTGGCGACAAGTGGGGCCCTTAATTCTAGGAGTTTAAGTCTGAATTCGCTTGCTTCTGATGGATATTGTGTACGTTTCTGCAAATTATTTAATATGACATTTATAAACAGATGCTAATCTAGTCCAAAGACTCAATTTCGCATTTTTATAAAATTGTTTTTGACCTCGTTCTCTAATACATTTAGAAATACTTAGTCAAAACGATGAGGACACAGTTTACCATCTTATTGAATTAATATGATGAAATTGGCAATAAACATACTGTTTTGGATTAATTGTGAATCATAGAAAGTTTTATAAATGCAACATATAGGCTGGTATGACTTCTGAATTCATTGTTTCCACTGAAATATAGCTAACCCTTGAAACTATATTATAATTTACTAAGAACTACCGCAATCCAGGAGGAAGTTCCTTTATATTTCAGGAAGTATAAAGTAAGGCTGTAATGTTTTGATTTAAATACAAACCTAACATTTAATTGTTGACTATTGTGAAGGCGTGTCGTTGACGCAAAAAGTTTTTATTGTGATTCTCAGTTGGTACTTTTATGATGGCTCTCTCCCATGTAATACCGTGTTAATTATAACTTCATTACCTTTTTTAAGTTTAACAATGGGTGAAGAACTCAAACATGTAACGGTTAAGAGAAAGTTTTCTGACAAAGAGATACTGTGAATTTTGAAATATACGGGCACTTGTTTGAAGTAATTTATTAGTTTAGTGACGTCGTGGTAGAATATCGTAGCTATAATAAAATGGGTGATAGATAAGTTACAACGGAATCGTAAATTTTGAGTTTGGTGCCATAGCATCCTGCTTTCATCTACTGTAAATCGCCACACATTTGTATTTATTTATAGTTTATTTGTATAATATGCAAATCAAATGCGGATTTCAAATAATTTATTACATGGAACTATCGATTTATTGTTACGATATTCATAAATTCCATTGGATTTTGTTGCGATTTCCGATATCTTCATCGATGAAGTAGATTGACAATCTGGACATGCACTATTGATTCGTCTTTTCAATCAGTCGTAACGCGACAAATTTTTATTACGCACCTTGTAATACAAATCAGTTTTAAAATGTGTTCATAATTCAAACTAAAAAACAATACACGAGTACGCAATAGGTCTCGGGCTTAGCATAAATGTCGGGGACACAATTAAATACGCATCACGACACTAGTTTCGAAGATGCCTTCTTGTCCTTGGTTTTCCAAGTTAACTCTTGTTTAGCTCAATACCATTCTCTTTTAGTTATAGGCACCGTCTTTTCTTTTATCTTCTCATAATGTCGATATTTTGGTATGTAATATGTTATACTGGTCATGTAGTTATTGCGGAGCACGGCCACAAGTGACGTTCACTTCCACGTTGCTTTCTTTGGTTTGAGGCAGCTGTACAATGTTTGTGGTTTCCTGCTTTAAGACATACTAAAACATGAGATTGTGTTTCTAAATTTTAGGATTCAAA
Organism: Cnaphalocrocis medinalis; assembly: GCA_014851415.1. NCBI lineage: Eukaryota > Metazoa > Arthropoda > Insecta > Lepidoptera > Crambidae > Cnaphalocrocis > Cnaphalocrocis medinalis. The sequence goes on from CM026273.1 coordinate 19,401,774, forward strand.
CAGACAGACAGCGGGTTGCTGCCCACAAAGAAAATAGACAGAGTATCCAAAAAAAATACGACAAACCATACTACATAAAATGACGAACTTTAGAAAACAACCAGGCTTTTAGGTAATCCGAAAAAACAAAACACTTGTGCGATGTAGATGACAACTAGGGCGTCATCTATTGGTAATGATAGTATCTAATAGCAATTCCGAAACAAAGATAAGGCGGGCCACTAATATTATTGTATTAAAAAGTGACCAACTAAGTCAGTGCATTTTTCTTATACACTGTACATCTGTTTAAGAGTTGCCCTAAAAGCACGACCGGTGGATTTCAATCTTTGGGGTACATTTCACGTCCTATACTATGGCGGCCGTTACAATAATAAAATGGGGTAGCAGCCGCCACCAGGTTGCAGTAACTTACCAATGGTATCTTAAGAGTGACCCCTACATTAGCGTCTTTCATATCCCGAGCGCCATACCCCAAACACAGGAATAAATACATAGTAAAAAAAAGTAGCGTTTCTTGAGCGTCGACGCCCAAAAACGCTATTGTGAAGAGGTCGCCGGCAAGACCCCGACGCTCCAAAAATGCTATTGTGGGGTCACTCTAAGAAGAAAAAATCATATGTTGAACCATATCTCTAACCAGCTAACCCTCTCATTTCAGTCTGGAAGCGAACGCACCGAGGAGGGCGAAGACCGCGACTACAAGGCGCTGTACGAGGCGTCCTCCAGCGAAGTCCGGCGCCTGCGCGCGCTGCTCACCACCTCCGAGCAACAGCTGCGGGAGGCGCGCGCCACCATCACCAGGCTCACGCAAGTGGTACGCACCGAGTGACAACATTGCGTGTGCAATGTAGTACAGCGCGTTTCTCGCGGAGTTTAGTACAGCGCGTTTCTCGCGGAGTTTAGTACAGCGCGTTTCTCGCGGAGTTTAGTACAGCGCGTTTCTCGCGGAATTTAGTACAGCGCGTTTCTCGCGGAATTCAGTACTGCGCGTATCTCGCGGAAATTTAGTACTGCGCGTATCTCACGGAAATTTAGTACTGCGCGTATCTCACGGAATTTTAGTACTGCGCGTATCTCGCGGAAATTTAGTACAGCGCGTTTCTCGCTGAGTTTAGTACAGCGCGTTTCTCGCGGAATTTAGTACAGCGCGTTTCTTGCGGAATTTAGTACTGTGCGTATCTCGCGGAATTTTCTTCCACCAACCTCAGTTCCAACGGTTTAACTGCAGCATTGTTTCCCGACGGCTACGATTTAGGGACCTTCAAGAGAAGAGGGCGGGCAACACACAAGCGACCCCTCTGATCGTGTAGATGTGTATGAAATCTAGCTATTTATATTAGCTACATCATCATGGTTTATGAGATACAGCCTGGTCACAGAGACAGATATACCAGCAGTCAATTGACAAATTCTCAGTACAAGTCCATTATTAGCGGTAACCTGGAATGCTCAGATATAAAATTTGTATAATATGGACCCGGGTTCGAATTCCGGGTCGACCAAAAGTATGTTCCGAATTTTTCAAAACATAGCTCGGATTTGTGATCACCAATCCGCATTAGGCAAGCGTGGTGATTAAACCTAATCCCATTAAAGTAGCGATGACTAATTTCTATGATGGAGGCTTTTGCCCTGCAGTGGGCCAGTACATAGGATGATACTTTATAATGTGAGCAGTAGTGTAGCGTGGTAGCATCGAATTAATGTGTTTTCATTGCTTTGTTTTGATGTTTTTCTGTTTCGTCAATTTTATCTTTTTACCTTGCTATACAGCGAATACTTTTTAATGTATGTACTTTTTTCTTTATTAGTTTATTTGATTTTATTATGCATGTATGCTATTGCGTTAATTACGAAGAGTAGAGAAACCATTTTTTTTTGAGACATTATGAATTATAGGTTAATTGATCGCAAAAAAACAAATATTAAAAATGTCATGCGATTTTCTCTTAAGACCCCGCTACTCGTACATAGCGTTTGGGTCATTTAAACTCTACCTTTTTATATAGGTGCCATATACGTTACGCATGACTATAATCTGGACATCTTTAAGGCAAGAGTGAACAAGCATCTTCTAGGACAAACGCGTGTCATCCTAGACCTTATCGTCACTTTCCATCAGGTGCCATTGTCGTCAAGCATTAGCAATTAGCATATTGAATGATATAAAAAGAAACTTAATTTAATGCGGGGTGCATTAGATATATCGGTGGGGTATTATGTTTGTCGCCAAGCCTAGCAGCCATAGGTTGAGTTGAGGCTTAAATAGTCAAACTAGGATTATTTTGAGATATCATATATCATAACAGTGGCAGCGCCTCAAACCGTCGATAGAATGTAAAAAGATACCGATTATATATGTAGAAAAACGTCGTCTATTAGAAATTACAGTGTAACTGTATGTCTAATGTTTCTGGTGTTCGGTGAAATATGGTTTGAAAGACTAACAATAGACTAAGGTAATGACATTTATTATGAGAAAGGTGCAACCCATAGAACGGTTACTTGAGAGTCATGTACGATTAGCATCAAAAGTATGTATATTCCGTACCCCTTGTAAACTGACCTAGGCAGTTATTTTGCCATGGTACTAAAGTGTTAAGCTGGTCTTAATACTGACCGTAAGGAGGCGGCCGTGACATACGAGCGGATTTGTCGTTAGCTTCGTTTTCTACTTATTTATCCGTTTGACTAACCCACGCCCACTACCTCACTAATTATGCCCACCTGTTGACAGAACTTTGCGTCTTCTCTCTAAATGACGCACAACTTTCAACCTTACGGCTCACGCAATAACCAACTCCATTTTAACAATCTTTGCGATGTCGGGTTTTCACTTGTCATTCATAGTTATATTAGTATTTACTTCAGCGTAATTGCGAATTGTGACATAATACTTTTTTGTTATTATTAGCTTGGCGAGAACTATTTGCGAGCGCATAGTATCTAATACAATTTTAATTGGTTTCGTTAGTAATTAAATTATTCACCTTGTAATTTTAATATAGCCTTAAAATAATAATTCTAATTGTTTGAAATTAGTAGACTATGACTGCACAGTATAAAGCTAGTTTCAAGCAATTTAAAATATTTATGATTTGTGGTAATTAATTAACTGGCCTTTTGGCGGTGCTAAAGTCGGATTTCATTACCATTTAACTCCTTCAAGTTGAAAATAAAACTAAGAAGGTAACTGGGTATTTGACTAATCTCGATTTAGTAAAAAATATTGATACTCTATCAAAATATTGGTAATAAGAACCATGGCCACCATTTTCAGTTAAAAATAACATCTAGCTGGTTTGTGAGCATTGAAAGTTTCATGGGCAAGTCCATTTTTAAGTAAAAATTAAAAAATAATTATATCATTGAACTACCCGTACATTTTTCATCAACTTTTATTATAAAACCATATACTTAAACGAAACATTTGATATAGCTACCATATAAAATTTACTAGACGCGCATACAGAAGGTTGAATCGTGACGTCACGATTCAATAGCCATTTGTATAGAGCGTTTTTTGGGTTTGCCCAAATACGTGCTCTTAAAGTTGTGATATCTCAGGTAATTCAATGAGAATCAAGTGATTCTTTCAACGATGTTTCTTAAATTGAGGCGTCTTACTACCCGCTTATGAGAGTTGTTTGAGCAAGTAAAAGTTTTTACGATTTGCGACTTTATATGTGTGTTTAGCGAGGCATTATGCATCACTCGTCATAAAGACACCGGGATTTGAAATGGAAACTTTCCATTGTTTACAGAATCAAAATTATGACGAGAAGAGGGAAAAACGAGCCATGGAGAGGAAGCTGTCCGAAATGGAAGAGGAACTCAAGGTAACCTAAAACCATTAATGTTGTCACGCTACTTTACCCACACACAACACAATAAAATTGTTTGAATATTCTAGACTGAACAGACGTTAGCGTCATTGTTTTCAAATTAAGAACGTCGGTTTCAAAATGGCGTAGTCGGTGGCGCCACTGTCGCCGCTGTAAAACCTGAGTTGTAATGCTGGTGTTCGTTTTGTAGCAATTGCAAAAACTAAAAGCCGAGAACGAAAGGCTGAGAGCTGAGAATCGTGCCCTTACGCGGGTCGTCAGCAAATTGACCAACTCTGCCGCAAAATAGGTAACTGCATACGAGAGTGGTTGGGCGTTGGCCCCGACGCGGCCGGTGCGGCGTACTGACCTACTATTCGCTTTTAGTTTTCAAGCTCACACTTTACTTACAAATATATGAATTAGACGTTATTTTAACTAAGAGAATTGTAACAATGTAGGTATAAATGTATTTGTGTGTTTGTTTTTTTCTTTTTCGCAAAGTAATGCTTCGAGATTGTACTTTTGTGTCATGAAGCTTACGGTTTCGGATTTATGATTGCTTACGTATTTAAAAAAGTAACAAATCATTTCATCTTACAAGAGTGCACTTTCTTTTAATTTTTCAAAATGCATATTAATGCAATAAAGTCATTATTTTCACTTAGTATTTCTAAATGGTAGAAACTGAATTATATCTATTAATAATTTTAATGTGAGTGAGAAAAGTATAAGCTAATAGTTCCAGCGAAGGGGAAATTTATCTTTCTATGTCAATTATTTAACAATGGTTGTTTCATATTTCAATTACATAATGACTTCGATGGTGTAAAGTTTATTCCATTTTCCGCACTTAGACTCTCTTTTCGACCACTGTACGTGATGGATCGGCTGGTTATAAAAGGACTTTGATGATATTTAGAAATGGATTTACGCCGGGATTTATTTTAAAAAGTTATACAAGTTGTAAAGTGTGACTTTCAAATCGTAATCTCAGGAAGTTTTTAAGATATTAAAGTATTTGTTTACCCTAAAGATTTTGTAATTAAAAAATCGTTTGATACAAAAGCTTCCACCGTTTATTAAGTTCAAGAGATAGTCATACAAGCTGTTATCTCTGATAAAAACATAACTTTGAAAGGAGAGGCATGATGGTCGACCAGCTTAATTAAAACTATTTGAGTAGGTATTTCAGCCGAGTCAAGAGTCTAGAGATAATGGTAACATCCTTCCAAAGTAGTAGAATAGCAAAAAAGGAAAACAGTCAAATATAGTATTGAAATATTGAAACAAGTCCCAAATGTTATGTATAGACGAGCCACACGTTGGGTTAGGGGGGACGGGCGATGAATAGACGTAGATTCACAAACTATTAAACTCAAGTCGTGTCCACACTTACCGGTTTTCTATAACTGAGTGGGAGGGGCTGACAGGTTCTTGTGCTTTACTAGTTTTAGTTAGCTCAAGAGTATTGCCTCGGACACATTTTGGATAATTAGATAAAATACACCTATAGTCAATCTCCGGTCTCCCCTACGACAAAATCAAATTTCTTCAATCGACTATCAACTTAATGTCAATGAAGCAACTTTGACATTAGTGAGTGTGGCTGTCAGTACAAGTAATTGGCATAGAGAGTAAGTTAGCCCTGGTCCCGCGCCGCGTCTCGTGGCCCTGTTGTGCAACACTAACCGTGTGCTATGGCGAGCATGTGTTGATACGTGTCTAACCTGCGCACGCGCCGCGCGCCCGTAGCGCGCCGTGTTGAGCTGGGTACTCACCAAGCCGTGTAACATGTAAAGCTGAGTACAGATTGGTGCAATGCAACATGTAATGCAACATGCAATGCAAGAATTATACTCTGATTTTTAATTATGTAGAGTAAACTGACAGATGCAAATGTCAAGTTTCTATACATTTTGCATCTTTCAAATTCAGTGATAATGTATGAGGATGACACATTGACATCTGTCAGTTTACTTCTCATGATTAAAAATCAGAGTATAGACGTCCATATAGCTGCAATGTATCATGCAAGGTAACATACCCTGTAACAAATTCTCATATTTTTGACGCCTCGCGCGCATAAACTGCTCGTAGGTCGCGCACGCTCCGAGCGTTACAACTCGTGAGCGGCTCGATCCAAAATTTGTCGGTTTTTGTTACGAACGCAAAGGGGCGCATAGTGTGCGATTAATGATTCCTAGTCAATGCGCTTACCGCGCGCGGCAGTAGGGAACATGCAATCTAAGGCAGAATTTGAAATTACATGTTGCATCGCACCAATCTGTATCCAGCTTTAGATACATTACATGCTACATGGTTAGGTGAGTACCCAGCTTTTCGATAGCAACCAATGTACAGTCAGCGAATTTTCCGTTGTACCAGCGGTAGGCGATAATCGCTTGCACACGTAGCAGTGTGGGTGAAGATAAACCCTGCGCTCACGCATCTGTAGTGCACGCGATCTTGTCAGCTAACTGGAACATAGCTATGTTCTCTGATCGTACATTATGAATTTAGTGTTAAATCTTTCAAAATATAATCTAATTAGTTACTCAAATTACAAGGATAACTAGGTAATTTTAATGTTTTTTTGATGTCACTAGACCCCGAATAGATAAATAAGTGCCATACTTACTTTGAGTTAATTTTTATGCGCTATTGCGTGGGCGCCAATGTCTTTTCAGTAAAAGCGGAATGTGAAAAAGTGATTTTAGAAAGACAAGGTAAAAACATGAGGCAATGACGAGATTAATACTTTAATTTAATTCTTTAGAATATCTAGTTGTCAATATCTCGTAATACAGTAATTAAGTAATTACTAAGTAAGAATAGTATTGGCGACAACATTAAATTATTCATTAAATTCTATTATTCCTTAAACTATCAAAAATGCCTACTACATTTTGTTAAAGATTAAATTAAATAAGAGCTGCTAGATAAAAATATGACGCCTGCAAAGTGTTGGTTACTGTGTGCTGCATGCCCTGTCCGTGCCGGGACGCAGCCCGCTGCCACTGCGCACACCTCACTCATACATCCCATCACGTATAATCAACCGAGTATAGTGAATGTTGAGCCTCTATAAAGCTGTTACAATAATGTGTGAAAACCAGTGATCGGATTAGGTTATGCAATTTAGGGTCAATGTCCTCAAACATTACATTAGTATGGATGTCGCAGCCCGATCGTATAATACGCCGTATTACATTACGCATAGCTGGCGGAAGATTAGCCGCCTCTTTGGTAGTTTTTAGTTCCGATTCTTAATACTCTTGGCGCTGCCAGACTTTGTTTGATTAAAAAAATCTAAGTCTTGTATAATTAATTATGTAAGGGTATTTTTTTTTATGTTCACCCTTTGTGTAAAAGGTTAGGTTAGGGTTATTTTTTTGAAAGTATTCTATACGTGTAAAAAAATTTTTCTTTTATTAGTAATTAAATATATCAATAATTAAGTAAAGTAAACCTCATATAATTAGAATGAACCACTTTTATCGACATTGCAATCCATTTATAAGCGTTGTCGACATGTCCATGTTAAGATTTCGTCTAAAATGAGGGTTTTTGCAATTCCAAAATCCGATAGATGGCGTTACGTTGACGTGAGGTCCAACTTTGACGACATTGGTTGTTTCATAACATAATCTTGACATGATACGTCAAATGTAAATAATCCACTCGTTGTTGGAGTTAAGTTTTTTATTGCCCCAAATGAGCCGGCTTAAACTTCCCAAAATATCAATTAAAGTGGCTTACCATTCATTGTATTAATACATTCGCAACTCTATTCATAAATATAATGTGAGACTAACAGCATAGTGTTATTTTATACACACAGTAAATTCTTAGTGTGAACTCATATCGTCGAATCTACTTCCATGAAGTTTTCTAATTCAGCAGATGTTTGTACTTCAATATTGATATAAATATGTCTATTTTTCGTGTCGTGAATTTAGGAAACAACCTCTTAAACAACAAAAACATAAGAATAAGTGGAACGAATGAAGTCTCGCGTTTGATGAATAATCTGGTATTCACCGGTATGTTAATAAAGCGGTGATTGTACACAGAGCGACAGATGTTGGTCAGAAAAATAAGTGAATATCCATCCAGAAACGGTTATTAAGCAATTTGTTCGCTGTAGTATTTTTCTTGCTAATTATTACTACTCACTAAACTCTGATTTTTAATAATATGAACTAAACTGACAGATGCAAGTGTCACGTTCCTATACGTTTTGCCGTTTTGCATCTGTCAATAGCAGCCAAAATGTATGGGAATGACACATTGACAGTCAGTCAAACACTGATTTACTATGATGTTACTAATTTCTAAAATTTAAGGCCTTGATTAAAAAAAGGTCATTTATGTAAGTTACTGCCTTGTTTCAAGATGATACAATTTTAGCGTTACATATTTACTTGTCGCGTACAAACTCGTTTAGGTATGGTTATATTGCATATCCCACGTAAAATATGATGAATGAAGATATTGTATAGGGACCACTAAACTGCTTTAGTTTAGTTTGTAAATACCCTAACATCACCGCAAACCGCACCAATGTAAATATTGTGTTAGCTTCATTTAGGTATTGTTTTTATGTTATTTATACTTGTACTAGACAACTTTAGAAAATGAACTGCGCAAATAAAATAAAATGTAACAATTAGCATGTATTCTAAGGGTGTATGTTTACACAACCCGACGGGCTAGGCGTTTTTGGGTTAACGGATTTCTGCATTAAAATTTTACTATTGCTGTAAAGCCTAGCTTGCCAGGTTGTCAGCAAATACCGTGTGTACACCCTTATTCAAAGTTGTCTGGTTGTATTTATTTTTATGTTTATTCCGTACCCTTTGTTGTATAGTTCATGTTATGAACCCTTTTGGTTTTTAGACATCCTTTCCATATCCGGTGATGATAATTATTTTGGCCTTAAGTATCTCCGAGGTGATTTACAAATTTATAGTCAAAGCATTAAGTGCTTTGACTATAAATTTGTTTCTAAATTTTAGAAATCCAATAGTGAGAAGTGATCCCTGATTGTTGATTGACCTGTATGGTTTTGATTTGTTGGGCTAGAGCTAGATGGCATAACGAATATAAGGGCTAGTCAATGATTGAACCTATTTGTACCAACATGAAGTTTTAAATGAAAAATACCACGCCGCGGAATATTGTAACCTTCGTCATTGCAACTGATGTTATGCTACCTAGTTAATAGTGTTGTTCACTGATCTCTATAACTATGGATTTCGTAATAGCTGTGTGAACGGAATACCGAAACACGTATAGGTAAAACGGGATAATATCTCCTACGTCGACTTTGTTGGAGAATGACCAAAGATCTGCCATCCATGGTACACATTTTGAAACTGAGAACATTTCTTCGAGCTTAAATGTGGTTTTTCCTACTGATTGTTTATTCTTTAGACAGGATGTATATTTGATGTATTAAATGCTTCAGTCCAGTTAGTGTATAAAGATCAGTGATACGGCCTGAGTCTAGCCCTCGGTCATTCTTAGAGAGATATAATTACCGTGGCAGTTTTCATATCTCGGCGAATAAAATCGGCCTCAGAATCCTAAAGTTTACCGATATACCTTCTATATATAGAACGCATTTTCGATAAATAATTAAGTTACACGTATATTTTAAGACTCTGATGTAAATTTCAGAGGAATGTTCCATTTGAGAACTGCTATGGTAATGACATCTGTCCAAGGATGACTCTCTTACGCCCATAAACCACACGTCTAACGAACCCTTCTCTATGGCCTTCCAGTATCAGCAGGCGTTGCAGGCGGAGAACCAGCGGCTGAAAGACGAGAACGGAGCGCTCATCCGAGTGATCAGTAAGCTGTCCAAGTAACCGCGCCGGGGAGTGGCTTCCACAACCCAAATGTATATTTTCCGATGACAGACGCTTCCTACAAAAATATACAAATTTACTTTATACACATAACCTTGTCGCCTATATTAGATTTTGACAAGTTTTGACAGTAGCTAGGCTGAAAGATGACAGTTGACACTTTTGTCATTATACACACGTTGATTTGTTTATATTACGCCGTCGCTGGGCCGATTGGTTAGGACAGCAGATTTAGATTTATAAAGAGTTGAGTAACTTATGAGATGCACCATTTTAAAGTTCACGCTGTGTTATGTATTCGCCACGCCCGTATTTGAGATTAAAGAGTAACTTGACTACCGATATATGTGTTGATAGATTGCCTTTCAATATTTAAATAAGTTGCGGCTGAAATTGGACTGTTCGACTTTAAGGCTGGTTCGGGTGAGAATAGTTAAGAACCGTGAGATAAGAGGCCTTTATTGAGAAGATGGATTCGTTTTGATAATAATATATTAATAGCTAAGTGTAATAACCTATGATCGGATTGTTCGATTCGAGTAATTGAATACCTCTTCAAAAGATTAAATTTCATCAATAAACAGGTACCTGCAGATTTAAGCAGTGGTATCTTAGGCTATAATGGGTACTGAGAGGAAAATGGAATCGATATACCTACCCAAACGATGAAAACTTATGGACAATCCTTCACTCTTGAAAATATTCAACAAAAAAGGGATGTTACACAATTTGACAATGTCACATTGCTAGTCATAAGAGCCATATTTGGCGGTAACTAGATGTGTTGTGTCTTTTTGTAGCACAAGATAAAATACCATTCGGTTGTACCTATTATTATTGATGTCATTTTGCCGAAGGGAGAGTTTGCGTCGGCCTCCAGTAGCGTGATAAGTCCATCGTCAGGTCTTCCAGTAGTTGAAAGAACAGCGACATTTTGTTAGCGTGCACCTCATGCTTATTTATTTAGTTGAAACGTACTCTATTTTCCATTTTGTATAGTGTTGTAGTCACACGCCTAAGTCACTTCCACACAATGTTCTCGTAGCTGTAGTCCACTGTATCCTAAAGTTGTACGAAGCCAGTTGTCACAAACGGCCTACTGTCTAAATGTAATGCGCCATTATAATAATATTATATTAGATAATTAGTATTATTGAAGTTGAATATTGTTGATCATAATAAGGACGCAACGGAAAATGAAAGGTGTAGGTAGTATCTGTTGAGTCGATTCGTAGGAAAGTTTAAGAGAACAGTGTCTTGCTGTATGTAATTAGGTATTTGTTGACTTTTGTACTATTTGTTTTATGACGTATTTATTCGAACCCCCCTAGAGAAAAAATATTTCATATACTCAATATTCCGTCAAGTGAGGAATGTCAAGTCATATCGCCAAGTTCATCATGCATTTAAATGTTCACACGTAATTTGGTACGTTCATAACTCGTTATTTATACAAGTAGGTAAACATGTTTGATAAAATTGTACCTAAAAATTAAAACCATTACGTCCAATTATGGTCCATTACTATTTGAAACACCTAAAACAAGGACAAATTGTAACAACATTTACTGGATTTGGCATTATTTTTATTTGTTATTGTGACTCATGTAAGAAACTTTTTTAGGAAAGAAAATAGTAATTGACCTAAATATTAAAGTTGACGTATAGTATCTGCACATTTTAGAGGACGTTTTGATGGATGTTTCACAATAGTTTCATGTTTTCTAAAAACATTGAATGTCAATCACATTTGAAATAGTCTTATTGTAACTAAATTTGAGTCGGTCGTCATAACTAGGTATGTACTTATTTAGTCTAGGCCTATTTTATCGCGTCCATACTCTTTTTTAAGACAGTTCCAACGATTATTTTAACTACAAATCACGTAAGTGCCCCAGTTTACAAGCGACTTGGCTTGTTATTCACTGTGGCTTCAAACAAGTAGCCGCTAAAAAGCTTTCTAAGATTCATTGGGTGATTGCGGAATATCTCAATCATTGGTCGATATATGTCTTTTACATAAATGTGTAAATCTTTTGCCTATCGACCAACAATGATATTAATATCATCAAATACTGAAGTCATTTCAAAGTGATTGTCATTCGACTTTTCCTCATTCATGGAAAAACTATCTTTTAAGTTTAAATGAAGTTATCTATTGTTTTTAGTTATTAGAGCGAGGAAGTTCACAAAGAAAAAAATCTTTGAAGTGCCTGATTATTTATACATAAATAAAATAATATTATGTACTTATTTAATATCATCAGATGTACTTATGGACGGCGATAAAATGTTCTATAACAAACAGTTATGCAGTTAGTGCATGAATCTTCAGAGTCGTGCCGAAGGTGAATGTATGGATTGTGTTTTATAATAATCATGTTGTTCTCAAGGTGTCCTTTTGTGTTTATATTTCGATGTATTCCTAAATGAGGTAAGTGTAAAGTAGGTTAGTCCTTATTGAAGCGTTTTACGGCGGACCACGCGTCGCCTCTATAATTTTGTGTAGTAATATAATATCTCGAATTACGAACGTACAAGGTTGTTGGTCGATTACTGCAAAGTTCTCTTGTCTTGATTTATTAGTTTATAGATGTAGAACATGCCTGTTAAAAGAAACTATACAATATTTTGTGCAAATGTTTTGAGATATGTACCGTGAAAATTGATTTGTTTCGTTTGCAACAAGTGAATAGAATAATCATTATGACAAATTGGTACATATCTCTACATAATACATATACCTATATACAACCACAGATGTTTGCAGTAATGTGCCCATAACTTTTGTATATGTAATATGTATAATAATTATATTTATATGTATTATGTATAGACTTTTTAAGCAGTAGTAAAACGAATTGGAAATGTGATATCGACTTTGCACGCCTTCAATCATATTTGCATGACGTATGGACTTAAGTTGTCCTTAGTCATCACTTTAGGAGGGCAATTTAAGAGAAATATATATGTTTTGTTTATGGCGTACGCGCAAATGCCTGACTATCACGGGGCATGTCTGCTGGTGTACTACGACGTCATTAGAAATAAGTGGAACACACATTATCAAATGGAATTTGTTATGGAATTGAGCAAGTATTATTATTGTAAATAAAACTCGTAGCACAGAAAGAGATAAGAATCTCAAACATGATGTGTTATATAAATAGGACATCGATTGAATTATAGAATTATTCAAAGGTGGCTGTAGCGATTCTCGTCTCAATATTAGAAAGTATTCCACTTAGTTCTACGACCGGGCAAAATCATGTGCGAGTTCAATTTTATCTTAGAACATGTCGAAAATTTGTTGCATTTGTGTGTCTCATGCAAAATTTTCATGTTAAATCTACGGAGATAAAGTGGAACAGCGTTTGATTTTGACTGTACTTTATGGCGTAGTCCAGTTTAAGATAGCTCCAGTGTTAGAATCGCGTTATATTTAAATGTATCAAATTTATGAGCCTAAATCGACGTAAAGTTAATAAATGAAGTTTATAGAGAATACACGCGTATAATCTCAGTTTAAATGAATTAAATAAACTTTTTATATGAGGAGACAGTTTTACAATGTTTGATACAAATTATAGGCGTCAATGATCTTCGAAAACATTGTTATGTATAAATTTGTAGCATTCTTAACTTAGCGGTTCTAAAATTTTTGTTCATTAAAGTTTTATTTATTTCCAGAGGTAAGAGTTAATACATTAAATTTCTTCATTAATTTATTTGTTTGTTTTTTATTTACCTTGGTTTTTTTCCTTTTTGTTCGGATGCCATAACGTGGCAGTTTTCCTTACAAGTGCCTTGTTTTTCGTAGTATATTTTTTTCTGTTTGTTTGTTTTATTTTATAAAATTAGGGCTTCCATATTTACATGGTACAGTTGAGTACACAAACATTTATATGATGGATTTTTGTACATTCTTGAAGTTAATTATTAAATATAAAATACCATATCGCCTATTCATCAAATATTCAAAAGTAGATGCAAAAAAAAAAATAGAAAATGTTGTAATATTTATATGAAGATAAAAATATGACTGGATGAAAAGATAAATACTTCCAAAACGATTAAATATTACTTGCACTGGGCCAAAGAAAAATAGTTAAGCAGGCAATGTTGATTATGGATAATTGAATCTAACATAATTATGCCTAAGTTTCGACTAATAATGAAAATATTGAACAGAGGGCTGACTTCGATTCGATTGAATATGAGGACGAGAAATATACCTCGTCGTAAGTTGATAAATTTCCTAGGAAGTCGATTAACTTTCGGAAAATAATAACCTTCAAATAAGCACCGATTGTTATTTTTCCAAAAGTGGGTCAACTTATGATTCGGACTATTTTACGGTGACATATATGCAATATGTTATTACTGGTTATTAAGTACGACGAATAGTTCTTAACGATCACTGTGTTCCATTTGTGTTCTTGTGTGGGATTAAAGTGCTACAATAAATTATGCCTATTTAAAATTTTACACGGTTTCATAAAAAAAAACACCTGTTAAAGTAAGAACAGCGTGGGTTTGTGAGTTTATTCTATCTAGTTACTTAGTAAACTATGGACGATTAGTTTACTGGTATCAAACCTTGCGCTGTAAGTACCCTATTGGTCATTGTATTCACCATTTTAGATAGTTAACTTTTTCGCGTGGGAGTATACACGATCTATGCTAATGCTAACAATCTTAGCGTGCCATAATTACTTATTGTAAAAAGTGATTGGTGGCGTGATATTTCACGATATAGTTTACAATAAGTAATAAATTAAGTAGGTACCGACCTATAATTCAGATATATTAGCTTGGGTTATATGTATTTAAAAACATGTGTTTTTTTGAAGGTCTAGATTAGAAAATAAAACATGACGTTTTTAAAAAATTACCTAGTTTTAAAAAATCTAATTCCTTATTAATTAGCATGTGCAGGAAATTTATTTTAATAATAACTTTGAATTAATTTAACCATTATTAATTAAATTAAAATTATGAATATATAGTATAAATGTTTTGTTAACTAAGAAACTTATATTGGTGTTTAATCTTAAGAAATGTCTAAGTAATTTATGTTGTGTTTAGTTGATGTAATAGATAAATAATTATTTGCTTTATTAATACTAGTTTTAAATTGCATTTGCATGAATCTCGTGTAAAAAGGTACAGTATTGTGGAAAGCAACGCACAAACACTTTAATTAATAATTTAAGTATATAAATAAGTACATAATGTATGTATTTACTTGGAGAACGGAGCAAGTAGAAAGTCATCAAAACACCAACTCCCCTGTTACAAAACGTTGACCAAAGTATTATTATTTTACTTATAATTTGGCGCTACCCTCCTTTATCGTAGTAAGACCAAAAAACCTTTTAAAAGGATTAAATAACTTATTTTCCATTGTGTCTGCTGTCTAGGCCATACGAAGTTATGATGATAGCTTTGCCAATTTCCAGTCAGTCAAAGTCACGGTCACTCAATAAAACCTCGGTGTTTACCGTTGTCGACTTACAGATTCTGTCGAGGCTCCTTTTAACAAAATCGTAGGTCTTAAGACTCTATTAGGTCGAAGCAAGTTGTTCTCGTGACAACTCACTCGACAAACAATAGCAGTGTTAAAAACGTTACATTCACCGATTCCTAAGTTAATATAATTTTGCGGCGTTTCACTGCACAATATAACACCATATTTGCACGCTAAAGACCACTAAATGTTAATTTCAAACCTTTAAATTGCATTAGCTGATGTAATTTGTTTTACTATCTTCCACAGAATCTGGACTAATGTAAGTCATGGTTTAAAATTAATGCTGTTACTTATATAAGAATGATAGCATCAGTTTTAATCAAAGACTCCAAGATTACGTTTTGTAATAAAGGGGATAGAGTTAAGTTAGCTACCGCTCGTATAAAAATACAATGACAATAATATTTACCCTTCTCCTATTAATTCTTTTTAAATGCGACGATAGATACCTACCTACTTTGTTTTATTTTTATATTTTATAAGATTATTTTCTTTCAATATAATTGAAAGCCTTATTTAATTGAAGCGTTCATATTAGTTATTTTGTTCCATTATTAAATATAACGAAAAAACAACGAATAGTCTTGAAACCTGCTCTTTATGTTATTATTATCCGTCCACACTATGTTATTAGTACTTTATTTTTAAAACTACTGGCATTATGTGAGTATTTTGAATTTTCATATTTGTTCTGTTAACTGGTTTTATTTTTAACCGTAGTTTGTCAAAAATTTAGTATAGAAAAGTCAAGTTCTATCTATCTTTGTTTTCACATGTAAATTTGCCAATTTAAGCCAGTTTTTACTATCAGATCTTTACTTTTATGTATGAACTAGTGACCCGCCCTCGCTTCGCTTCGGTATTTTAATTTTTTGAACGAAGTAGAATTCACAACAATTAAAGTAATTAGCAATAAGAATTTTAACTGATACTTATAGGATTGATAATTTTGGTGATCGTAAACCTTAATGAAGGAATCTCAAAAAGATTTGATTTAAAAAATGTTGGAGACTCTTTAACTTTACTTTGTCAAATTTAATCAGTTCCCCCGTTCACCCCTATAAGGGGAAGGTGGGACTTTTATAAAATTTCTATGCAAAGCCTAAATACCAATTTTCAAGATTCTAGCTTCAAAAAATGACAATACTTCGTTTCAACCCCCTTTTCCCCCCTTTTTAGGTTGAAGAAAAGAATAACGAATTCACTTTCATTACATTTGTAGGCAAAGCCCAAATACCAAGTTTCAAGAATCTAGCTTTAAAATTGACAATACGGTGTTTTATCCCCCTTTCTCCCCTTTTTAGGTTGAAGACAAAAATGCCGAATTCAATTTCTTTACATTTGCATGCAAAGCCCAAATAGCAATTTTCAAAGCTCTAGCTTTAAAAATGACGAATTTTCCATACGACGTTTTAACCCCCTTTCACCCCTTTGTAAGCTGAAGAAAAAAAATGCTGAAATGACTTTCATTTAATTTGTATGGAAAACCCAAATACCAATTTTCAAGACTCTAGCTTTAAAAATAATAAATCTCCCATACATTGTTTTAACCCCCATTTCACCCCTTTATGGCTTGAATTAAAAAAAAAACTAAAACAGGTCAATTTTAATTTTTGATAAACAACCATAATCCAAATTTTCAAATCTCTAACATCAAAATTGAAAGACATTCATACTAACGTAAACCCCCCCTTTCACCCCTTTAGGGGGTGAATTTCGGAAAACCCCTTCTTAGTGCGCGCCTACATAGTAAGAACTACCTATGTTTAAAATTTCATGATTTTAGGTCCAGTAGTTTTGGCTTTGCGTTGATAGATCAGTCAGTCAGTCAGTCAGTCACAGGCCGAGGCGTTACCTCTTTATTAATAGTATAGATATGTATTGTTTACCAAATTTTTAAAAACTTCCACATATGAATAAAGTTCTTTAGATGTTCAGTAAGTACCTACATGTACCGACTTCATAAATGTAATAAACTTTAATTGACTTCACGCTCTCGCATGGAGATGCCCAGTTAAGATGATCAAGCTCTTCTATTTTTGTGGATATCAAATTGTTATCTCGAAGGTCAAAATGTATTGTTGTGTAAAGGTTATAAAGAATTTAGGCTGCCTTTAAAAGTGCATTTTTAAGATGATTGTATGTAAGACAATATATATAATTGTAGATACAGCAGTGTTTTTCAAAATGATTTCTGTCATTAGATTTTTTTATAATTATCATAAAGTATAATATTATCCACTATTTGAATATACATATACGTTAGGAAGATGTCGTAGGGTGTTTATTTTTAATCATCATTGTAACAAGAATAATTTATTTATAATACATAGTGTGTACGTTATTAAAATTAAATATTGCAACAATTACAATGCATAGATATTTACATAAAATTATATTTTGTATCTAGGACGAACCAAACTAAGAAATTAAGGTAAATTTAAATAAATAATTTAACTCTTTTGAAGTTCCTTTACAGGAGGGAGATTTTGGTAGATTTAATAATGTTAGGCTAGTTCATATTTCAATAAGCGGATTATGCATTCAACTATACATAGCATAGCATTGATAGACACAAAAGGAATTTTCGTTATCGATTACGTTAATCTAGATGTTCCTATGCCAACAAAGAATATAGAAAGAGTTGCCATGTTGCGGAAAATAGGTATATGAAAATACATGCCTACTTTCGTTTCTACCTACCTAATGAGTTTAACTGATTTGTCAATCAGTTATCAACTAGTTTTAATTTTGTTATTGTAACACTGTATCATTATCATATGAATAAGTCGGAGCAATACAGAATCCCCCAAACTTTCTCTTTGACTTATTGCTAATGTAGGTAGGTGCTTATTTCACGGTAATGACTTATTTACATTTCGGCAATGATTAAATGAAAATAGGTTACTTCATTTAAAGGCGAGTGTTGTTTTCTATTTCTTTGACATTTAACATGATAAGGATACAGTGTCAAAATTTAATAGTAAAGGTAGGTAAATTGTGGTATATATATTCTTTGTTAGGATAAACATATAGATAACTCATAGCTAATAAAAAGTGAATATTAAAAAACTGAATGCCTTTTGAAATTTTTGAATATGATGATTTAATCGTATAGCCAGTTTAAAAGTTTCTTTTGAATGAAACATTCTAGATAAGCATCAGTTACAATTATTTACATTTTTATAAAGTTTTTACCAAGAACCCCATTAGCAACAAAACAATTGTTAAACTATGTAATTTCCATCGTAATATCAAATACCACTTCGTGTAAACTGTTTAACAAGAATATAAAATTAGTATTTCCCAATTTTATACAATCTCTTGTTATGAATCGTCATTGAAACCTAAATACCTATTACTTGATATCACTTAACACTATTAACACTATATGCAGTGGTGTAAATATAATAATATATTCTCATGCATGTTACGTATAATTTATAAATCTTAATATTAGGGAATGTACCCATTCTACGTTACCCATTTTTCTGTATGTCAAACCCCAACTGTCTCCGTAACCTAGTGGTACAGTCAACTCCAAAAATATGTATACACTTTAGGACCTTGTCACAATACATGTGTCTATATAAAGTAGAAGTCGTTCTTTTACATATGTATTAGGCAAGGTCCTAAAGTGTATACATATTTTTGGAGTCGACTGTACGATGACTTAGGCTGCCTGTCCATTTAAGCGGAGCGATGCGGCGGAGCGGAGAAACGGACAAATATTAGCCAATAGTATTACACAAAAATTCTACTGGCTAAAATAAATAAATACTATTGGCTAATATTTGTCCGTTTCTCCGCTCCGCCGCATCGCTCCGCTTAAATGGACAGGCAGCCTTAATGTCGACCTTAGCGGAGCGGAGTGTAATCTACTAAATGAAGGAGTTTGTCGGGTAGAGGAGTTTTTATGCCATCCTATTGGCGGATTTCACTCCGTTTGGCTTCGGGGGACAGGCAGCCTTAAAGCTCTTACTCTAAGGACTGCTTTACTCAGTTCAGTTCATCTACCAGGTTACAGTTCTGACGCGAACTACGCTCATTAGTGAGTTAAGAGTTTTTGATTTTGATTTTCCACTTTTGCTATATGCGGCTTTTACTGAAACGTCCTTTCTTTTCCTTCTGGGTATTTTTATTAATCGGATATATAAGTAGGTACTTACTAGCGTGATATTTCATCATCAAAACGGGTATGTAGTGTGGGTATGTTCCCTCATTCGGTACGTTACGTTGTCTATCTTGGTGTCTTGTCAATTTTATACAATAAAGTGAGTTAGTAAAATGTGTGATTTTTTAAAGCCAACAATTTTTTTTGTTTTCTGAATGCTTTATTTTTTAAGAAGCTATACTTACTACTTATATTAAAGTGACTATGCTAGGCTTTGGTAGTGATTATCAATCACCCAGCCTCTATAAATATATGCTCGTACTAGGTATGGTAAGGTATAAATAATGGAACAAAAAGTTGATTAAAGTTATTTATTTAACGATTCAAACTAAAAAGACGATACAATATAATTATAATTGTACATAATTAAAAAAATATAACAATAACATAAAATGAACACTGAAGTTCGCTGTGATGGTCGATAATTATTTAAAAACTGCCAGTTTTATACAATGCAAATATTTAATAGCAGGTAATTTCTGTATAACTATTTTTTTTAATGAAACTTGCGACGGTATAAATATTGGACTGTCTAATAAATAAAACAGGTACGTGGAGAATTTTAACTATGTACCTATTATAGCTTTTAAACGTGCGTAATCACTTTTGGTGATGACCGTACTCACAATACATGTATACACGTATATTTTATTATGCTTACCATTACTTGTGAAATGAAGATTTTGTCGATGTGCTTATCACAGTTAAATACGTCAGAACGCGTTGTATACAGAACGTTACAAGTCTCCTGGGCAGTGTCCGGTTGGCGGCATTTATACAGTACCTAATACATAACTAAATCTTAACTAAATATCTATTTACATGAACACACAATTGTGTAAAATTGGAGGTGTAATTTTAAATGTTATTGACTATCCGTATGTAATTCCGAACATAAAATACAAATAGAAAATAATTTAAGAGTTACATCTCCACAAATAGGCACAAGTAGATTTAATAATCTCACCAAAACCATTTTAAATTGTACGATAAATAATCCCACAGTTATATAAAATATTAGTTGTATATACATACAGACAGACTAGTGACAATTATGAATTTCAATTTGAAAATATGGGGATTCTCATTTAATAATTGCAGAGCAGCAGCAGAACACCTGAGCGTCCAGGACGTCCAAGAAAACATACTTATACATACACTTCGATTGTCACAAAAATATTAACGTCTAAGTTATCATTTTTTCGTAGGCGTTCAATTCGTCACATGTATTTGAACATGTGTCAATGATTTGTTGTTAGCCCAATATTCATTAAAAAATTAATGAATATTGACTTAAGATATTTGTAAGTCGTTGAACGCTCAACAACCTTTTAAAAGTTTAATTCTAAACCTCTCATTCGATACCTGGATGGTATAGTGACTTCTGCTGCTGACTGTACGTAGGTATAAAAGACTTCAATGTTTGCAAACAATCAGGTATTCTTTTTAACTCTAATAAACTAACCGCGTCTTATGATAGCCAGAATAATATAGTTTTTCTATGACACGGTTTTCAGTTTGTTCAATGTAGAAGTCTAATAAATCAAAAGGAACAATTGAATAAAATATATCTAGACCTTAAAGTTAAATCTACAATATTACATTGAAAGCAGTATTATTTTGGCATCAAATCCTACTCACCTATGCTACATCGATATACAACAATAAATACATTTATATCATCTTATCATATAATCTATTATGCCGTTATTAATACTTTCGGTTCAAAATCGAGATTCTAATGTTATAAATACTTAATTTGAAAACGGACTTAAAAGAAATATATATAAAAAAAAGAAATTAAAAAAATAAACTAACATTTTTGAGAACGTCACAAAAAGTTACTGGTTAGTCCCATAAAATGATTACTATTATTAAAATGAACTGAAAGTATTTACTTGTTCTATTAGATTGCAATTCTATGTTAGGTAAAGTTATGTAAGCAATTGTATGTTACGCGATATATCACAGGCACACAGATTCAGTGGAAAGTTAAATAATCATGAAGTTACATCGTCAATATTAATTTCAGGGTTAGAAACAAAAGGCAAAGAATTGCAATCACTAGAAAACAATACACTAAACTAAACCATACGAATCCAACTCATTTACATCTTTGGCTCAATACCTAGTAAGGGTTGGTGATTACATCGAACACCCAATATTTTTGTAATCCTCGACTCCTTGCAACTATTTACCTAAATATTTATTAACCTAATGCTTCAATTTGAACACTCACCTCTAAGGATAATGGTAACCATTGTGGCAGAAATTTCGTAACAAGTGTTAAAATTGAGATAAAGATTCAGCGTCTTCACAGGAACATAGCACTACCAATAAAACATTGATTTTTATGACACTAGAGACGAATTCGTCGAGACTGCCGAAGTAGTTTCGGCGTTGGTTACCTACATCCGTTTAGCACTGAAATGGTCCTTCGAGCCGGATTGCTCAGTGTTGAACTGAATACTTGTATATGGGTGGCGCTACTCGTTGTTAGCCACAAACACATGCCAAACACCGACTACAAACACTCAACACAAGCAATTATCCCCTTGACAAACATTGAAAAACACCCATCCTCACGTTGGTGTTTGTTTGTGTGTGCTGTTTGCCGGTTGTTTGCCAAGCGTGTGGTGCCGCCTTATCAACGCACGGCGACCCCGTTGATGGTGACGACGGCGTTGGGGCCGGTGGGCTCGGGCTCGTACGCGGAGTCCGTGTCGCTACGCCGGCCGTACGCGACGTTGTCGGCGATCCTCTCGCTGTAGGGCGAGTCGTACACGTTGTCGGTCACGTGGTCGTAGATGTGGCGGCCGTTGGCGTCGTGCAGCGTCGCGTAGCTCATCACAGCGGCGTTTTGGTCTTCTTTCCTCTCTGCACCTTCAATGTTTTCTGTGTTCTTCACTGGTGTTGCTTTGCGACTGGAATAAATAAATATGATATGATTTAAATCTCTTTAAATCCCCTTACAACATGCTATCTAAGGAAAGTTCCGGTAAAAAATTGGTCAAGCCCGTCTTAACGTGGCCTTAACATTACGTGTTGTAAGTTGTAACTTGTAACGAGAAGCCATGAGCGTATTGAGCGTACGTAGGTAATGTTGGATTGCATTTTGTAATCGGTAGTCGGTAAGTCAGTAGGCAGCGGCATGACTGTGCCTCGGCATTGTTGATGTCTGTGAGCGGCGGTTACCATTTACATTCAGCTGGGCCGCATGCTCGTGTGCCTATGTAAAAAAGGTGGTTTAGGACAATCTTAAAGATACTTACAGTCTCAAATATATGACTCCCAGAAGCATCAAGAGGAACAGCACAACTCCGCAGCCAACTCCAACACTGAGGGGCAGAGTTCCATTCTCAGCTGCCTCATTAGTGACAATTTCACAGGTCGGTTCTTCCCCGGACCACTTCCCGTCGTCCATGCACTTTCGGAGGAAGGGTCCCGCTCGCTGGAACTGGGGCAGGCAGTGGTACTCGATGGAGCTCCCGAAGAGGGTCGAACCATTTGATATGATGATGCGTCCGTTCTCGACATTACCGGGAGGTTTGCAATCGATCGCTGCAAAGAAAGATGGCGTTAATGTTGTCGGCTTTGAAGTTAAATATCCTACGGGTCAGCCTTAAAATCAGCGCTGCAACTGCTTCTGGTGGCCAAATGGTTCTGTTTTTTTTTTATGTGATAGGTAGCAGACGAGCAGGCGGATCACCTGATGGTAAGCAATGCCGCCGCTCATGGACACCTGCAACACCAGTAGAGTTACAAGTGCGCTGCCAACCTTTTTTCCCCTCCCCCCCCCGGGTGGGCCTCCAGTACCCTCACTCACTCGGCGAAACACAGCACAAGGGCTGCTTCACGCCGGTTTTCTGTGAGGCAGTGGTATCACTCCGGTCGAGCCGGCCCATTCATGCCGAAGCGTGGCTCTCCCACAGTCAGACAGTGTTCTGTTGATAATTTAAGGAAAGGTTGATGATACTATTGCAGTAAACACAAAAACTTACGTATACAGACAGGAGGAGCTCCCTTCCACTGGCCTTTCGGCAGACAAGGTCTGGTCTGGTTGCCCTTGAGGCTATAACCTCGTTCACAGCGGTAGTGCGCCTCCCCGCCAATACTGAGGGTCGAGGTCGCCACCACCAGCCCGATGCTGCCCTTTATCTGAATTGCAGGATCTGGGCACGTGATTTCTGTAGAGAAACGGATCAGGTTAAATATGGAATAGGTAGGTATGCAAGATTTACGATTAAGTAGCATATTAAACGTCTCCACACATCTTTGAGCGTAAGCACAGAATACTTAATAGTACGTAAGTAAAAAATCTATTGACATTAGGCGCAGCGGTGTGCGAGGAAAAAATCCACCAATAGAATCACTTAATTTCCTGGCCTCGCTCAGCTACTGGTGGATTTTTTATTACTACTAGCCAGCTACTATGACCGATATTGGTAGGTATGTATTAGTTATTAGGTATGTATGTATTTGGGTACTTAGCATTTTCTTACCTTTGCACATGGGTGCCTCCGAACTCCAAGTGCCGTTGTCCTGGCACAGTCTTCTGGACACGCCATTGAGTAGAAAATGTTCTTCGCACTCGTACAGAACGGCTGCCCCGTAGTAGGTAGCATTAGTAGCCAGAGTCACCTTTCCATTTTCGATACCACCGGGGTTACCACAGTCCACATCTGAAATAAGAAATTTGTGATCAGCGGTCTAATTCTGAGTTTTAAACGAAGCCTTCTTCAACTTTGCCGAAACATTTTTAAAATTGCATTACCTTTAAGAAACATCGAATCGTGAATAACACAAATACACAGTTAAGTTTTATTCGTTGTAATCTCGAAGCCCTCATCTATACTATTTATAAAGAGATAACCTCTATAGACAACCACAATCCCGAAAAATCGAAATACATGCGCGATGTAACCGACGCCAAGCGCCATCTATTGGTGTAGTGTGGAACTATAGTTCCGAAACGAAGTGAGGACGGAGGAGAAGAAGTAATACAGATAAGCCTCTTTAGCGTGTAAGGTTCGGTTGGAGGATTTATTTATTCACCAGATCGTGGAGGGTGGACCGACGATCTGGTGAAGGTCGCGGGAGTCCATCGGATGCGGGTGGCACATGACCGATCTGTGTGGAGAACTTTGGGGGAGGCCTATGTCCAGCAGTGGACGTCTATTGGCTGAAATGATGATGATGATGACGATTTATTTATTTTATTTTACTTACATTGGCATCTAGGAGTGGTTCCGCTCCACTGGCCGTTATCATCGCAGGTGGACAAGCTCTCGCCGATCACCTTGTAGCCCCGCTCGCAGCGGTACTTGACCAGGGCGCCAATGCGGTAGGTGTTTCCGGCCGTGGTGGCGACGGACGTCCGTATCAGCGTGCGTCCGTGCATACGGTCGTTGCCGGTCACGGACACGATGCTGTTCTCTGGCACCACTGGGTCGGGGCATCGGATTTCTGGAAGACAGTTAAAATTGTGAGCATATTGGATTGGTTTACTTGGACGACATCATATTAGGTACCTATAGTTTATGCAATCTCGGTGTGCTCGGTTATGGTTATGGTTACTAAACAAAGCATAGTTGGTAAATAAATGTAGGTAAGTGTAAGGCGTGTTGTATGTATAGTCATAGGATATGTTAATTTTATGTGATAGATATCAGACCAGCTGATGAATCACTCGATAATAATAAATAATACATAAATTGAGACAACATCACATACATTGTCCTGGTCCCGAACTGAGGTTTTCCCTTGTTCTATGGAAACCAGAAACAACGAAGGAACTACAAACACCCAGACCCAACACAAATACCTATCTGTTTCATCAACAAACATTCGTGTTGATGCGGGAATCGAACCCGCGACCCTTAAGTTTTAACCGGCGCTCAAACCAAACCATTGCGCTTAACGGGTCGTCAATCGATCAATCAGGTCGATGGTTAGCAATTGCCGCCGCCCGTAGACACCCGCAAAACCAGTGGAGTCACAAGTGCGCTGCCAAACTTATAACCCCCTTTCCTTCCAAATTGGGCCTTAGGTACCCTCAATCACTGCACGAAACAGCGCAGGCGCTGCTTCACGCCGGTCTTCTGTGACTCCGGTCGAAGGGGTCCTTTTATGCCAGAGCGTGGCTCACCCATGGTTAATTTGCCCCGAATCCATCGGCTGAATCAGATCTACCACTGTTAAAATTTGACCTATATATACCTTCACATCTAGGCGAGGAGTCGCTCCACTGGTAGTCCTCCCTGCAGACTCTCCTGACGGGGCCGACGAGGCGGTAGTTAGCTGTGCAGGAGTACTGCATGACGCTGCCGAGGTGAGTGGTCCCATTCAGCAGCTCCGCAGTGCCGTAGGTGATTGCCGTAAGCTTGCCGCAGTCCACGTCTGCAAGAGTATACATTAAACTACGATCCAGGGTACAGTCAGCCAAGAAATGGTCTACCTCTTTTGACAAAAGTTTCTGCGAGATGTAAGGGTCGCAAAGGTTGACTTTTGTAATAACACTTGACACTTGGCATGACGTATCACTCAGAGACCTCATTTAACCTTAATGTTCATTATGTTAATTACTGTCAGCCTTTATGCTTATTGAAATCTTGTTTCATGACGTTCAAACGAATCTCACGATGCCCTCGATTGATCGAGGTTTTTTTATGATATGCACAGGCAGATGAGCCGTCGGATCACCTGATGATAAGCAATTACCGCCGCCCATGGACAACTGCAACACCAGTGATGTCACAAGTGCGCTGCTTAACTTATAGACCATAGACCAGAACCACATCGAATAACATTGATCGACGCCCTCTATTAATTTTGATGAACGCCCTAGGTTGATCGATGCCGTCGACCGAGATCGATCGATGCCCTCGACCGATATCTAAATTTCTCTACTCACATTCATACTTTGGTTACTCTCCCGACCATTCGCCGTCCTAGCTACAGATTTGGCTACAGACCAGGCTGAGCTCGCCGACCAGCTTGTGTCCTTTCTCGCAGTGAAAGTCGATGGTAGAGTGAACATTGTAGTCGTACGCCTCCATGTAGGTTGATCAAATCTCCCGATCGAGGTTGATCGAAGTTCACGATCCAGATTGGTTGATACTCTCGATCGAAGTCGATCGATGCTTTCGACCAAGGTTGATCGATACCTTCCCTCGATCTTTGTTGATCGAAACACTCGATAGAAGTTGATCGATGCTCTCGATCGAAGTTGATCGATGCTCTCGTCAAAGTTGATCGATTATATCGATCGTGGTTGATCGATTCCCTAGATCGAGGTTGATCGATTCCCTAGATCGAGGTGGATCGACTGTTCTGGTAACACCCTCAGCTAGATTTTCCTACTCACATTCACACTTTGGCGACTCTCCCGACCACTCGCCGTCCTGGTTGCAGACCAGGCTGAGCTCGCCGACCAGCTTGTGTCCTTTCTCGCAGTGGAAGTCGATGGTAGAGTGAACATTGTAGTCGTACGCTTCCATGTAGCCTCCGGATGGGACCTCTGGGTCTGGGCAGCTTATCACTGGAAGAGAAAATAAGTTACTTAGGTATAATTAATTTACATATTTTAAGACTAGCTATTTTTAATAATACTTAATATTATATATATAAATGCGAAAGTATGTTCTTTCTCAGGGTCTAGATTATCTGTATACCAAATTTTTTGGCGTGAAAGAGTAACAGACAGACAGACAGACAGACAGACAGAGTTACTTTCGCATTTATAATATTAGTTAGGATGACTAATATTAAAATAAGTTACTTATAATCAAAATGTGTTTACATATTTTAAGATTATTCGTAAGCTGAAAGGACGTACGGGGGATGCTGAAAGGACGTGCGTAAAAGTAACATAACACTGTAGTCATGGGCGTGCCCAGGTTCTAGGTGGAGGTGGGCAAATTAGATTTTTAACAAGCTAGCTGCTTATAAAGAACTAGTGGCCCGCCCTCACTTCGCTTCGGGACCGTAATTCAGAAATGAACCAATAGATGGCGGTGTGTCCAATTATATCGCGCAAGCGTTTCGTGATTTCGGTTTACCTATAAGCCTTGTCGTGGTCTATAGAAGTTATCTCTTTATAAATAGTATAGATAAAAAAACCAAAAATTAAAATAGGTAATGTTATTATATAAATTCTTTAACAATCTAAATATTTTTTGTGACAGGTGGCAGATGAGTCTGTAGATGGATCATCTGATGGTAAGCGATAGTCACCTGCAACACCTGGCTGATTGCAATAATTGGAAGTTCAAGTAAATCACTTACGTTCACACGTAGGTATATCGTGGGACCACTTCCCATCCCGGTTGCAGGTGATCTCCTCGGCCCCGGTGAGCCAGTAGTCTGCCTCGCAGGAGAACTGCGCTACAGAGCCGAAGGTTGTGGTGCCGTTGAGCAGCCGGAACGAGCCCTTGTGCACCTGCGCCGGAGTGCCGCAGTCCACGTACTTGCACGACGCGGGCGTGCCGGACCACACCCCGCCCAGGTTGCATGTCACGCTCTGGAAATAAAACATCAAAGTATCAGCCTATATAAGACGACCCGGTTGGTTCAGTGGTAGTGAATGCTGCGTCTGGGCCAAGGGTTGCGGGTTCGATCCCCGCACAGTACAAACATTTGTGTGCATGAACATGTCTGTTTGTATTAGTCTGGGTGTTTTCTATGTATTATAAGTATGTATTTACAAAAGAAAAGTATTATGTGTATATATTTGTAATCCCACTGTTGGTTCTGATATCTGTAACACAGGTGCTTGAGCTAACTATCTCAGAGTCAGATCAAAGTATGTGATGTAGTGAAATATTATTATTATTATATGACGACCCGTTTGGCGTTGTAGTTTGAGCCGGAGGTTGAGACGCAAGGGTCACGGGTTCGATTCCCGCACCAACAATGTTTGTTGATGAAACAGATATTTGTGTTGGGTCTGGGTGTTTGTAGTTCCTTCGTTGTTTCTGGTTTCCATAGTACAAGGGAAAACCTTAGTTTGTGACCAGGACAATGTATGTGATGTTGTCTCAATATTATTATATTATATACTGTCCCACAGCAGAGCAAAGGCCTCCATTATAGGAACCAAGTTGTCACTACTATTACCACGCTTGCCTAATGCGGATTGATGATCACAAACCTAAGCTATGTTTTGCATTCTAAACATACTTTTGCTCGACCCTGGAATCCCTTTAACCACGTCTTCTACCAACTATTCTGAACAATATTTGTTCAACAACTTTGCGAAAAGCATTGTATGGGAAGATGACTTTTTTTATGTGATTTTTCAAAGTCTTATAACAAATGTTATTCAGCACGGTTGGTAGGACACCTGGTTAAAGGGATGGAAATGTTTATAGATACACGCTGTACCATACTCGTATCTACTTACTTATTTAGTATCCACGATACCACACTATGGAAAACTTTGCATCAAAGAAGGGGCTTATTTGTCATTAAATTTTAATGCGCACTAAATACTTCGTTTGCAACTCGATGAGAGGAAATGTATGCAAATTATTACCAAAGGAAAAATCCTACAAGGGTTTTATGAAATTGATATTTTCTCTCAAAGGAACGGTGCATTCGAACGAAACGAAGTATTTCTCAGTACGCTTTATATAAAACTTGGGTAATTGGTGCAGAGCAAATCTTTGGTACAGACCTACTCAAATATTAGAGGCTCTATATCGGATAACTAATTAGCGAAAGCACATAAACACTCAACTGGCACGTCTTCAGACGGGGTTTCGCCGCTCGCTTAGGCTAATTAAATTAAATTAGGACTGGCCTTTAGTACTAAAATGCAGATTTTATCTTTATGAAAAGACGACTGTAATCTTCTACGCTATGCGCTACGCTCAAAAATTTTCGGTGGGTGCTCCGACTCGCACTTGACCGATTTTGAGCCATGTTTTTATGGTATTGGCCGCGCGCGAGGGCCTAATGTGAAGTGGACGGTACGACGATAAATTCACACAGCATCTCATACATTGACCTGACTCCGTACTAAGTAGTTTAAGCACTTGTGTTACAGATATCGGACAACAGAGGCTCACAAATAAATACATACATAACACCCAGACATTGAGCAAACAAGTGTTCATCACACGAATGTTTACATCTTGGCCGTCGACGATACAATACCTACATTCTGTGCTATTACTTTATGGCAGGGGTCACCAAATGACGGACAGCGGGCCGAATGCGGACCGCCAAACTACACTGTGCGGACCACGAGACCCTCATCGTAGCAGCTGAGACCCCCCATCGTAAACGATATTACGAGGCGGCATTAACGGGTTAAAAGGGGGGTAAAAAGTTACTTTTCGACGCGGACAAAGTTGCGGGCGGCCGCTAGTTAATAATAATTGGTTATAATGATTGTTTAGTTGTTCAAAATGGTCAGTAGGCTTAAAAGGAATATGTAACCGCAACTGTCAGCCACCTATCATAAATATCCGGGATATTTTGTTAATAACACTTTTTTAAATAAAATTGAAAAGGGCTTGCCCTCCTTAATGAATAAAGTTGAGAAGATGACTACTTACTCATAGTCAAAATGTAAAATATTTTTTTTACCTGCAAATGCACTAGATCACCAAGAATGGACCAAAAGAGACCCGTCGGAACACCCACATATGAAGTGGGAGGACGACGAAGATAAATCAGAGTGAAGAATTTTGAAGAAGTAAGTTAAGAGTGGGCTTAGATGATGAATATGAGTAAGTATCAAAGAAACCATCGATTGTATGTTGGTAGTTTAAGTGTAGTAAAATATATTACTGGGGCAGCGGAGATCGCCGAACCCGTAGAGCTGACAGAAGGTTCATCGGCAAAACTTTATGCACCTACACTTCAGTTAGCTTTAATTTAAAGTTGAACGCTTGCTACGTTGTTACGAGTACTTAATTATTTTACTAAAATCTAGCGGAAAACATAGTGCGCCCTACCTTGTTAAAAGTTGCTAACTTTTTAGGGAACGTGCTCGTACATTTGTAACTTTGTGGCGGTTACCAGTGGAGGTGACATCAAACAAAATAATGCAGTTACAGTTAGCGGGGAGGTTTCGACTTCCAATGAAACCTGGAGACAAGTTGCGAATGAAATGAAATGAAATAATAAATATTCGATACTTACAAAAAGATATTACTTACAAGGAAAATAAATTCGTTGTATAAAACATTGAGCTACATGTCGAATGGGACCCTACTCAGCATTAAGCTATGGCCTGAGCCATAGCCCTGATTTTCGAGTTTTTTTTCGGGCAAGTTTTCCCCTAACCTTCAAATCTAACGTTGTGGTCATAGCGCCAATACCCGGCGGAAAACTTCTTACACGGTCGGCCCAATATGTTGCAATAAACTACTATGACTATAAAAAACAGCCACTCACCGGAGGTCCAAATAGAATGAATCCTTTCTGGCACGTATACGTCGCTAAAGATCCGGCCTTATGCCCACTGATAGTGACCGTGGCCCCGTCCACCGGCGGAGGGTCGGGGCACCAGTCGAAGAGGCACTTGGGAGCCTCCCCGGTCCAGATGCCCTCGTCCCCGCAGGTCCTCTCAGCGTGTCCCACCAGGGTGTAGTTCTCTCTGCAGGTGTAAACAGCTTTGGCGCCGTGGGTAGTCCGCAAGTCGACGAGGGACACCTCTCCGTCTTGGATTGAGGTGAGACCGCCGCAGTCAACATCTGGAAGAAGGATAGCGAATTATAAAATGCAAATAGATGACAGGTTTATTCATATTAAGACATGAGTAAGAACCTTCGTGTTTCGTCGATATACATAATAATATATAGGAATGATATCAAGCTTGCTGTAGGGCTTGTCCTACTCGTAAGTCACTGACTTTGACTTGGGACTTACGCGTAGAAATTTGATAGCTTTACATTTGCCTATAGTGTTCCTAAAGAAGAGCTAACTTCTCACGGAAGGGGGTTTAGCTCTTCCATTTCTTTTTGCAACCCTAGCCGAAGTCTCTATCTACCAAGCTGTCAGTACGCTGTAAGTTCAAGTGAGCAGCTACACAAAACAAGAACTAAGCAGTAATTCCTTCAACCACTTTGACCTTTGCATTAACCATGAATACCTAGTTCAAATTTCAAATTTCAGCGCTAATTTTCTCTTCCATTCAAACTGCTAACTGAATAGCTCGAACTCAACTAGATGGAAAATGTACAATACGAGTTCGCGTTTGTCCAGCACGGTTCTACTGAAATATGTATTTCGGTGAAAATTCGCGGCCAAGCTTAATTAAATTAAGGACTAAAGCGCATCAAGGTACAGTTAACTCGGTAAGTAGGAATATTCTCTGAATTTTCGCTGATTTTCTGCTGTTTCATTAGTAAACCTAAGTATTGTCAGTGTGCGAGCGTTTCGATCTCTTGTCTGTGGCAAAGGGTTGTAATAAGCACAGCTCTTAGCCAGATTGAAAGCTGTTGACTCAAAGGACAGTTGTGCTATTGCTGCATCTTCTTATCTGTGTTCCCATGCGTGTCTCATGTACATAGCGTACCTATTTAAATTAAAAGTGATATTCGTAGTAGTCATACTAAAGGAAAGCTATTTTGGAAGGCGCTGGGTAGGTATGCATTATTTATATGGCTTAAGACATTTTTTCTCAAAAGATTACAATAATCACTTGAGGAAAAAATGCGAATAAATCAGGAATAAGTAATTATAAAGCAATAATTTATCTTTAATATTTGTTAACAAAAATAAATTACTTATTATGTAGGTAAGTTACATTTTTTACTATTTAAAATGAATAATAGTGTCCCTGAATTAAATATACGTGCACTTAATAAAGACTCACAATTTATAATTTACACCCAGCGCCATCTAGTCTAACGAAACGAAACGAATGTCGGGAAAGTGAGGCCACCAGCTTAATTAATAAAGGGTCGACTAATTAAGGTAACTCAATACACATAGTGTGCGTGTACCGGTCTGCTGAGGGGATGACCCTCCGTCTGAGAAGGGTCCATAAACTGCGTCGGTTCAAGTTTGTACCTTTTGTCGTATGTCATACGGGCTATCTCCTTTTAGCATGATGCAGTTGTGCATTTGACTGTACAGTATTTGCAACGTCCATGCGGCGCCCAATATTAAATTTAGTCGTTAACAGATTCTGACGAGCGGAATTTCCTATACCTATCTATACTCGTAGGTACCTAGGTATACTTACTCTCTTTCATCTTAGCGTGTGATTTCCAGTAAAGTCCAAAGTCCTTTGGAGTCCGAGATACGCTTTATACTAGGATTTAGGATTAGATGCTCTCGGGTAAAATGGGTTAAACCATACGACAATCTAATATTCCACCAGATTAATGCTATCATTTACCTATATAGCCACCAGACCTATCAATCAACGTTGACCGATGGAATCAATCGATTGGTTAGCCGAACGGTATTCGTCGATCAATTAAAGCTACCGAAGTCGAACTACTTAAAAGAATAGATTAGAATAAAAGTTTATTTGGCACTCTACAAAATTTGCTTACTAATGCTGTGTTCATCTTAGTAAAATAATGTTATAAATATCAATTTTTATGTGATGTGCTTTTGGTGGACCTTAAAAATAAATCATGATTCATTATTAAAATGAGAGCTAACTAAATTTGCAACATTAAGATAATAGAAATTTTCATTCTTACTTAAAGTATAAAAACGTATAGAATGTGCCGCCATTGGTTGTCTATTATTTACCTGGACAGAGAACTCGGTTGTCAGGTATAACAGGTATGTCGATGGCAGTTTACCTTCCACTTGACAATTGATAATAAAAAAATTGGCGGCACATTCTATACGTTTTATACTTTAAGTAAGAATGAAAATTTTATTAAATATTAAATTTAGTTAAATATTATTTTTAAAAATTAAGTAAAAATAGTCTGTCCAGGATTTTTTTAAGCAAACCTATTTTTAATATATTTTCTAGTATATAAAATTTGTCATAAAGGATATTTCATTACGATTATCAGCTCGGTGAAGGTCGATGTTCTACGGATCTTAGACTATATTTAAAAGGATAGAATAGAATAAAAGTTTATTTGGCACTCTACAAAATTTGCTTACTAATGCTGTGTTCATCTTAGTAAAATAATATTATGCATTGAAATTACAACGGACACAATGGTATAGAATTTCACCCTTTGGCTCTGCCATATCAGCCTCCGATATTCCTGTAGCTGAAGCAATGGTACCTATCCTTGATTAACGTAACTTTATTCTACGAGAAAACGTCTCGGTGTTAAATCCCCGTGGGCAAAGCTGCAGGCAGTAAGCTAGTTACTATCTTGTAACTTGAAAAGGAAACATTGCATCAAACAATTTGGCACACAGTAAGTACAGTGCGAGACAAGAAAGTGTAGTTATGACCTTGAGTGCGCAGAAACCAATTTTGATAGAAAGTCTTCTTTTTTACAAGTGCGCAAAATAACGGTCATCGCTATACTTTCGTGCCTCCAGCTATACTTATTTATTTATTAGATCACCAACAAGATTTACATTTTACTTGAGAAAAAATATGTTGAATGAACGTAGTGGTTTGTATTTACTTATCGACTTTTATCTTATACTGTCATTATGTACCTAGTTACTGCTACAATATGCTTTCCACAAGTTTAGTGACCTAGTGAAGGCACTTTTTTATTGTTGTTTGTTTGGAATGTTAGAATATGAAACAAAACTCTAAAATAAAATAAATAAAATTGCAGTGGTTACCTATTTATTGAATTTTTCTCAAACCTAAGATTTATTATTTTAAAATTAAATCAAAATCAATTATCATTTCGAATAAGAACGGTAGAATAGAGTTAGATTGGGGTAAGTTGAATGTTAGGTATGTATGAATCAGACTGGAATACGCATAAACCCTCTTTTATAAAAATGGAGACTAAAGTTAGTCATGGTTTAAAAACCATGTTGTCACTTTTATTATAGTCACAAATGAAAGTAATAACATTAGTTTTACACCAAAGCTATGTTGAGGCCACGCTTTGTAATCCTACTACTATTATAAAGGCGAAAGTTTGTATGTATGGATGTTTGTTACTCATTCACGTAAAAACTACTCAATGGATTTGAATGAAATTTTACCACAATATAGCTTATACATCAGAATAACACATAGGCTACAATTTTGAAGGTTTCTACGAACCTGAAGTCCACGCGAACGAAGTCGCGGACAAAAGCTAGTAAATAATAAAATAAAGTAAATAAATTCACACAAGATCTCATACTACCTACATTGACTCCGTACTAAGTAGCTTAAGCACTTGTGTAATGAGGGTAAGAATTTTTAATTAATCACCTACTCCACTATTTTTATACTGAGCAAAAATGTACCTACTCTTAAAAAGCTTGCTTGTAAATATCAAGAATGTTTCCTTCCAGAGAAAAACCTTTTATTTCAGCTATTTCTAATTAAACCTCTTTTTCTCAGAACGCGTATAAAAGGGTTTTTTCTTCAGCTAAGTGTTTTTAATGGCATCGTGGGCGACAGTAAGATTTTCCAGGGCACAAACAAGATCGGGTTACTCACATTGTTGTGTTAAAGATGTTTTTAATTAACACAAGACTATTTTTCTTGGTACATCCCACGCTGATGTATTTTTCACATATTTAATATTATCAGATATCAGTAGCGCTACCATGAGTTGACATCGAAAACTGACATAACGCAAACTATTGCTCTGTCTCTTTCAAATACATCACAATGAAAGAGACAAAGCGATAGTTTTCGATAGCGAGGATAGTATTTCAAACTCATGGTAGTGCTCCAGGGGGCGTATAAAGAAGCCACCCCGTAAAGACGTGTGATAGAGACTTGCGAAATAGATATTATTGTAAATCTACTGTAAATATTAATATAATACTACTAGTGACATAGCCTAAAGAATTGCGTGGCTCAAGTGGCAATGGGCAGCACACATTGTGTGGAGAAGAGACGGCCGTTGGGGTGAAAAGGTCCTTAAGTGGAGGCCGCAGCTGTGGCAGGCCTCCCACCAGGTGGACCGACGATCCAGTGAAGGTCACCGGAGTGCCTAGGATGCGGGTGGCACAGGACCGATCTGTGTGGAGAACGTTGGGGAAGGCCTGTGTCCAGCATTGGACGTCTATTGACTGAAATGATAACGATGATGATGATGTCTGTGAATACTTACATTTGCAGCTAGGCGCAGATCCCGACCAGAAACCGTCCTCCATGCATTCCCGAGTTTTGTCTCCAAGCAGCATGTGTCCCTCAGGGCACCGGTAGGTAATGCTGGCCCCCATTTTATAGTCCGCCCCTTCGATAGTGGTGTTCAGCAGCTTATCGGGACTGCCGCAGGAGGGAGGCACTGTAAAATGAAATTGTAGTTGATGAGTTTTTCTTATAATTAACCTACAATTAACATGGTATTAATGAAATCGCAAGGATAAATACGTTTTGCAATATAAGTAGTAAAGCATTCGCAAAAGTTACTTATTGCCGCACTTAGAGACGTTACTTAAACTTTAATTGTCACTTCAGCAAAATATTGACACTTTTTCATAGACATAAAGAATATCCATTGAGATAATAGGCATTAAGGTTAAATACGTCTCTGGGTGCGGCAGTTAGATAACGTAAATTATACTATAAAAATGAACAGTAAAAAAAAATCTGCAACTTAATAAGTACTTTTTCGCTAACTTAGAGTACCTAAAATGTAAGTTCTTTTATGTGATAGGTGGCAGACCAACTGACGGATAACCTGATGGTAAGTGATTGCCGCTGCAATATTGTTCAGAATGGTTGGTAGAACATGTATAGATAACTAGGTATACTTCCTATCCACCTAAATAAATATGGTATAAAGCTGTTTGCCTATCACAATTATTATAAATTTACTTACTAATTGTGTAAGCTAAAAGGTAAACAAAACAACAGAAAGAAATAAGGACAATATGCTTTACAAACAACTTCGAAAGTGGTTGCAACACAAAGTTGAAATTTCTCATAAAATCTAAATAAAACTTACCTACCTACGTAATTATATCGTCATTTATTGCGCAGTTGGTACGGTACACCCGGCGTAAAGTCGGGTTGCCCTTTTTGGGCCGTCCGAGTTCTAAAGACTGAGACAGAAGTAGTATTTTTGCACCGCGCGGGGTGTGTCGACCTAACGCAGTCTGTACCTATTGGTAGTAGTTATTGTTTGCTTCAAAGTAACAGGGCAATGGTTCAGCCCTTGTAAAGTCTTTTGTATAAATTTCCTTTCTCCGAAGCCTTCCAGAAAAAAAATGGAATGAAATCAAAATAGCCTGTTTTTCTTTGACGTTAAACTTGTAGAATAAAATTTATTTGTTGAGCAATGGGTGGCTAATACACACTTTTTGTTCGTTCAGGTTTCCTCACGGTGTTTTCCTTCATCGTCGAGCACATAGACATAAATAAGCATATATAATAAGCTATTGGTGCATCCTCAGATTCGAACCTCGCGTTAAATAATAAATAATAATAATAAATTGAGACGACATCACATACATTGTTTTCCCAATGTGCTACGGAACCAAAACAACTAAGGTACTACAAAAACCCCGAACCCAAATACAACATAGCTGTTATAATTCAACAAACATTTGTGTGGTCGACGAACCCCCGAACCCGTACGTCCTCAACCGGGCCTCAAAACCATTGCGCTAAAACGGGTCGTAAAGACGCGTTCTTTTCCACCGATATAATATCGCTCCGTAAAATCTGTCTCTTGTTTCTAGCCAAAACACGGCGAAGTAGGTACCTAATGACGCGCCTTTATTTAAGAGCGTAACCTGATTAGCTCTCGAAGTTGGTAGCCGACTGGGTGCTTGTATAGTGACCCAACTATTTACCTAGAAACCAGCAGAATGTGCATCGGAAACCTACTTATCCGTGAGCAAACGGATTACCATGACGCGTGCCATCACGCTATTACACGGGCAAACAGAGCTCTGCCATATTTGCCGGGATTACTGTCCACGTCCACAACGGACGCGGTCATGATCGGTAATATGCATCGATGCTCGATGTCCACACGAGCCGTGCTCAACCGAACATTTGCTCAGCTTACGCTTCAGTGGGCCGGATCAAGAGTTGCCAGTGTAGACCTGGGCTTAGCACGAACTGCTCACAGAAATGCATATCGTGAACAATTTGTATCAAAATTTAAGAGCTCCCTTTTTATGTGATAGGTAGCAGACGAGCAGGCGGATCACCTGATGGTAAGCAATTGCCGCCGCTCATGGACACTTGCAACACCAGTGGAGTCACAAGTGCGCTGCCAACCTTTTATCCCCTTCCCCCCCTGGTGAGCCTCCGGTTCCCTCACTCACTCGGCGAAACACAGCACAGGGGCTGCTTAACGCCGGTTTTCTGTGAGGCAGTGGTATCACTCCGGTCGAGCCGGCCCATTCATGCCGAAGCGTGGCTCTCCCACAGTTCAGTCCCTCTGACGTACGTAATATTATTAATAGTCCGTCGTGTCCCACTGCTGGGTAAAGGCCTCCCTACCCTTTCTCCATATTTCACGATTTCTTTCCAACAACAATAACTTGGATACAGTACTTGCTAATTTTATTAGCCTCTAACATTTTTTGAGATATTGGATTTGAACGTATAACCACGATTCTGTTGGTCTAGTTTTCCACCAAGTCTAGGGGTAACGAAGATCAGACGGCAGTCACTTCTAACACACTGCATCAAAGTGCAAGCGTAGGTAGGTACAGTAGAGTTCAAAAATATGTATACATCTTAGAACCTTGTCACAATACATATTTATAAGAAAGTGTAAGTCGATTTCTTATACATATGTACTGTGACAAGGTCCTAAAATGTATACATATTTTTGAACTCGACTGTACACCAGGATCAATAATGCCCGCATTTCATACGATCGGGAACAGAGGAGATATAATTTTATAAACTACATTATTCCTTGTAAAAGTTGTTTTACTCATATCCTTATTCCAAGAACATTCCCTTTGTTCAGAATAAAAGTTACCAAACTCATTTGAAAGTTGGTTGCATGACTCTTAAGTGTAAAACGGAGCTTGGGATGCGGAGTGCAGTTCCGTGCATGGCGGATGCGGCGCCTGACAGGTTAATTACGACTCCTGCGCATACCCTAGGTTACGCTTGACAGGAGGAAGCACGCCACTTGAGGACGAACTCCTTCTGTGCTTCTTTGTGTAACTGTCATTGGTGTTATCGCTTACCATTCAGGGTGTATCTGTGAACATTTACATCCCTTTAACCACGTGTTCTACCAACTATTCTGAACAACATTTGTTCTATGACTTTTCAAAATTTGCTTAACAAAAACTCAGCTTTCCATATAAAGTCGGTCACGTGACTTGGTCGTTTTGTATGGGGAGTCGAAAATTTTTTCGATGAATTTCGAAAAGTGGTTGAACAAATGTTGTTCAGAATGGTTGATAGAACACGTTGTTAAAGGGATGTAAATGTTCACAGATACACCCTGTATTACTAATTACTAATCGTTATAGCATAAGTCATCGCTATTCGATCAATGATCGAGTCATAGATCGATTGATTTCCTAAATGTTTTTAATCTGTGCCTCAGTAAGTTTGTTGGTGCACTCAGAAATTAATGTTTTGTGACGGTTTGCGTTTTAAAGTCATACGTCATCTTTTTATGCTAAAGATGAAAAACGAATATGCGGGTTACCTGAGGGTAAACTGTAAACACCGCTGCCTATGAACATCTAGGTACATTCGCATTAAGCAATTAATTTTGTTTTTTACACACAGCATCTCATACATTGACCAGACTCCATAGGTACTTGTGTAGCAGAACTTGCAGGTATCAGACAACAGAGGAAACACGAATATAAAACATAAATCGTAACATATATTAGACCCAGACTCTAAACCAACAAAAGAGTTCATCATACGAATGTTTGTCCATTATTATTATGGTATTATTTCGATTAGAGATTACACCTATTATCCCACATGCGCTAGCGCTCAGGCAAACAACGCCAGCAATCGAAAAGATTAAAGTTTTTCATTTAACTACATCAGCGCTTGCGCACGGAATTCATTCGCTTTGCCATCGGAGATAACAATTTTCATTACACAATCTTAAAAATATCATCATCATTTCAGCTAATAGACGTCCACAGCTGGACATAGGCCTCTCCCAAAGTTCTCCACAAATATCGGACCACATATACCTTAAAAAACAAGATAAATGATAGTTTTGTAGAGGTGCTTAAAGTCTATTTATTTTCCGTCACCCTCGGTAGCGCGTAAACGCGGATCGTGTGAAAGCCTCAGGCAACCTAACCTAATCGGAATCTGTCAACATGGTGTGAGACGCTAGGAAAACTAAGATCACAGCGTACGCATTACCAGTGGCTTAACTTATTCTTATTAAAAAGTTCCGGAACTGAAGTAGTAGCTTCGTTTAGTATTGCATGCAACAACTTAGCATCGTGTTTTGTATTATAGTGGTAATATTTAAAAGTTAACGCTGAGCTCCTAATCTTCAGACCCGATTAGTATCGGTAAGTCGATTGGCGCATTCACATTATGGATGAAGGGTCACTGCAGGGCAAAAGCCTCATATACAAATCAGGTTATGGTTACTATCATGGGATTAGGCATAATCACCACGCTTGCCTAATGCGGGTTGGTGATCACAATCCCGGTTTTTTTCCAAAGACTTGAAACATACTTTTTTCTCGACCTAAGAATCGAACCATGAAATATATTTCCCAAAGATCAAGACCCTGTTTTTAAACCACTACATCAACGGGTTAGCAGTAGGTTATTACCACAAGGAATAACTTTAGCTTGTATACAGAGCAATGTGTGGGTGGGTAGTTGTTCTCGGAATCAGGGCAGTGCTTATCAAAGTGCCTTGATAGCATACTGCTGGTTTTCTTTATAGTGTGCAACTACTTGTAGGCAAGTTTTTAGTTTGGAGAAGTTCCTGAACGATTAAGTTCGGAAGAGGAGCGAACAAGATAGGGCTAATAGAAAATCGTATAAAAGTTTGTGAGAAATCGGTAAGTGCTCTGACAAACATTTGAAAAGTTTAAATCCTTCAAAGACGCTATGAAGTGGATTTTCAATATAGGACCACGACGACGATAGACAAATTTTCAATATAGGGTTATTGTAAACAACATTTGTTTAACCACTTTTCGAAATTCATCGAAAAAAATTTCGACTCCCCATACAAAATGACCAAGTCACGTGACCGACTTTGTATGGAAAGATGTTTTTTAATGCGAACGTAGAATAAATGTTGTTTAGAATGATTGGTAGAACACGTGGTTAAAGGAATGTAAATGTCACAGACACACTCTGTACGAGATCCCAGAGCCCTTTGGGAATCAGCCCCTATTACCGAGTTGTTGCGCGTGCGACGGTTTGTGGTGATTGGCGTCTCATTCCGGTTGGAATTGGCTTCATTCCTCGATTTTCTGTGATTACAGAAATCATAAAATATTTTCGATTTACAACATTTCCCCGGGCGCTGGAATGTAATTTACTCGGGACCAACTACCTAATTGACAGCTGTAACTACACAAATGTTTGATATTCTGTGATATTACTTACCTACGTAAAAATATTTCGTTTCGTTCGAAATTCTTGGAATAAAGAACTTGACTTTTTCCAATTTATTTTTTAGACAAACTCTTACACACCTGATAATTGAAAAAGAG
The DNA here is from genome assembly GCA_014851415.1 of Cnaphalocrocis medinalis. Taxonomy (NCBI): domain Eukaryota; kingdom Metazoa; phylum Arthropoda; class Insecta; order Lepidoptera; family Crambidae; genus Cnaphalocrocis; species Cnaphalocrocis medinalis. The sequence goes on from CM026273.1 coordinate 19,442,901, forward strand.
TTGTCTCAACAGAATTCGTAAAAAGATAAAAAGGCACACTTCTACTTCTACTGCCAACTACTTACATATCGTTTATTTATTTTCTTTCCATTAAGTAATTATTGGTTACCGTTTACCAACCCATATATTACTCGATATCATAATTTCAGCCAAAAGACGTCTACTGCTAGAAATAGGCTTCCCCGAATGTTCTCCAAACACACTCACACGCACACAGAAAATGGCATTGCATACAATGTGTTCAGCTGATTGGTGCACCGTTACATTTTAGTCGTTTTATCCTCGAAGCCCAAGAATAAAAATTAGCTCCTCCATACATTAATGCCCGGTGAATATCCTTTTTTGTATGGAAGAGCTGATTATTATTTTGCTTATTTTGATAACCTAACATGCTAAAGGGGCTATATTCGTGTTATCTACTATGAGTAAAACGACTGAAATTTAACGGTGTATATTGGTGTATCTAGATACTACGCAAGACATTGATTTATATAATATACAATGAATATGCTTTTTATTGCACACAAAACAGAGGTATAAAACTTAAAGCTCGTTATAACAGGAGTAATGTACAGTCAACTCCAAAAATATGTATACACTTTAGAACCTTGTCACAATACATAATATAAGAAAGTAGAACGACCTCTACTTTCTTAGTGTATTGTGACAAGGTCCTAAAGTGTATACATATTTTAGGAGTAGACTGTACAATAATGATGAAAGGTATGAAAAATATCATAGTATAAAACTTCTTGCTATTACCAATTCGCGCGGCACACTCGCGTTGCAATCAAATAAAGTCGATATGTACCTATAGAGGTGACACTCACGGTACTGGCATATCCAGTGCAGGTAGTCGAGGTTGCAGCCCACGTCGTTCCACAGCCAGGAGCGGCCGCCGTCCAGCATCACGCAGTTCTGCTCCCCGTTGTAGTTGTTCGGCTGGTCTTTGCCCCAAGTCGGCTTGGATACCACTTCGCCTGGATAGTAGGACAAGTAAACAAATTAATCAATGAATGTTATTGTTCTATTGTATGATAGTGTCAATGTTATTGTACAGTGGCCAGCACATCAAGTTACTACAATCTGTCAAAGGAGGAAGGGATCTCTGGGCCCAAAGTTATCAAGATGAAAAGCATCCTCAAAAATCGGTTATATTTTTGTAAAGAAACTCACAAAATACTAGACCATTTTACAATCCAGAATATTAGAAAACTTAAAAACATCGTATTAAACTAACTATCGATATAAAGCGAATTTTGATGACAACACAATAATCGTTAAAATGTATGAAAATCGTGTAAGAAATTGATAATCGATATTGTACCTAATCTATGAAGTACTCGGACTAATTAGAACTCTTCGGAGTTGAAGTATGAGGTGATGTATTTTCTTTTTCATAAAGAAAAGTTGATTTGACAAGACGTGTCAATAAAACGTTTGTCAAGAAAAGATGAATTTCATGTTTTTCAGCGATATAATGTTATTAATTTTAAAGTTATGGATGGCTTTTTATCACGGAGATAAATTATACAATTGGATATAATTTTGGGCTATTTGTCCCGTGTAAGTACCTATTATAGGTAAGTACCTTCTTAACCTCACTTTTACTATTAATTCAAAAATCTCGATTCCTGGATTGCCTAGTTTTCCTAAAATGTTTGTGGCGAATTGTTATTATGAATCTTCTATAATAAGGCATCTTTGATTTGTATAACACTTGAGCCCACAAATATATTAAACCGGTTGCGGTTTCCTTTCCTCAGTTGATATTGAACCAAACACGTTTGACATAAAAGTGAGGTTCGATTGAAGAAATTTGACAGATTGTAGTAACTTGATGTGCTGGCCACCGTACATGTATTTTGTATGCCTGTGGCGGTATATAGAGGAACTACATGTTAAACCTACTACTCTGAAACAAGAGAACGCCACTTTGGTCGATCCTGCACTACTCCTCTACAATCATCAATCATTTCTTAAATTCATATTCATAACTAGCTTTTGCCCGCGACTTCGTTCGCGTGGACTTCAGGTTCGTAGAAACCTCAAAAATTTTAGCCTATGTGTTATTCTGATGTATAAGCTATATTGTGGTAAAGTTTCATTCAAATCCATTCAGTAGTTTTTATGTGAAAGAGTAACAAACATCCATACATCCATACATCCATACTTACAAACTTCGCCTTTATAATAGTAGTAGGATATTGCGATACATACACACACTTGAGACTCTCACCAATGCGAGAGACTCAAACCACACAAACACACGTCACACACCACACATACATCCACTCACCGCTACTCACTTATAAAAAAAATAAGTTATCTAAGGGCCGATTTTTCCATTGTCTGATAAAATTTAACAGACCAATAAAGAGTTACCCGGCGACTTAAAGTTGTCTTACATCTTACTATAATTGTATAACATAGAGTGACAGTTACTATAAATTGGATTACATTTTATTGGTCTGTTAACTGTTATCAGACGATTGAAAAATCAGCCCTAAGTTAATTAAATATCATTATGTATGTTAAAATAAAACACGTTTGCTATAAATGTAATATTGTAAGAAGAGCCTTCTCTCACTACACAGGGCAACCTTGTGTGAGAGCAGATCAAATAATGCAATGTAATGAGTTTTTCTGAATAAACAATATTCTATTCTATTATTTTTCAAAAGTGAATTAAAGAGGCTTACCGTTAACCCATTTCCAAGTCCTAGAAGTGAGGCCTGGTTCCTTCTGAGCTCCAATCCAGACCAGCTGTGTCTTCAATTTGGACTTGCGTCTCTCCAGCTCTTGGATCAGGAAACTTGATGTTGCTCCCTGAGGAAATAACGATCTATTAGTAAAGGTGTTTAATTATATTCAGTGACTTCTGTTGATGATCGACGGCTAGACTAGCCTTCTTTTGTATTACATATTTATGTTTTTATTGTTTTTGATATGTTATTGTTTCCTTTTTTTGTTTGTAGATAGAAATAATAGATTTGATTTTGTCGACTACAGGAGATTGAGCCTAATCCCATGTTAGCAGTAATGATTTGATTTCTATAGAGGTCTTTGCTATGCAGTGAGACAATATACTCGTATAAGCTGATACTTTACTTTTCGTACCTACTTAAGAAGAATATGAAGTGAAGAATATAGACAGGACAAAAGACTGATAAAATTAATATCCCTGATCACTAATAAATTAAATGCTACACTCCAATTCCATAAAAGTTTTAAACACTTAATTAAATTCAGTACCAGCGTAATAACATCGACAACACTAATAACGTTGTGCTATTAATTTAATATTTCAATTTTATTAATCCGCTTTGCACTCAAATCATAACAACTCGTATGCAGCAAGCTCTTTGTGCCGGGATTATGTACTTATTTAATGAATTATTATAGCGTACATATACGACGAAGGTAGATGGAATAAAAACAGTATAACACACAATAAGCAAAACAATAAAAAACAAAGTATTGAACTCGGGGGTACAAGACCGCCAACTTATAGACTTCGGGCTGACATTGAGAATTTCTGAACAGAAAAACTCAGATACAAATTATTGGCTCGACCTGGGGATCGAACCCGGGACCCCAAGCGCAGCCGTCGCTTCAAAGTGCTACCCACTACGAACTGCGCCACCGAGGCAGTCAGCACCGAATTGGAATGATATTGCAGATAGCAATATGTACTCGTATGTATCTACTTCTGATTTGCATGGATTTATTGCTTATTCGTGTCATTTGTCGATACCCTAGTTTGGAATTGCAAATCCTTCAATCATGGGAATCTGAGTAGTCGTTATACATGCATGAAGTAGGTAATGTGACATTCTAATTCTGGACATTCATCGGTGGTTCAGTATACACCGTTATCATTTTCTGCCTCGCTGGCGCAGTGGGTAGTGTCACACTTGTCGGATGTTGGTCGGCCCAAAAATCTGTATCTGAGTTTTTTTAACGCGTCACCCAAGAGCCTGAAAACCAGCGCTGCAGCAGCTGCTCGCGGCGGCTGCAGCATCTATAAGTAGCTGAGGATGAACCTTGTAGGCCGCAACTTCAATGTTCCTTTAGACTGCTTTTCTAAATCACCAAAAAATCCACAAATAGAGTCACTTCTACCCCAAAATAAAGACTCTTAGACAGAAGGTTGACTGCCCACTAAGAGGTAAAAATATGTCATGTACTCACGCATGCGCACTAACGGGCCAAAACGCCTTTTCGACCACATTAATCCTAACTTATGACATAAGATTGTCGACGAACTCTTCTAAATTCAAAATCAAGGCTGAGTCAGCCTTCTGTGTCAAAGTCTTTATTTTGTGCTTCTACAGAGGAACGAAGTGATTTTTTTGGTGGATTTTTTTCTCGAACACCGCTTAGCTACCTCGCACAGCTCTGGTGGAAAAGCAGCTTTATCCTTGTCTTCTTGTAGATGTGTCAATGTGTTGTGGTCAATAAATGTTTTTTCTGTAGAAGTTTTGGTTTTAAAAAGTTCGCATCTTTTTTAATAATTGATTTATAAAACACAGATATATAAGTACATATAGAAACAAATATTATTCTTCCATCAGTAGGTATCCAGGTAGAGATCAGGTTTCTCTTTTTATATTAGAGGACGGATGTACCGCATTATCTTAGGTGCAGTAGGTAGACGTACGAAGTAGTCCAAATCCTCAGCATAATTAGCACCGCCTAATAAGCCGGCTGTTTATTCTAATCAGGCATTGTCAGTATCTGATGATTGTGATGCAAATGACTTTCCCACCTCGTATTACAATGAGAGAAAAGGTCAGTTTTCATAGTCGTGACGAATCGGCGAGAAGTGGTACTGGAGATCTACTTTAGATAGCTACTTTCATTCTGTGATACCGATGATTTGAGATGTGATTCGATTGCATCTACTTAAATCTTAGTAATGCTAAGGTAATCTGGTCAGAGACTGTAGCTACCTAGGGGCTAGGCCGGGCAGTGCCCTGGGGCCCTAAAGCTGAGGGCGGCATCAAATCCTTACCAAAAATCTCAATAGAACTGAAAATATTAATATTTCTGCCATTTTCAAAGTAAATATAAAGGGTTGCAACCCCACTTTAATCATTAAAAGAAAATGGTTATGTTTGCTCATACATATTTCATGTATTACCTTCTAGCTGTAGCCCTCCTTTGTTTCGGGACCCGGTCCCTGTCTGTATTAGTTTCGAAACTTACCAATAGATCGCGCTGAGTGTCGATTGTATACTAAAACGTGGAAAACAGTCGGCAAGCTTTCTTGAAGGATCCGTCCTTAAGTTCGTCATCTTTTACCATATTCGGTGACAGCTCCAATCACTGCCAAGGGGCGACTGGCACTGCCAGCCTCCAAAGAGCCGGTCTTGATCACGTTAAGATTAGAACACTGGTTAAGTTCGATAAGGAGAAATGCTACTCACTTGGAATCCATGAATCAGGTCGCCACCATGCGACTGGCACTGCCGACGCGCCTCCTCAAAAGAGCTTCCCTTGGCCACGTTGAACTCATAGCAGTTCCGCGAAAAGGCCGCCAGTTCGATGTCGGCGGGGGCACCAGCGGGCGCGCAGCGGTCGTTGGAGAATTCTGCGACAAGAGAACTCCGATTCGTAATGTCCCGTTCGTTTGAGAGTGACTTCACACTAGCGTCCTTTGAGCGTATGCAACGCGAAAACGCTTGTTGTTAAAAAATTTTATGTAGTTATTTTATTTGGGTGTGAGCCTTCCGCTCCCTACAAGCCCGGTGACCCTGTACAAAACTACACACGTAGTTTTACAGAACGGACCGACCGACAAAAAAAAACCGAAAACGCTGTATGGGGAGGTTGCCGGCAGGACGCCAACGCTCAAAGGACGCTAGTGTGGGGTCACCTTTGGGCCTTCAGTTTTGCACACATTCTTAAAAATTACAAATGCTAAGAAAGATTAGCAAACTATTTTTGACTCCCTTCACTTTTAAAAATTTATTGGTATAGGTGGAAGATATCCTTCGTACCTTCTGTGGTGAAGACCTCGACCTCGCAGAGAGACAGGGAGCCCTCGACGCCGACCAGCTGCAGGAACACGTGCTGACCAATCAGAGGCCGCGCGCAGGTGAATGTCTTTGTCACGCCTTCGTCTGGAAAGATGAGGAAACAAGTAAGTTTGTGAGTCTTAGTAAGTAGATGCGCAGGCTATCATAAGCCGTAGGGGAATCCTCCTCCATAATTGGACCGGCTCATATGTGATGGTGATCATTGGTGCTTAACCGGGGCAAACGGGCAATCTTCAAATCCAGGGTAGTTAACCGGGGCAAATGGGCAATCTTCAAATCCATATTAGATTTAGATCTTTTCAATACTAGCGTACCAACAACAGTGAGTCGGCTCCTGGGTGGTTTTTTGAACACATAAAATTTGTAAAAAAAGAAATAGTCGAAATATTGGCTAATGAATCTTATTTATCGGTGTTTTCCTATTCAATTTCTATCTGTGTGGACCTATAAAAGTTTTTTCTGTAATTACTGCTATGATTTGTAAAATTCTGGTCTTTATATTTCCTAAATAAATCTTTAATAATCGACATCAGACTCTATAAAAATTACATTTTAAATAGAATTAAGAGACCTACTACTATAATTTCTGTATACATACGAGTAATATGATTAATTTTAACATTCTGATGTCAATTTCAGAAGTAGAATATGGATTTGAAGATTGCCACGGTAATATTATTTTTATGAAAATGACTCAGGTACCTGTAAAAGTAATGTAAAGACGAAAAACAAGATTTAAGAAGTAGGTATTAACATAAATAAAACAGATTCTGACGAGGATATCTAACACTTTTACTTCCTGAGTTTAATTGCGTAAGCTATGTATTACAACATTCATAATTTTATTGTTAATGTTTCAGAAATGTTGTACAATGTAATTAAAATACTGATGAAAGGACTTGAGATAGGTATTTAAGCTGTTTGAGAGGAATTGGACTCAACTCATTCGGCTTACAACATAAAGAATCTGAGACCAAAGTATTTAGATACTCATTTGTGACCAAATCTGGGATTCGGATCAGAACACTTAGACAATTTGAAGCGTTGGAAAAGCTCAAAGGTTCGAACATTTTGAACTCTTTAAGTCGTCTGTAAGGAATGGAACAACTTGCCGGCTTCTGTATTTCCAGCGAGCTACAATTTGGGTGTATTTAAGTCGAGAGTGAATAGACTTCTTCTGGGAAAGCACGCTTCATCTTAGACCTCATTGTCACTCTCCATCAGGTGAGATGAGGTCAAGTGCAAACCCATCTTATATAAAAAAAAAACTCTGTGTAACAAAAATATTTGTTAGGTTAGGTAAGAACAGTGCTCAGCTATAAATCTTGAATTTCTTGCCCGAGTGGCCTAAGCCTTCCCACGGTTAGAAATGTTTAACGGTTTTGGTAAATTAAAAATGAAGTTTGTATTCTATAATTTAACATACTTATTTAATCTTACTTACTTCCCTGAATGTGCAGCACATTAATGTGCAGCAATACTAGTAGACCAGAAAGGTAAATGTATGATAACTAGTTGGATAATTGTAAATGTAACTATCAAATTATTGTTAGGTATTTGAAAAAATTATGTAATTTTTTTTTATTTATTAATTGTATTATTATTAATTGTAATGGGCAGGGCACCCATTATGTCTTTACTAACAAGTACTTACATAATATTAATATTATATTATATTTATGACCCATAATGCAGAGCTTAATATGGGACAGCAAACGCGATTATAATTACCTACGATATAGAAAAACCCAAGTCGTCCTCATCTTAAATTAGTAAAAGACCTCAATTTTTATTGAGTTGAGTCCTAAAATTGGGGCGAGTTTTAATGTGAAGTGTTTACAACATGTTTATAAGCCGCAAGTCTTTTAATCGCTAAATTTAGAATTTGTAGGTATAGTAGAGTTATTACAGCGTTTAGTCATGCGTTATTACAGTCTTAAGTGTTATAGCAGCCATCACGAGGAATTAGCGGGTAATTGTTTTATTTGCTGACGGCTCCGCGTTCTGACGTGACGGTGTGTCTGCGTGACGGGTACAGCCAGCCAACAAAACGTTAGTAAGTACATATCAATATTTCTTTTTGAAAATTATTAGCATCTGTGAATGAAATGTCCATCTGCGGTTTAGTAATAATTTTAATGCAAATCAATGATATCTACTACAATGAGATGCCGAATGTGGATTGGTGATAATAACAAACCCGAGCTATGTTCGAAAAATTCGAAAGATACTATTGCTCGAGCCGGGAATCGAGCCCAGGACCCCGAGATCACGGCCCGTTACTCAAAACATTACCTAAGAACACATCGGGACGTCTACGCTCATAAATCTAATGATATCTTTAACCACATGTTCTACCAACACACACACAACAGCATTTGATCTACAACTTTTCCATATAAGTCCCTAGGCCTACATCAAAAATTATGTTGCCTCCCCTTACAAAATGACCATGTTACGTGACTGACTTTGTATAAAAAGTATTTATTTATGCGAATTTCCAAAGATCATTGAACAAATGTTGTTCAGAATGGTTGGTAGAACACTTGGTTAACGGTAAGTATGTCAATTTCTTCTCAGATAAGTATATCCTTGTATACTTACCTACTTTTCAAAAGCGGCCATATATCTACTTCTTTTATTGCCGTCTGTACATCTGCATAGCTCAGTACCGCCCGTGGGAACCACTTTGCAGTCATTTAAATTGGCAATTGTAGATGACAATCGCGAAAACTACCCGCCGACTGGCTAGAAAGCGCAAGTGGGTCTCGAAACAATCAGCGAGCGGTATGATGAAAGTTATATAGTTTTCAAGTGAATATTGCGCTGTTTTGTTAAGTTGGCATTGAAATCTTGAGATTGCGTTTCACCTTTAGATCGATTGATTTGATTGTAGGTTTGTCTTTCAGTGAACTGATATATAAGTAGCTAATTACTAATACTGATTTTTCTAACTTAACAAAAGAGGCTCTCACATGGTATCAACTACTCGTAGTTATCAATAAAAATAGACTGGCCGGATGGCGCATTTGGCAGGGGCCCTGTCTCATGCGTCAGAGTTCGTGGGTTTGATCCCCACCCTGGAGAAACATTCGTGTGATGAATACTTGTGTTTATTCAGAGTCTGGATGTTATATATGTATTCAAGTATTATATTTGTGATATACCACTTACGAAACACTTGCGCGATGTAGGTATTCAACAATGTATACCGTTCTGTATGGATTATATTGAAAAAAAAAAAACACAAAACCTATCTATTGGCAAAAAAATTAACTAATAGTAAAACTAGCGCGGGCATCTAGACATAAGATAAATACAAGATTCGAACCGGGCGCGGCTTAAGGTTTTTTTTTTTCATTTAGTTATAAAAGTTAGTAAGCTGCTAAGTATTGAATCAGGTCAATGCATGTATGTTTTGGGAATGAATTCTATCTATTTGTAATTAATTTAATTACATAGTTCTAAACTTCCCTCCGACATGAGAACCAGATATATGCGCAGAAATGTCTGTTCAAACACGCTTTGTCTGGGGCTCAATTTACTTTGGTTGCCAGAATGCGAAGGGACTCTACGCCCGACAAACTCACCAAATATCTCTCTAGTTTAGTGCATTGATAGAGAACCGGTTGTAACACAAGGGTTATTTGATAGACAGCTGTAAGCTCATTCGGTTTGTTTTGGTTTGTACGCTTTTGTCGGTTTTGTATCTGTTTTATACGACTACCCAAACAAAAGGAGTGTAATGGCTTAAATGTGTCACAGTAAAATAGTCCGAATCGTTAGTTGAAATACTTCCGGTAAAATAAAAAACGGTGCTAATTTTGAAAATAGGTTAAGTTTGGTTAGCCGGTGACCCCAAAGCGCGCCAGCTGATTTAGGGTCATCGGTTAGTTATTCACACTATTTAAATAATTAATTTTAACTGCGGTGGTTTAAGTAGCTCCCACGCCGGGAATCAAACCCCGATTCCCGGATCGAGCAAAAGTATGTTTCGAATTTGACGAACATAACTTCGGTTTGTGATCACCAATGAGCATTGGGCAAGCGTGGCGATTACTAATCCCGTAATAGTAGCAATAATTGATTTCTATAAAGGAGGCCTTTGCCCTGCAATCTACAACAACTCAACTTCCTAGGAAATCCTCCCCTTACCATTCTTATTGATATTTGCTATGAACCAGACACCCAGATTTGTCTTAATGAGAATATTATAGAGGACAAAGCCCCGAAACGATGTGAGGAGGCGCCATCCTTGATAAAATGTTAACTATTATAACATCGAATGTCATTTGTAATATTACGGATGCATACTGCACATTTCGAGCGGCCCGTGCGTTCTTGCACTACTTATATTATTATTTTGTGCTACTTACCTACAAACCGTATAGCACTGCACCAAGTAGGTATACAAAATTATGTAAAACGATATTAATACGGCTAGTTATATAACCCACGCTTGGCTACACTTCGCACTTGGGTTTGCCCGACGGATCGTTTTACTTTTATTGTTTGTTTGAATAATTATTTTTGTTATTCTCTCACAATTAACACGAAGCTGTCTTTTGACTGTGATGTAAGTTAAATTTTTAAATTAGCGCATAGTTATATCGTATAAAAAATGCGAGGTGTTGCTTAATCAACGTTTATGTTAAGTTGCAATTTTAATTACTGTTAACTGTTTATTTTAAACAATGACTGTACACTTTTTTACCTCGTGGGAGAGCCACGCTTTGGCTGATTGGGTTGGCTCGACCGGAGTGATACCACGGCCTCACAGAAGACCGGCGTGAAGCAGCGCTGCGTTTCGTCATGTGAGTGAGGGTACCGTAAGCCGAATTGGGTGAAAGGGGGTTAAAAGTTGGCAGCGCACTTGTTTCACCACTGATGTTGCAGGTGTCCATGGGCGGCTGTAATCGCATCAGGTGATCCGTCGGCTCGTCTACCACCTATATCATAAAAAAAACCTTGACTTTTTTATACCTACAGTTTAAATTTTTCATTTCAGTTTCGCTTCGGTTCCGCGTAGCTTACACGCTCACGCACTCAGCACTCGCCACTCCTAATGAGGCTAAGTGACGGACCTTGACCCCGAGGAGTTCCTCAGGGAACTGAACATCCATAGACACATAAATACAGTATTTAATTTTGAGTTAACAAATGAGTTCGACTGTTTTTCTCAGTATTTAATAGTGGGTAAGAGCTGAGACAACTGATTGATTAAAGTAGAGAAATGCGTACTTTTTTCCTTTTTATCTAGATAATTATATTAGAATATATAGGCTTCTTCTGGGAAAGCACGCTACATCTTAGACCTCATTGTCACTCTCCATCAGGTGAGGTGAGGTCAAGTGCAAACCCATTGAATATAAAAAAATGTACCAGGGAAATGTGAAATTAGTAGAGTCTGCTGTTATCTTTTGTTCATAACTAGAAGTTCTGGGCATCAGTTTCACAACTTGGTCGAAATATTCCGAAGGAAGATGAGATGGCATTTAATTTCCACTCTTCTCTTTTGTTGAATGGACAATAGTGACGGAAATAAATATGCATTACCCACGTCTACTTGTGCTTTTACTGACATTGTAGGTGGCAGGTATGAAAACAAATTCGCACATCTTGTTCTTAATTTTACCCGGCCGGGCCCGGGCAAGGGGATAAGATGTAAATGTCAAATAAATAATGATTAAGGCTTTGTTAACTCAATACTTGAGATAACAATGCCACAATTTAAAAAAAAATATTTGACATTTAGGTACGTCTTTTGAGAACTATACACAAGTAAAAAGAAAAGTAAAGTAGCATAAATTTATACTACATATGAAGAGATAACTTCTATAGACAACGACAAGGCTTATAGGTAAACCGAAAACACGAAACGCTTGCGCGATGTGATTGGACACAGCGCCATCTATTGGTTCGTTTCTGAATTACGGTCCCGAAGCGAAGTGAGGGCGGGTCACTAGTTAGTAAATAAATAAATAAAGTAAATACATGGCGCCGCACATTCAAAGGCTGTTACGTAGCAGAAATCCTTGCACTGATACTATTATAGTTATCATCGCAAGTAAGTCATTACTGGTATCCGTTGTGTCAAAGGCTTGACCCAAATCCGCCACTTAGAAGCCACACTTGCAGCGCTCAAAATAACCGTTTGATGCACATTGGTATCTGCATCCAAATAGGTGCACATTGGTTTGGCATTGAGCTATTGAATTAAATAATGGGCGGGTGTTTGATAGGGCTCATTTTGACAAAGGCGTCACTGCGGTTTGTGAAGTGTTTGATGGGCTAGTTAAGGATAATCTTGTTATTTGTGCTTGATTTAGATCGAGGTTGTAGGTAATCTTGATAAAGTAGGTACGCAATTGTTATACCTAATACCTAATTTAAACCTGTATATAAACCTTAGCGTGAATTCTATGATGAGAAATGGAGGCTTCATTCATAAAAGAGCGCTATTTGGATTTTTTCTTCTGTGTCACAAAATCAAAGCGGGGGACACTAACCTACACTCTCAATGGAAGTAAAGGTGGTAATGTTGTAACGTGGCGTATCGAGAGAATAAATCCAATTCCAATAATATACTTAATACCTTTGTTATTTTTAGAACTTAATATTAGTGAGACGAATTGTTTCACATGGCTCGTATTTAGTTTAGGGCAACGTGTGTGGTGTGCCATCGTGACGTGATGATGAGCAGATCTGCGCCCGCGTCGCTTCGCACAATTGGCCTGACACCTTATGAGCAGGGGCGGATATGGCTCTTGAGACTATTGTGATGCACTTGACTAAGCAATTGATAAGTATATCTAATGTGTTAATGCACAAATACACTAGTAAAGTATCAGTCTTTACTTGTCCCTCTGCAGGGCAAAAGCCTAATCATAGAAATCAAGTCATCGCTACTATGATGGGATTAGGCATAATCACCAAGTTTGCAAAGTCCCGATCTTCATCGCACTCTTGGTGCGGTTCGGGCGTACGGGGTAAACCCTTTACCCGGGCTTCTTGTCGTGCCCATCTTATGGCACGGTGTTCTGCAAAGTGCAGTGCAGACACCCAGCGCCATCTAATGGGAAAAAATTATACTAATAGCACAGCTATGTGCCGAAACGAAGCGAGGGCTGTCCACTAGTAGTTATATTTTTGTTTATTTGTAACAAAATCTTTGCTTTTGACCATTATGGCAATCATAAATGATCGTCACGTATACTGCGTACATGATTGATTATGGAAACGCAAACCCTCGTGTTTCTTAGATATTGAGGCAAACATCAAGTCTATTATAGTTAATTGAATCACCCTTTCACCGATGACAAGGTGGTGCCAGATGATTAATGGCCGACAATTACCGTGTTTGCTCAATCCACTGTTTTCTAAAGTATTAACTTTGATCCACTGGTGGGTTGCAAAACGCTAAACTTTAGAAACTAGGTTCACACAACGAAAAAAAATGGATGCAAAATAGTTTTACGCCACTGATGATAGTGAAAAATAAGACGTGTTCTATCAACCATTCTGAACAACATTTATTGTTCTATGACTTTCAAAAATTCGCAAAAAATGGGGTGTTGGAAAAAATATTGAGAAATTTTGAAAAGTTGTTCAGAATGGTTGGTTGAGCACGTGGTTCAAGGGATGTAAATGTTCACAGATACAGCCTGTATATATCCATAATGCTTGCAAAAAAGAATTTGAACTTTGATACGAAATACTGCTTTAACTATAAACGAGCTCCTCGATTTCAATGTCAGCTTTGCCCTATTATATTCAATGTCAGCTATGTTCAAGCTACGAATATGTCCTATTATCTTATGGGTGCAATTAATCAAGATATTGATCAACAGCATTGTCATGTTTAAAAGACCTACAACCAGTTTTTGTGTTTGCAATTCATTTTGTAACTTTTGCAACCGCTGACCTCATCCACTGTTATTCCATCTTGGGTTAATACAATCTTAATTACATACACAGTCATAAGACGCGTAACTTTCAAACTCTAATAAGTGATGCGACTTAAGTGACTTGAGTGAGTGCGACTTGAGTCAATACCGAGTTACTTTTACCTTAAAACACCCGAATCTTTTATCTCGTTCTTTATTTTCTTATGGACTTGGGTTCAAGTCTATAGCGTAGTCCATAGGCGAAGCGCGTTCGAAGCTCGGTGATTCCGCGTCCTTATCACACGCACTTCGCCTTTCATTTGATGTATGCGACAGATACATGGTTTCAAAAATTATTTCTTTACGGAAGGCATATTAGAGGGATAAACTAGGACGATTATGCAGAAAATGGCGGGTGGCATTGACTGTTATTATATTCAAAAAATCCCTCGTTCACACCCATAGAGTCATTGATTTAGTTTTTTTATACTAAATTATATGGCTTTATACAGGATGTATCTGTGAACATTTACATCCCTTTAACCACGTGTTCTATCAACATTCTAAACAACATTTGTTCTATGACTTTTGACAATCAGAGTTATTTGTAGGACGATTCCTGTGACTATTTTATGTTCCAGATTTTTTCTATTTAAAATTTGTCACTTGAGTAAGCCTAGTCGTACGCGCATCACTAGAATAAACTGCGCAAAACATACTGCGCGGGCGCACTCGTTCCCAGCGAGAGAGTATGTGAACTGACACGATTTCCACTTTCGTTCGATCGAGTGATGCATTAGCGGGTGCTAAATCACTATATTTTGTTCGCTTGATCATTATTAGAGGGATATAACTTATAAGTTTGTTAAAACGGTAAAATTGTGTGTAAAATTTAATAATTCAAGATTGATTGCAATATAGCTGTATCTTCCTAATGAGTTTATATTGTAAGAAAACAATAAGGTCTAAAGACATATAAAATAAGCATTTGGAGGTTTAACTCTGTCGCCCCCAAATACCCAAAACACCAATTAAAAAAACAAAAGATATGCGATTCGTTCTCGATTCGTAATTCAACTAATTCAAATATTTTTTCATTTTTATATTCAGAGAAAAAAATCTTGGGTTTTTTAAGAAAATATTTCTAAAAGATTATTTGTTTGTGTGTGTAAAGTTATTTGTGAGAATAGAGAATGAAAGATATCCAAAATGGCGTGTGGTATTCGACCGATCTGGGTCCGATAACGGTTTGCTCTTTTGAGGACTAGTCCAATGGTTAATTTATAGGCAAAAATATGCAGAGAATCTTGTCGGAACTATTGGAGAGACTCGGAACATTCACCTACTGCACCTATCTAATGAAGTAAAATTAAAATATCTAGCATATTTAATCGTAAAATGTAAAATGCTTATCCCGTTGACTAAATATTTCTGTTTGTCGTTATGTTCTGGAGCGTATTAGACAAAATGTTAAAGTTAAATATACGCAAACACACTTTTATTAGACATAAGTATATATATAACATATAAAGAATCTGGGCAAGTTTACAAAAACCCGAAAACAAAGCAGGTCACAGAGTGTATGAAAGTACTCTCATAGGGTTTCATCATCGTCCTACTTACAAGTAGTGTTGGCAAATTAATTATCGATTTTGAATATACAGATTGATATAATTCGCTTCTCAATACTAACCTGAACTGAGTACCTACTATGAGTAGAGTGGCTCCCTCTGACACAGGTGTTTATGCACCTAATAGAGGAAGTCAACACCAATTTTGTAAAGAAAATTGTGAACTGAATAAAATATTATTTTGTTTTTAAATAAGTATTTAAAAAACCACGCTTACGTTAAAAATTACCCAGAAGATCATTCGTTAGTCATCAGCTTCTCGGTCATTGCACCCAATTATCGACTTCTCTCTGTCAAATAATGGGTAGAATAAGTAAAGAAAAGTTTTATTATTCTGGATATTCCTACTCTCAATAGTTGCAAAATGTTGTCTAAAGTTAGTCTTTCCTTGAGACTACAGCTTTTTTTTTTTTTTTAAAACCTTTAGTTTTATTTGTAACTTTGATATAACATTATTTTTAAACCATGACTAAAATGTAGTTTAGTATTGTAATAAAAGGGATAATGTTTACATGACGATACATATTATAGATTAAATTACTATTTATAGCTAAACTATACATCAGTAAAAATAAAATGGCCCGTGTTTCTTGTAACGCACTGTAGTATAAACGACTGAAGTATGTTTTAATGGCGCTAAAAACGTTTACAATAAACATAATGCTTACAGCGAAAGGTTCTCTTACCCAGCGTAGAAATATATTATCGACACTATCTATAGATGTAAGATAAAAAAACAACACTACTTTAAGATCATAAAAATAGGTAAATTGGGAGCGCGGTGCTCGCAGTCATATGAGCGAATATGTTCATAAGTTTATTCAATTCTGAATCTTATTGCACACACAAATTGTGAAACCTCTCGATTAACAATCCCATGCTAAATGCGTTCGAAAAAGTGATCACATCAACGCTGTCTTTAGTTGTTTTACAGCTATACCTAGATATTTTGAATTTCGAATTTATTGTCGACAACGAAAACAAAATTTATTTAGGTATTTTATTTTCGACCCTGATCCCAAGTAATTGGTTTTAAAATCCATAAATACCAAACAGTGTTCTTTTGCGGATAGACTCTTCATTGGTGGCGGTACTTTTAGCGCATTCATGCTATTGGTTTTGTAAGACCAAAGCGCTCCATAGATAAAAGTGGTTGAGTATCTCGTACAGTCGACTCTAAAAGTATGTATACACTTTAGGACCTTGTCACAATATATATATTAAAATAGAGGTCGTTCTACTTTCTTAAAGTATGTATTGTGACAAGGTCCTAAAGTGTAAACATATTTTTGGACGCGACTGTACTTATTGGTTTACACTCTGTGCCGGAGTTCGTTGCGATTGTTTACGCGCACTTTTTGAGGGCAGTATTTGTTATACCGTGACGCAACATTGCACAGATCTATCCTTATATTTAGGCCAAATATTGCACCGCAATAGCAGAGTGCGGTTAAATAAATATTGTTTGTAAGTTTCGTAAGAATAATGTGGTTGAACACGACATAGATACATTATTGTAAAATTTCATGAATAAGCCAGCATTACCAAAACAAAAGCAGAACATTTACGTGTTGGTGCCCATAATGGATGACCGCTTCTATGTAGGTACTTACTTTAGTTTTTTGGAAGGGAATTAGGTGGACGGCATTTCTTTTTGGTCGTATCCATCATTACCAGGAGATGTTTTTTGCCAGGAGGCGAGCACAGGACTTCTGCTAATTTTCGTTCGACATCCAAAATTCAGAATTGGCATAATTCAAGTCACATGCGAAAATACTACGTCACACGAGTGAATCTTAATAATCGTTCTGAGTCCAACTCACCGATAGTTCCAGGAAACCAGGCGCAAAGGGGGTTCCTTTGCAGGTCCGTGCTGCTGTTGCCCACGCGGATCTCCAGGTCTTGCAGGGGCTGATGACCTGTAAAAAAAAAACAGTTAGTCCACATACCCAATGATTATTTTTCTAGAAGTGCCCTCTCGCGGATTTTCAAGACTGCTTCAGTGAAACAAGGGTCTTCATTGGAGTTAGATGAAATAATTGTTAGCCGTTGCCTCATCATCATCATTTCAGCCAATAGACGTCCACTGCTGGACATAGGCCTCCCCCAAAGTTCTCCACACAGATCGGTCCTGTGTCAACCGCATCCCGCGACCTTTCTCTATTTTATTATATTAGATAAAAAAGTATTCACTTGTGCTTCATAACTTTTTAAATTGCATTACAAAACGGAGACTAAAATTAGTCATGGCTTAAAAATAAAGCTATAATTTTTATAAAAGCTACAAATAAAAGTGCTAGCATCAGTTTTAAACCAAGACTAACTTTATATTACATGCCAGTGTCAATCAATATGAATTAAGACACTACTAATAAAGTAGTGGGTATGGAAGTAATCATTATTAGTCAACTTTTTGCAAAACTAAGAAAAAATACGTATTAGTGTTGTCAATGTATTAGAACTTGGCCTACTTTTATCACCATGGCTTTTAAATAGATATTTGGTGTTGGACCCAATCTCTTTAAAACCTGTTTCGTATTAAGTGTGGGAGTTTTGAAAGACTGCGGAAATATTAAATGTTACTTGTACTAGAAGGCCAAGGTGTCTAATACTTGAACGGAAGGTAGAGGGGAGGAAGTCTTATTCCTGTTACTTTAGGTGAGAATAGTTTGTTTGTTCGTACCTATTTTAGTAAAAGTTGATTTAGAGCTCTCATTGGCGCTAACCGCGTAATTGCATCCATCCCCAGTGAATGTGGTAGGTACTTGCAATCTATCAAGGTCGATATTTTACCGATAATGTTTTAAGCAAGGTTTCCGCTCTCAGAACCAAAGTGAAATGAAATGATTAACAAACTTTAAACCAGTTAAAAATATAACAAGTACAAAAACGGAATCGGTAACAGTTTTAAAGTTACATCATGATATTGCATTGTAAACTCACTTACGTACCATACACATCAAAGTATACAAAAAAGTCTTCAATCGACTCTCATCTTACTGTCATACACATTAGGTTGAATATCAATTGAGGGAATTAGACAGGTTGTGGTAACCTGATGTGTGGCTGACTGTACCAAACGTATCCATTGAACAATGGGAAGTGGGTCAACCTTTAGGTTGCAAGATCAATACTTATTGATTTTGATCAAAATAGTGCGCTACGTCTCCGTGCACCGCTTGCCTTCGTCACAAAATAATTACACACAGAAGTTAGACTCAGCCTGATTTTGAATTTAGAAGAGTTCGTTGACATATGCTAGGGTTGTTACCCGGCATGAGTACATAAGCGCGCGGCCTCTACCACAGACCTCGACAGTTCGACAATCTTATGTCATAGGCTAGGATTAATGTGGTCGAAAAGGCGTATTTTCCCCGTTAGTGCGCATGCGTGAGTACATGACTCGTATTTAGCTCTTAGTGGGTAGCCTCCTTTCTGTGTGGTATTATTTTGTGCCGTCCTGCTCCGTGGTCTTCTCCCCGTCTTTATTGAATGTTTACAGTACTATCAATGCGCGTGAGCAACCGCCACACTTACCACAGCATCCTCTCGTGGTGACCCTCACGACCTTCACCGCGTAGTGGCGCAGCAGGTCCACCTGCCACCAGGGCGAGGCCTCGCGCTGCGTCTCCGTGCACCGCTTGCCGTCGTGCTCCGTGGTCTTCTCTCCGTCGTTGGTGAATGTTACAGTACTATCACTGCGCGTGAGCAACCGCCACACTTACCACAGCATCCTCTCGTGGTGATCCTCACGACCTTCACCGCGTAGTGGCGCAGCAGGTCCACCTGCCACCAGGGCGAGGCCTCGCGCTGCGTCTCCGTGCACCGCTTGCCGTCGTGCTCCGTGGTCTTCTCCCAGTCGTTGGTGAATGTTACAGTACTATCAATGCGCGTGAGCAACCGCCACACTTACCACAGCATCCTCTCGTGGTGACCCTCACGACCTTCACCGCGTAGTGGCGCAGCAGGTCCACCTGCCACCAGGGCGAGGCCTCGCGCTGCGTCTCCGTGCACCGCTTGCCGTCGTGCTCCGTGGTCTTCTCCCAGTCGTTGGTTGAATGTTCAGTACTATCAATGCGCGTGAGCAACCGCCACACTTACCACAGCATCCTCTCGTGGTGACCCTCACGACCTTCACCGCGTAGTGGCGCAGCAGGTCCACCTGCCACCAGGGCGAGGCCTCGCGCTGCGTCTCCGTGCACCGCTTGCCGTCGTGCTCCGTGGTCTTCTCCCCGTCGTTGTTGAATGTTACAGTACTATCACTGCGCGTGAGCAACCGCCGCACTTACCACAGCATCCTCTCGTGGTGACCCTCACGACCTTCACCGCGTAGTGGCGCAGCAGGTCCACCTGCCACCAGGGCGAGGCCTCGCGCTGCGTCTCCGTGCACCGCTTGCCGTCGTGCTCCGTGGTCTTCTCCCCGTCATTCCCGTTGGCTGCGGCGCCTCCCCGCACGGTCGTGGACTGGTTGGCTGGCTTGCGGAACGCCACGTTCGTGCCTGGAGGCAGAATAGGAGCATTTCAAGGTTTTTTCCTGTAATAAACTATCCCACTTTAGGGAAAAGCCCCATAATAGAAAACAAGACATCACTACTATAATTTATTAATTTATTTAATATAATTATACGGGGATAGTGGAAGACCTGTTAGCTACAAGATAGTACTCACTGTAAGACCTATTTTACAAGACAGCTGTCGGTTTCCACTAATATTATAAACGTGAAAGTTTGTAAGTATTACGTTCCTCTTTCACGCAAAATCTACCGAATGGATTTTAATGAAAGTTTACAGTAACATAGCTTCTACATCAGAATAACACATAGGCTACAATTTATAAAAATATGTTGTGTAGATTGTCCAAAATATGACGGTAACTAACCCATAAGTAGTAAAATAAATAAAATAAGGATTTTTCATAGGCAATAGCGCCCCATTGTATTGGTTACTAGCGGCCGCACGCGACTTCGTACGCGTGGAGTTAATTATTGACACTTACCGTCATATTTGGACAATCCACACAATATATTTTTATAAATTGCAGCCTATGTGTAATTCTGATGTATAAGCTATATTGTGGTAAAGTTTCATTCAAATCCATTCAGTAGTTTTTACGTGAAAGAGTAACAAACATCCATACATCCATACAAAAACTTTCGCCTTTATAATAGTAGTAGGATGTCAAAGCTATGAACTCACCACAGAAGGGCTGCTCAGCGGTCCAGTCGCCCTTCAGAGTACACTCTCTCTGGTGGGCGCCGAAGAGTTCGTATCCGTCGTCGCACTCGTACGTGGCCGCTGTCCCGGGGACGATGGGGTCTGCTGTGAGGGACACCCTCGCGTTGGGGGGTACCGCGGGGTGGCCGCACTGCCGCTCAGCTGTGGACAACAAATTAAGGCTGTTAGATAATAAGTACATACAGCCTAAGAAGGGAAATGAAGTAAGGATAATTTTGAATTTCTATCTCATGGTCGGTTGGTGAGCAACCCTAAAAAAATACAACCGGACCTGACCCATATCGCGGCTTAGTCAACATGCATAATTCCGGTGTTTTTAACCGTACTTATAAAAGGAGTGTTCTCAATTCGACCAGTATATATTTTTTAACTTTATTGCACAAAACTTAGTATATAAAATAGGCGAACTAACTGCCAAGATGAATTCTCTACTAATCAATCTTTGAGGTCATATTGAAAGGACAAAGATGAAGTACAATATTAAATTTCATCATCATCGCAACGACAAGGGCATACTTATGACATTGATCTGACCACTCGGTAATTTACGATCACGATCACACTGCGATAAGTTCAACACTCGAATGTTCATCTAGACCGGGAATCGAACTCACAACCTTTCGCGTATAAAGCAGAGTCGTTACCAAACGAGCCACGAGCCAGTCAGCATAATCAATATCCTCAAATACAACGCGCGACAGAGCGCCCTCCCGGAGCGTGACGTCACTTCATTCGAGTGAATATCTACCCCTCTTTCGCCCTATTCTATCGGGCGTCGGTGGTCTAGAGGTAGAATACTCGCTTGCTACCAAGCGGGTGGCCCGGGTTCGAGTCCCGGCCGATGCCAGCATGATAACAACATAAACCTTTTTGTGTTTTTTTTTTGTTATTTTGATATTACAAGACTGTCATGAATTTCTTGATTTAAATTTTTGCGTAGACCGCTTTTTTACGTGATACTGCCACCTGGCAGACGAGCAGATGGATCATCTGATGGTAAGCGATTGCCGTTGCCCATAGATACCTGCAACATCAGTAGTCACAAAATGCGATGCCAACCATATACCCCATTTCCCCACAATGCGCCTCCGGTACCCTCACTCACTCAAAGAAACACAGCGCAGCCGCTGCTCCACCCCGGTATTTTGAGAGGCCGTGGTATCACTTCGGTCGAGCCGCCCCATTAATGCCAGAGCGAGGGATTTCCCCTAGTTACAAACTTTCTATGTAAAGGTTTTTTTCAAGGCATGAAACAAGATGTTCAGAATTGGTTCAGAATGGTTAGATACAACCTGTTATATCAAAGATTACATGTCATACATTGATCAATCCCTTACTCCTCAGTAAGACGCATAAGCATTGATATAAATTCAATACACGAATATTTGTCCAGAGCGGGAATCGAAGTCACAACCTTTAGCTATAAAGCAGAGTCGTTATCAAAGACACCTTTGGCCCAGTCAGTAAAATCAATATTCACACGTAGTACAACGAGACAGAGCGCCCTCCCGGAGCGTGACGTCACTTCATTCGAGTGAATGTGTACCCCTATTTCGCCCTATACTGTCGGGCATCGGTGGTTCAGAGGTAGAATACTCGCTTGCTACCAAGCGGGTGGCCCGGGTTCAAGTCCCGGCCGATGCCATATCGCCAGTTAAATCCGTTTAAACCTTTTTGTGTTTTATTTTTAAAGTTTACGATATTCGCTTTGATGTGGGAGGCTGACAAGCAGACGGATTTCCTGATGGTAGACTACCATGACCTCTATAATATTGATTATTTCCATTGAGCTGCCATCAAATATCTAACTTAAGTAAACTATAGTGTAATCAATTACTTTAATTCGATTTAATTTCATCATCAAACAGATCTTTATTACTTAATGTAAAGTGAAAATTAACTTTTCCAATTTTTAAAACGTACAACCAACACAATAAATGCATCTGGCTTGCATTGCTTCACTCCATTACCCAGTAATGTTCTCTCCTCTACACAAGAGTTGTCTGGAAGAAATCACTACAAGCGAAAATTATGACATTGCCACAGGGGCCTACTCTGTTTTTCGTTATTGTTTTCTCGTGTGTATCCATATTATTTTGTCCAATAAATATTTCTTATCATCTTATTGTAAACAAGTCTATGTTTTATTATGTGTAAAACACTGTAGGTATTTGGTTTCTGTTCTGTAAAATATCTACAGCTTAGACGTTCTAACATAAGGATAAAGCTTCGAGAAATGAAATACAACACACATTAATTATAGAGGCCAAGACCTAGATGTTACTGCAACAAGTTCATATCTATGGTATTATTTAATACTAGCGGCCGCCCGCGACTCCGTCCGCGTGGAAAAGTAACTTTTTACCCCCCTTTCAACCCCTTACAGCCCCCTTTTCGCAATAAAAAGTAGCCTATGTCCTTTCTCAGGGTCTAGATTATCTGTATACCAAATTTCATTTAAATCCGTTGAGTAGTTTTGGCGTGAAAGAGTAGCAGACAGACAGACAGACAGAGTTACTTTCGCATTTATAATATTAGGAATTAAGGATGGTTGTCAGATTCAAAAATAAGTTTTCCTTGGAAATAGAAACATAACAGAAACATTATTTATTTGCTTAATAGAAAATCATTTAGTAAAAACTCGCAGGTAGACCCGGATTGCCAAGCGTAGACCCGGATTGCCAAGCGCCCGTTTAAAGCCGGGCAAAATGAGAAGGTGTCCGGTCTGTCCGGATTTTGTTAGAAGGTCTATTTTTTTGGGTAAAGTCAAAGTCAAATATTCTTTATTTGCATAGGCTTGTACATACACAGCACTTACAAATCGTCATACATAAAGAAAATATTTAAAACTATTTAAAGATAATGTATAAGATTTAAATGAAATTAAATATATATCATGATACATAAGATAAACCAACTAAAAAATAAATAGACACAATGCGATTCTACCACCGGTATCGGAAAGTTGATTCTGACGAGAAGATCCGGCAAGAAACTCGCCAGTTACTCTTTTTAATCGCCAAAATGTTTATTACAATGTTTTCCTCATACCACCTCCTACAGGGGGACCTACTTAATTACAGTAATGTAATACAGTACATTTTGCGGCCTTGCTATTGCAGCATTTGCTACAGTAGCTTGAAGACGCTGCGGCGCTGATTTTCAAATCACTCCGGTAGAGCCGGCCCATTTATGCCGAAGCGAGGCTCTCCCACGGTTTGTCAGTTAGCTTTTGATCTTAGTACATAAGAATGTGCGGGTTATGGATTCGTTTTTGATCAGTGTTTTCTTACCATACCTTCATCATAGGGTATCTATATTTCTCTTGCTAATGCGGTTAGTGACAAGCGGTCGATGTACGACGCTTGCGCAAGTATAAAATTGTGCAACCGCACTTGCCTTCCGCGTTTCTTTTCGCTGAGTTTTCACTACTTATACCTACTATAGTTTGATTGATAAAGTTGCGCTGCGGCGCTGATTTTCACGCTGAGTCTTTGGCCACAGACGTGCGTCACTTAAAGTGGACAGGATACACGACAGGAAATTAAAAAAGAAAATGATGTTGTTTTCTTTTTGTTTTGTTTTTTTTTTTAATTCTTAATGACATTGTTTTCTTTTAAAAGCTTATTCGACTAAGGCTGGCCGGATGGCGCATTTGGTAGTGACCCTGCCTCATACGCCAAAGCCCGTGGTTTCTATCCCCACTGGACAAACATTCGTTTGATTTACACTTGTGTTTGTTCAGTGTCTGGGTGTTCATATGTATTTAAGTATTATATGTGTGTGTTCCTTTGTTGTCTGATATCTATATCTATACTATTTATAAAAAGATAACTTCTATAGACAACGACAACGCTTATAGGTAATCCGAAAACACGAAACGCTTGCGCGATGTAATTTAGCACAGCGCCATCTATTAGTTCATTTCTGAATTACGGTCCCGAAGCGAAGTGAGGGCGGGCCACTATCTCTAATACAAGTGCTGAAGCTACTTAGTACGGAGTCAGGTCAATATAAGGTGTTGTGTCAATTTTGTTCCGGCTGTTGTACAGTGGCCAGCACGTCAAGTTACTACAATCTGTCAAATTTCCTCAGTTGATATTGAACCAAACACGTTTGACATAAAAGTGAGGTTCGATTGAAGAAATTTGACAGATTGTAGTAACTTGATGTGCTGGCCACCGTACTAGTGACGCAGTTTCACTGTGGCAATCGCTGAAATTTTATTGTGGTCGGGGGAGGGATGGCAAATCAAGGCAACGCCTACCGACCACTTGTTGCTTTTCTGGGAAAAGATTATCTCCCCCTACCTCCCACTTCCTACCTCCTACTGTGCGGAAGACAACTGAATTTCATAATCTACGTCTATATACTTACTACTTCATTCCGAGTATTTGATGTAACTGCATTATCCAAGCAAAGTCATTGACAAGGAAACTTATACAAAGTGTATCTGTTAATATTAACATCCCTTTAACCACGATTTCTACCATTCATTCCGAACAACTATTGTTCTACGACTTTAGATAATTCGTCAAATTTTTATTTCTACTCTAGAAATCTCTAAAAAAATTAAAAATAAATGACAATATGTAATTAAAAAATAATGGTAGTATCAGCCTGTATAACTACTGTCCCACTGAAAGGAAAATGCCTCCACCATAGAAGTCGAGACATCGCTACGCCTTATCACAAAATCGAAAAATTCAAAACATACTTTTTGCGGGATTTGAACCCGGGACCCCGTGATCACGGCCCGATACTTAAAAACCACCAACGGGGCGTTGTTGTTAGAACACCGTGATTTAAGAGATGTAATAGTCTACACTTGTTCCCTGTATAGGCTGCTCTCTAGTTTTCCACTCGTTGCATTAATGCAAAAATATCTTTTTTCAAATATTCAGTGACTAATTCTACATACAGACAACACCACACGCTACACTTATATTCACACACACACTAAACCTAGGGTCGTAAATCGTTATCGACGCAGATTGGTGCGCCCTTACAAGCATTTTTATTCGATGACGTTTCGTGAAGCCCTGGCAATTTATTTGAAGCCCTAGACCGAAAAACTTTTTATATTATTACACACACACATTTTATATTATTTTACGTAAGTATAATAGTTATGTCTTTCCCAAACTGTCCAAAACGGCAGCTCCCACAGCTCACTCTTCACTATTGTTACTAACTTTTACTCCATTTCCCCTACGTAACATGCAAAATATCTCCATTCATCTCTAACGTGGAGTAAGTTGAATAATGTGCTCTAATGTGCGGTGGACTTGAAGGACGGACCATGCGTGTTACAATGGCAGCTAGAGATGTGACTTTCAACTGGAAAAATCGATACGATCGATAAAAATCTGCAAAATTAATTATAGCCACTGCGGTTACTAAGCTAATAGTTATAGCGGGGACCATTTAAAATTGAGTAAGAATATGTTGTACAAAAAAATCCTATAGTAAAAAAAGATTTATACTTACACGAAAATGTAGCATTCTAATTATGTATTTTTTTCAGGGGCCGTAAGTTTTAAATATCAAAATAAGTACATATTTGAGGTACAGACAGCCACACATCAGGTTACCACAACCTGTCAAATTTCCTCAATTGATATTCAACTTCATGTGGTTGACAGTAAGATGAGAGTCGATTGAAGAAATTTGACAGATTTGTATACTTTGATGTGTGGCTGTGCGTACCTACTTTAATTCATTGATATTCATGGTTCAAGTGCTAACTACTATTAACAATAAAACGCATGCATTACAGTTTTGCTCGCGAAAATTAATTAACATTTTCGAATAGCGAATTAATTATTGAGATTGAAACAGTGCGGGTGACAGCTGCCCCTAGATTTTTTATAGAACTACATACCTTGCAATTAGTTCGCCGAGGTGTGATGTTGTTTATATTCGTTAATTATTATTGATCGGGATTTTTGACGAACATTCCGAGTATTAATAGCCATCGTTTATGTACTTTTCCCACCTCTATCGTTGGTTGCGAAAGCTCTTGTCTCTTGTGTAATCCAATTGTTAGTGGAGATTCCCATCGCTAAAGAAAACGGTCTAATTACTAAAGACACGCTCTGCTTTAATGACTTAATTTAATGTGTGGTGAGCGAAGAAATTCAAAAGTTAACTTTGCTTCATTAATTCGCTTTCTATGGTCAAATTTTTTAACTCTTTATAAAATATGACCGATTTATTTGGACCTAAAGATAACGCAAAAGTAGTCAGCTGTCAAAGTCACAGTCACGTAGGTGTTTATACCTTTTTAAAGACTGACGGGTTCTGAGAAGCTTGCATCATATACTCTGATTCATACTCATGTAAAGTAAACTGACAGATGTGAATGACAAGTTTCTTTGCATTTTGCCAATTTGCATGTGTCAAATTGAGTGATAATGTATGGGGATGACATAATGACATCTGTTAGTTTACTTTACATGATTATGAATCAGAGTATAGATACACAATTACCTATATTCTGAAAGCGTTTGACAAAGTGATCTCAACAGCGCTGCTGGATATTTTGAATTTTGAACATGCCGGTGAACTCGAAAAAAGTTTTAATATTCTGTTAGGTCTCAGTGGTCTAAGCATGTAGTACACAAAGATTTTACACTATAACAAGATGGTGTACTATGAAAATTAATGCAATGTTAATTTCGATTCTATGCAGTGAGAATAAAGATTACTTTGAAATGCCAAATCGCTTTACAGAAAATCGAGCCGAGCGAGATGGCAATCGACAGGAATATGTCCTTGTCTAAAGGGTTGCCAACTTACGCAAAGTTTATATTTCTTCTTCTGGGGAACTTTCAAAATATTGAATAATTTAAAGGAATGATACGTTGGAATTAATAATGTCTTTTTTATTTTTTTAATTTTACACCATGATAAACGACTAGTTTTATGTAAAAGTCGGTGATATGGTAGTTTTAATTATAATAAATATGCAACACTTGGCGTCTGGACATCACCAATATGGCGGCGGCAAAAATAATTTGAAAGATTGTATTATTGTGACGACAAAAATAAAGTGTAAAAATTGTGCTTATTTATTTAATAATGGTTCTCACTTGTTGTGTGATAGGATGCAAAAGTGAATCATATAAAGGTTGCGGTGTATCTTTTCGTAAGTAAGTGTTTAGTCAAAGTTTTATTTTTGCATTGAGTAGGGTGTCCATTTCGCTTGTCATCTAAAGACTGGATTTTTTACTGTTTCAGATTTCCAAAGAATGAAGAAATTAAAAAAAGGTGGCTTACCGTCATACCGGGAAAAATTACTAAACAAGTGATTTTCAAACGTTTCTAATGTAAGTCCAACCTTTAGATGATGATCAGTTCATATAGATAGTGCATTCGCATATAGTGCTAATGCAATAAAATGTAAATTTTCAAAGCTGTATTTTATATTTATGAAAATATAAAATTTCTTCTAAGACTGAGACTCAATGCTCATAAAATTAATACTTGAGTGAACATGTGAGACATGTAAAGCAATATAAATTTAATATTTTGTTAAATTAAATAATGCTTTTATAAAAACACCGGGTTTTCATTTATTTCAAATTTGCATTAGAGAGATTTGATCCCCTAAGATCTAGTCTACCTGTTACTGGGATCAAGTCTCCAGAATAGGGGACAATTGATCCTTTTGGAAAGTTCTGGGAAAATGCAAAAAAAATATATATATGAAGCACTAATAATATAATAATCAAATAATGAGGAACAGTAGGTAGTTAACAAAATTGCCTACCTATGTACGTTTTTGTTTTTATAGAACTAACAATGGGGATCAAGTGTCCCCAGTTTCCCCAAGAGTTTGTGAAAAAAATTAAATTTTAGTCAATATTCTTGCTCCTTAGAACCTTCAAATCGCAAAGTGTGTACGTTTGTATGAATAATACGCTATGGCCGGTTAAATGTGCCGCAGAGTGTATTATTATAGGTAGGTAAATAGAAAATATAATAGGGCTAGCACAAACTTTTCGAAAAGTCGGTAGTCTCTTCGTATCGTACGTATACATAATAAGGAATTTTAATTTGGAACTTGTGTTTTTTTGTGTCCGACTCCCACGTGGGTGGACTGAGTTTGACAAACAATAATTGTAATCGAAAATCTAAATCGTGTGGTCACCTTATTAGAGTAGGACGCCAATCAAGTTATAAACATCTCACGAGGCTCGAATGCAAGTAATGAGTACGCCATCTAGTTCTTATATACAATATCTTTGGTAGTACATGACAACCACAAAATGACAACTGACAAGACAATATTAAAAGAAACGGTATAATTTAATGTTTTTTATTATTACAATAACACTTTGTGGCAACAAACAAACAAAGTGGCACAAAAAACATCAAACTTGTTCTCTAAAAATACAAATTTAAAAACTTTGAGAGTACAATTAATTAGTTATTAGTAATAAAATCTTTGAGTATAAAATCTGAAATATCTCTCAGTAAAACTGCATGGACCATAGTCTCGCGAAGTTACAATTAAAGAATAACGTTTTAATTAAAAATCATCTCAGCAATTTGTGGAACCCGGAACTTTTTCAATGGCCACAATTGCGCTCAGCTGCGCGAGAGCACGACAGTTCGTTTAGTTCTCTTGAATCAAGGGAATGTCACGACATTCTACAGAAATAATAGGTACATCTTCCAACCGATTATTAGGATAAAGCGGCAGATGTAGGTAAGGTATGTACAAGACTATCTATCTATAACACTATTTATAAAGAGGTTATTCTCATAGTCGACAATGACTAGGCTTATAAGCCGAAAATGCAAAACACATGATGTAATCGACTAGCGCCATCTATTGGTAAGTACTAGTAAAGTGAGAGCTGATTACTAGTTTAAGTGATTAAGATCCTAATCTAACCTACCTACTGGACACGTTGATCTATTAGTTTTCTACGATGTGAAGAAAATAAAACATTACAGACAGATCCAAGTAAATTGGATTTTTCAAGATGCAATACAATATTTCTAACACGCGACAACAATAAGGTTAATTATTGCTAAAAACGGCCACTTTTAGCAATGATTTACATTATTGTTACTTGTCGCGTGTTTTATATATTGTATTGCATCTTGAAACATTCAATTTACTTTTATCTAAGTCTGTATTTTTTTGCTTTCTTAAAAAATATCGTATTTTCGCCATAATCAGAGTAAATAGGTTGGCGGCGCTAGTTTCATTCGTATAGCCCCTTAATGCCATTGGTGTCAAACCGCGGGAAAAGCTGTTGAGATCATCCATCCGTCGGACTATAGTTTCTTTACCCCACTATGTGGACACTGCAGCATACATGTTATTGTCAAAAGTGACCATTTGCTTGCAAGTGCGCAGGCGTTGCGCAAGAGTCGCTCGCAATACGGGTATGGTTCGGACGTGTTACCGATTTTGCATGCGTCCGTCTGTGAAAGTCCTCAAGGCTTTGTTATCCAACCAACATAATGGGAGCACAATCAGTCAGACTGTTGAGTAGTCCTGGCAATGTACAAGTTTTTTTTTGAAGTAGGGTAAGCTATTCTAAGAGTACGCGTACGATAAGAGTACGCAGTGAATAAGTTAATTTGTTGAGTAGTCTTAGCTTATACTAGGCTTTTCTTCAAAAGTGTCTTACAGGTATGTTTACTGCAGCTATGCACCTGAGTTTTGGTACTTCAGAAACGGGCCACTATCTATAAACATACCATTTATAAACACCTCCTAGGTATAGATAACCACAAAGCGTAGGTATAATGTAACCTAAAACGATAAAATTGGCGGGCCACAGTCAATAATAATTAAATTTGAAAATAGAACTCTCGCTAAATAATGTATGTATACTCTGATTCATAATCATGTAAAGTAAACTGACAGATGCAAATGACAAGTTTCTATGCATTTTGACAATTTGCATGTGTCAAATTGAGTGATAATGTATGGGGATTGACATCTGTCACACATTGACACTGTCAGTTTACTTTACATGATTATGTATCAGAGTATAGGTATCTGTTTCAAAAATAATGTGTCTCTAACTCAACGGATTTAACTCAATATTTTTGTTGACGGTCCTTTTTTGTTGATTCATTGTTGATTTTTTTTTCTCTGCTCTATTAGATACTTAGTAACTAAGTATAAGTATCTTGGAACCGCTCTTCTGTAAAGTTGTTATTGCTCATTCAAATTGTTTTACGACTGCGATTTATATTAAAAATACTTATATAAGTAATTGGTTGCATTTTTATGACTAGTTAACATAATATTGTGAGCAATGGCTCGCGAAATAGTGCGTAGAAACATAGTCGTAAGTCTAAGGAAATGCCCGATTATGATGAATACTACCTACATTGGCTGTTCTGGTTTGATGGGCTGTTACCAGGAAATTACGTGACACTTATCAACAATTTCACTCTTTATGAACGTAAAATAGCTGTAACTATTGAAGAAAGTAATACAAGTGGAAATGTAAAAATGTTTTGCAATTGTAAAGGCGAGTAGGTACTGTTTTTAGAGGTACCAATACGCACTACATGCGCGCAAAGTATCTGCCTATACTCGTATAGACCCACTGCAAGGCGAAGGCCTCCATCATAGAAATCAAGTCATCGCTACTACGACAGGATTAGGCTTAATCACCACGCTTGCTTAATGATGAGGATTGGTGATCTCTAACCTGAACCATGTCCAAAAAATTCGAAATTTAAGTACATCTTGCTCGACTTTTCTAAAGGATTAGTCTTCTATCCCTAGACAGCGCTATATTTTGTAGTTGAAACAAAAGACTGTCGGTGATAGGTACAACATTAAAAAACATAAAGTCTTCTATTGAGGTCACCTACGAAACCTGATGTCGTTGGTAATAATATTATTTGTATCAATAAAATTACGATGTTGGTTTTCTAAGAAAAAATAAGCAGCTAAGTGTCAACCATTTTGGTAGCATAATCACAGAACTTGTTTTTTTTATTTTATTTTATTTCTACTGTCCGAAATACGTGATGTGTTTACCAAATTAATTATCATTCTGTTCTATTCTATTGCAAGAAATATTTAAATATCTCACCAAACACAATGATTTTAAGGGGCTATACGAATGAAACTAGCGCCGCCAACCTATTTACACTGATTGTGGCGAAAATATGTTATTTTTGAAGAAAATAAAACATTACGGACTTAGATCCAAGTAAATTGGATTTTTCAAGATGCAATACAATATTTCTAACTCGCGACATGTAACAATAATGATAATTATTGCTAAAAACGGCCACTTTTAGCAATAATTGACATTATTGTTACTTGTCGCGTGTTTTATATATTGTATTGCATCTTGAAAAATTCAATTTACTTTTATCTAAGTCTGTAATGCTTTGCTTTCTTAAAAAATATCGTATTTTCGCCACAATCAGTGTAAATAGGTTGGCGGCGCTAGTTTCATTCGTATAGCCCCTTAATGCCATTGGTGTCAAACCGCGGGAAAAGCTGTTGAGATCATCCATCCGTCGGACTATAGTTTCTTTACCCCGCTGTGTGGACACTCATACGCATACATGTTATTGTCAAAAGTGACCATTTGCTTGCAAGTGCGCGGGCGTTGCGCAAGAGTCGCTCGCAATACAGGTATGGTTCGGACGTGTTACCGATTTTGCATGCGTCCGTCTGTGAAAGTCCTCAAGGCTTTGTTATACAACCAACATAATGGGAGCACAATCAGTCAGACTGTTGAGTAGTCCTAGCAATGTACAAGTTTTTTTTGAAGTATGGTAAGCTATTCTAAGAGTACGCGTACGATAAGAGTACGCAGTGAATAAGCTAGATTGTTGAGTAGTCTTAGCTTATACTAGGCTTTTCTTCAAAAGTGTCTTATAGGTATGTTTACTGCAGCTATGCACCTGAGTTTTGGTACTTCAGAAACGGGCCCTACTATCTAAATACCATTTATAAACACTTCCTAGGTATAGATAACCACAAGCGTAGGTATAATGTAACCTAAAACGATAAATATGGCGGGCCACAGTCAATAATAATTAAATTTGAAATAGAACTCGCCTAAATATATATGTATACTCTGATTCATAATCATGTAAAGTAAACTGACCAGATGGCAAATGACAAGTTTCTATGCATTTTGACAATTTGCATGTGTCAAATTGAGTGATAATTGTATGGGGATTGACATCTGTCACACATGACAACTGTCAGTTTACTTTACATGATTATGTATCAGAGTATAGGTATCTGTTTCAAAAATAATGTGTCTCTAACTCAACGGATTTAACTCAATATTTTTGTTGACGGTTCTTTTCTTGTTGATTTCATTGTTGATTTTTTTCTCTGCTCTATTAGATACTTAGTAACTAAGTATTATAATCTTATGACCGCTCTTCTGTAAAGTTGTTATTGCTCATTCATATTGTTTTACGACTGCGATTTATATTAAAAATACTTATATAAGTAAATGGTTGCATTTTTATGACCAGTTAACATAATATTGTGAGCAATGGCTCGCGAAATAGTGCGTAGAAACATAGTCGTAAGTCTAAGGAAATGCCCGATTATGATGAATACTACCTACATTGGCTGTTCTGGTTTGATGGGCTCTTACCAGGAAATTACGTGACACTTATCAACAATTTCACTCTTTATGAACGTAAAATAGCTGTATCTATTAGAAGAAAGTAATACAAGTGGAAATGTACAAATGTTTTTAGAGGTACCAATGCGCACTACATGCGTGCAAAGTATCAGCCTATACTCGTATACTGACCCACTGCAAGACGAAGGCCTCCATCATAGAAATCAAGTCATCGCTACTACGACAGGATTAGGCTTAATCACACGCTTGCCTTAAGATGCGGATTGGTGATCAGAAACACGAACCGTGTCCGAAATATTCAAAATTTAAGTTCATCTTGCTCGACTTTTCTTAAGGATAGTCTTTTATCCCTAGACAGCGCTATATTTTGTAGTTGAAACGAAAGACTGTTTATCTAGTCAGGTCACCTACGAAACTTGTCGTTGGCCATAGTATTATTTGTATCAATAAAATGTTGGTTTTCTAAAAAATAAAATAAGCAGCTATAGGCAACCATTTTGGTAGCATATCACAGAAATTGTTTTTATTTTGTATTTTCTTTTATTTCTACTGTCTGAAATACGTGATGTGTTAACCAAATTGATTATCATTCTGTTCTATTCTATTGCAAGAAATATTTAAATATCTCACCAAACACAATGATTTTTAAGGGGCTATACGAATGAAACTAGCGCCGCCAACCTATTTACACTGATTGTGGCGAAAATATGTTATTTTTGAAGAAAATAAAACATTACAGACTTAGATCCAAGTAAATTGGATTTTTCAAGATGCAATACAATATTTCTAACTCGCGACATGTAACAATAATGATAATTATTGCTAAAAACGGCCACTTTTAGCAATAATTGACATTATTGTTACTTGTCGCGTGTTTTATATGTTGTATTGCATCTTGAAAAATTCAATTTACTTTTATCTAAGTCTGTACCTAATGTTTTGCTTTCTTAAAAAATATTGTATTTTCGCCACAAACAGTGTAAATAGGTTGGCAGCGCTAGTTTCATTCGTATAGCCCCTTAAATGTATAAATAAACCCAATACAAATCAGCGTCGGGGCGGTATAAACCTACCTGTCTCGTAACTTTCGCCCGCTCGTGACCCGTTGGCCTTGGAGCTTTTTGCTCCAAAACTATCGCTGTCTACAATAACAATACTAATTCGATGTCATGTAACCTTACACGCCTTCGTGTTCGCTGATTGGTGAACTTGCGAGGGAATGTACAATCAGCCACACACAGGTTACTACAACCTGTCAAATTTTCCCAATTGATATTCAACCTAATGTGTACGACAGTAAGATGGCAGTCGATTGAAAATAATTGACAGTTTTTTATACTTTGATGTGAGTTTGTACGTACGCACGGCGTCACGTCGCTTTATCACCCTTTTTGGGCTTTGGACCGTCTTTATGTCTGAGATACAAGTGCTATTTTTGCACTGGTGTAACACGGTGTATTGGGGTCACGTGGCCTATTAGTAGATTTTGTTTTTATGAGTTTCTTATAAATACATAAAACATTTTTATTTGTCTAAACATGACCTACATTGCAAACATATAGGTACCTAATGTAGGCCAAAACTTTAGTACAAAATAGACAACAATAGACCAACCAGGGTACAAATAGTAGAAGATACCTAGTAGGTATGAATAAACTATATAAAATACTTAATTTATTATCTTTTCTAAATACACTATTTACAAAAAGATAACTTCTGCAAAAAACCACAAGGCGTATATGTGACCCGAAAAGACAAAACGCAGGTGTGATGTAATCCACTCCCAGCACCATCTATTGGCAAAGATTCGAACTAACTATAGTCAAACATAATGTTCGTTTAGTTGGTTGGTAAAGTAAGTATGTTTTTTTTGTATTAAATTTAATCAAGTTAATGTTAATTTGAAAATTATGGATGTTATAATGACGGTTGACACTTTAAACCTACAAAGAGGCCTACCGTTGTAATGCGAGACGCAAGTAGATGCGCCCGCGCCGGCCGCTTGGCCGCGATTTTGGTAACGGCCACGATTGTCCTAACACAAAAACCTATACGCGGAGACATGCGTGCCCCACTTCTGGCCAGGAGTGGTCCAAGGCAAAGGATACTAGCGGGTGATAGAGCCACGCTGTAACTACTTATTCCATTTTGTGGTTCTTTACGAGCGTATTGTATTTACAGACACGAGTTTTAAGACAGATAATATTTTTTTAGAGTTCGGTGTAGGTAAGTAGTTTCAAGAGATATTTCATGTGTATTTATTTGTGAAACTGGAAAGAAATAACTATTATTTTTGTAATCTTTCGCGCAAAAGTTTGTTTTGTACGGTTGGTTGGTTTTATTTCCAGAATTTGATTCTACTCGTATTAAACTGTTTTCCAAGCAAACTTTATTTAGACGTGTAATTCGACAAAAGACTACTGTATATCAGTGTATGCGCCAAGGTGCATTTTCGTTTGTTGTTCGAGAACAAATGACAACTGATAAAAAGCTCAAAATAAATATTTGTTAAATGCTCAAACATCTTGGTAGACTTGAACGTTAAGATCATATTGATGCTCACTATACAAAACATCGTAAAGGAGGAAGGGGGTCTAACCAATTGCTTATAAACATCACGTGATTAAAGAAAAGTGAATAGAAAGCCGGCCGTCCTTTATCCGCTGTCCCTTAACCCTTAAGCCACTTCTGCGGTCAAGCATGTGGTACATAAGTACTCGTCAACTGAGAGCCTACTTCCTCGCAAGTGTTACGGCCAGACTCGAGGCGACTCTCAAATGACTACTGCGCATTTACATTATTCATCTTGGTCATACGTACCTATAGGACAAAAGACAGAGAGAAGATCGCGACTGGAAACCATCATCGCCTCTCGGTGGTCTTGACTTATCAGTTCACGAGCAAGATAAACACGCAAGCCACATTGCCTAAAGTCGAGACGGGCGAGACGGGCGAGACAGAGACGCTAGACACATCGCCTACACTTGTCACGGTCTTCGAAACGGGCACTTTATATTTTCTCTTTTTTTTCTTTTATTGTAGCATGTTTTTGTTTTCAGTTAGTAAAACATTTCTGACAGCTATTTATAAACATAAACCAAACGGTTTAAAGATTTTCATGTCCCATTCAGAGTCTTCATTTAGTATCCATTCAATAATTTCGGGCACTATTACACTGTTTATTTTTAGTCGTTTTATTCCCGAAGTCTTCTTAATAGTTGAATTAAGCCCCTTCAGCATGTTAAATCATTAAAATAAGCAAAATAAAAATCAGCTGTCCCATACATAATTGCCTGATGAATATTCTTGTTTGTATGGAACGCTGATTTCGATTTTGCTTATTTTGATGATCGAACATGATAAAGGGGCTGTATTCGTGTTAACTAGTATGAGTGCTTCGGCATTAAAACGATTTAAATTTAATGGAAGACTAAATAAGTATACAAAAAACTATTTACATAGTAAGTAGTTTGTAGTATGTGGCAATATTATAGTAGGTAGATTTAATAGTATATCGGCAATATTATTGCCGATAGTCAAAAAGTGAGTCGATGGCACTTCTCTGGCATTTGAATGTATGACTTCATAGTGTCGAGGCAGAGCTAGCTGACTTGCAAATGCCATTAGACATTTTTACAACATGTGGTACAACGATTGTTGGAGTCAGGGTCGTAAGTCACGTAGAACGATGAATCAATGTGCAAAAGGTCGGTCCTCTTCAAAATGATGTAAGTCACCAACTTTGGTAATGTCAGGCCCAATTATTTTTTGTTTTTCTTTTTTGTTTAGACTGCTCTTCGCCTGTCTTAAGTTTCTTGTTTATGACCGTGCTTAAAAGATCTCATTGTAGAAGTTATCTAAAACCTAGAAAAGTTGCTTTAAGTTTGAATATATATTTCGACGGGTCCCAAGAACAAAATCGTATCTGCTATGTTATTACTTAGCAGATACCTACGATTTTGTTTTCAAACGAAATTCGTGAAATTTATTGATGACTCCATTGCCGCTTATGTCACAGGGTATGATAGGCCCATTGGTAAAAAAACATGGGAATTCCGTTAGTTGCCCAAAAATCCATTTTCAAAAGTTTCTTGACGTATTTTAAACACAAGGATTCGTTTGTCATTTTCGTTATCCCGATTTTTTGAGCGAACCGCAAAGGTCATTTTATATTAAGGGACTCCAAACCTCTAATTAGTGATACCTGCCCTAGTTCAATAATAGACGTTACCGTAACTAAGTGTAGTCTAGAAACTTGTAAAACCTGAAGATGGCGTTACAACACATGCTCAAACGAAGCGTGACGGAAATATCAAACGGGTCAGCATGGCGATACGACCGTCCGTTTTTGCTATGGTTTCTCATCCGCTGACCACTGTCTCTTTCACTTTCCGCCAAATAACTGGATCTGGTGCGCCATTGTGAAACTAAAACTGGAGACGCTCGTCTGGTTTTTCGGCTGTTCGTTATCCACTCACGAATCAGTATAGTATATCTTCTTTGGTTGAGAACTTTGTGCAAATAAGTACCTACTGTCGGGACTTATGTACTTTTGCTATTAGTACCAACCAATTCATTTCACTCACTGAACTAGATGTGTGATTTAATTCTCATTTGTATGCAAATCATTCTTCATATTTTCAACTACAACTCAGTCATTTCTAAATCATATTTTGCATTCCGTGAGCTAAATAAGTTGAAGATATAAAAGGCTAAATCACTCACCCATATTGACTGATGAAGTACGATCTGAACCAAATCATATTATCGTCCAGTGAGCGAAATGAGTTGAAGATATATTTGAGATGTAAGTGAGTTGAAGAGCGATTCGCTCAGTTGACGAGATATATATCTTTTATATCACTCACTCATGAGTTACACAAGTCTAGAATAGACCTAGCCAGCGAAGTCGATGCGTTTTCGTTTTAGCGTAATGTTGTCTAATAGATGTTATATACTTATGAATAGCAAAGATAAAGATATTCGTCACAGACTCAGCGTCGTTCCGGACAATCTGATACCATCTAACAAGGTGATATACATACCTATTAATAACACAACTAAAACTCAAGGGTAACCAGTACCTTAGCCGTGGCGCAACGCATTGTCAAGTTTTTCCCACAATTAACTTGAGTGTAATAGGTCATTTTGTTTTGTGTTTACTTGAATATGATTATTACTTGAATAGGGTACTTACATGTTTAGTACGGTGTAGTAGGTGCTTAATTGTATGCTATTAAAAACTGTATATTGATTACTTAAGTGGAGATAAGCTTCTCAGTGATTAATTTAAGGTTATTTACAGACTTATTATAATAGGGACGGCCTTGGTAGCGCAGTAGGTAATGGGTCGCATTTTAAAGCGATATGGCTGCGCTTGGGGTCCCGGGTCAGGCCAACATTTGTACAGTGGCCAGCACATTAAGTTACTACAATCTGTCAAATTTCCTCAGTTGATATTGAACCAAACACGTGTGACATAAAAGTGAGGTTCGATTGAAGAAATTTGACAGATTGTAGTAACTTGATGTGCTAGCCACCGTAGGTACCTGAGTTTTTCTGTTCAGGAATTCTCAGTGCCAGACCGAGTCTGGAAGTTAGCGGTCTTGTAGCCCCGTGCCTCAGAAAGCACGATAAGATGTCGGCCCTGCACCCAATCTGTCTTCGGTTGTGTCACACTGGTGTCATCAAGAGAAGAGAGAGTCACTATGTTTGCGATACACTTGAGCACTATAATATATCTTGCATACGTGGCTGATCTTTAAAATTGGCCGCTGTAGCCGAATATCGGTTGGAGGATTTATTTTGATTTATTTACAACTAGTGGCCCGCCCTCTCTTCGCTTCGGGACCGTAATTCAGAGATGAACCAATAGATGGCGCTGTGCTAAATTACATCGCGCAAGCGTTTCGTGTTTTCGGTTTACCTATAAGCCTTGTCGTTGTCTATAGAAGTTATCTCTTTATAAATAGTATAGATAGATAGATAAGGAAAATGCATGTTATGTAGGTATATTAATGTTCTCAGGCGCGATTTGATGAATCTTTATTCGAGGGTAATGGTTTTGGTTTATCTATGGCATAACGCTCCGATTCCTTCCGAGCCTTATACCATAGATTTACTGTCGGATAAAGATACATATGTAAAATCGTTTCTTAAATCAATATAATTCAATATTCGATCAGGCCGCCCTTCTGTGTTACTTATAGCTAAAGTTGCACCGGCATGCCGCGGCAAAGACAAAGGCATGTCAGATGCAAAGATCAGGCCTGAAACGAAATATAACAATTAAACAGAGAACTGCAAGCTCACGTTTCTAATGGGGCCTCTAATTAATCTGTAACGAAGCCGGGAACATTATTCCGGTGCAGTGATGCGACTGCAATATCACTCGAGTGACGAAGTCAAGTCACTCAAGTGACAGGAGTGACTTGAGTAACTTTCAGAAAAATACCCTGAAGTCTAACTTGAGAGAAATAACCACGTTGCAACTACAATAAAATTGTTAGTACCAAACTACTTTTTTTTTTTTGAGAACTTTATGATGTAGCTGCTACTTTTTATGATCACCGATGTTACACATCACATCCCTTGATATTCCGCAATTCCACGAAGAGACGAATTTTAGACCATTCGAGTCCTTATGTCTGAGTCACAAGGGCTATTTTTGCATTGCGAGGGGTAACTCGATCTGACGCCACCTGCACCAACTGCACACCCTTCCTGATTCATTCTTCACGTTGTTAAGAATTTCGTATGGTAAAGATGCCTATTTGATAAAATCATAGGGGACCGGTATGAAGCAGCGCTTGCGGTATGTCTTTGTCATGTGAGTGAGGGTACCGGAGGCCCTATTGGGGGTGAAGAAGGTTAACGCACTAGTAACTCTACTAGTGTTTCAGGTGTCTACGGGCGGCGGCAATCGCTTACCATCGGCGATCTTCCTTACTCCCACCTATCACATAAAAAAAACGAAAAAGTCACTAAAGACTCAATCTTAAAATCAAGTACATCTCTATTCTATCCTATGCAATTAGCCGCCGATAGAGTTTCACTGGATCACCGATACTACTCCAATAATTGACGAGTGAGAAGGGAATCCGTTGCACTTTGCATGGGGACTCTGTAATTAAATACCTCTTGGATTAGAGTGAGTGTAGGTGTTTAGTAAGTACCCTGTTTTTGTTGACGCTGGGGAATGCCGCTGACCTGCAGTGGGCCAACGTAGTCTTGCGACTCCTTATGCAGGGGTTAATACCATGTTCATAATTCCTATAACTCGAAGATCTAGCGAATAAATACGAAGCTAATTTCATTTCTGGCGGGATTTGGCCAATCTTTACCCGAAAATAAATCAATGTTAAGTATAACATGATATTTACTTTACCAGGTGTAACGCTTTCATATCGTACGACTAAGTAGTGCCTACCTTTTAACTTTAGATTTATTCTCGAATTAAGACAGGTCTAATGAACCCTTAGTCATGTAGGATGTTAGGTTAAATAAAAAAGCCTTTATATGCTACTGATTAAATATGGATTATAATATTATTAGAAAGGATTATTTGCTAAGACTTATCATGTACGAGTATCTATCGAGTATAAGTTAAACATACCATACATTCTTGTCTTTGGGTGCACTTATGGATATACTAAGTTTAAGGTGCGTGTAGTACCTACTTACATAGATTAAAAAAGCACTCCTAAGTGCCGACAAAAATTTAATATAATGGGGGTTAAAGTATGAAATTGCCGCAGATGGGATAATAATCAGGAGTAAAAACTGCAAAGTTATTCATGACTAAAATATAACAAAACATTTAAAAAATATAATTATGACTTAAGTTTATTTTGAAATGTTGTGTCTGCAAATAATATTTTTAATAGTAAGCAAGACTGGTTTAGAATGGGCTAACGAAAATGTGGCGACAAAAAAACTTAATTTTATTGCAAATAAATTAAAGCTTATAAAACTTTAATTAAACAAATTGTTATTCCATAAAGATACCGATATATATATATTATATATTTATATATTAGATTATAAATGCGAATATTAGATTATAAATGCGAATATTAGATTATAAATGCGAAAGTAACTCTGTCTGTCTGTCTGTCTGTCTGTCTGTCTGTTACTCTTTCAAGCCAAAACTACTCAACGGATTTAAATGAAATTTGGTATACAGATAATCTAGACCCTGAGAAAGGACAAAGGCTACTTTTAATTGCGAAAAGGGGGTTGTAAGGGGTTGAAAGGGGGTTATAAAGTTACTTTTCCACGCGGACGATGTCGCGGGCGGCCGCTAGTAATAAATATATTGCAAAAAACAAATGTAATGATTAAATCTCTTAAATGATATCAATTTCATACTGAAACCCTTATCTTTATTTTTAATTAATCCATAATAAGATCTATAATAGAGATTTTCAAAAGACTTAATTGAACAGCATAATATAGTAATACATGACGTAACAAGTCTTTGACATTTTCAGTTGTGACAATGTCAAAGATATCCCGTATTTAAGTATGCTATATTTTTTAATTTTATAATTAACATAGGTAATGTTAAAAATAAAATTAAAAAATGTAGCATAGAGATATATTATCATCCTTGGTTTTCGCCATGAGTCGCTTACCGTCTAAAAGAGTAACATGACTTATTTCAGAATTAGAATTACGTCAGCTACGTATATAATTTCCTCCATTGTACTAGCTTGGAGCAAACAAGCGCGACTGTCGCCTAATGCTGTTTCGATGTACGAGGAGAACTCAATGGCTTGTCTTTAGTACCTGTAACAAAAAAAAGTAAATTAGTGATCTTCAACAAACAATATTTTACCGTGGGAGAGCCACGCGTCGGCATGAATAGAACGGCCCGACTGGAGTGATACCACGGCCTCACATAGCGGCGTGAAGCAGCGCATGCGTTTTGTTTCGTCGAATGAGTGGCAAATTGGAGGTAAAGGTTGGCAGCGCACTACTCGTGTTGCGGGTGTCTATAGTAGGCGGCAATCGTTACCATCGGGTGATCTGTCTGCTTGTCTAACACA
Organism: Cnaphalocrocis medinalis; assembly: GCA_014851415.1. NCBI lineage: Eukaryota > Metazoa > Arthropoda > Insecta > Lepidoptera > Crambidae > Cnaphalocrocis > Cnaphalocrocis medinalis. The sequence goes on from CM026273.1 coordinate 19,485,358, forward strand.
CAAAAAAAATTAAAGTACTTCCTTTATTACAAAATCTGTATTACGTTTCATATGATTATTTTTCATATTTTTCTTCCACCTTCACACCACCCCTTCCCTAGTTTTTCGTTTATTATTTGTATTTTGACACCAGAGTAAACACCATACTAATTGACAATCCAATAATTAGCATACCATCGCGCACATAATAAATGGAATAAACATTAATTCTCAAGATCTAGACGCTAAATATGTTTAAGTAGGTCATGATAGAATTAATAAAGTACCCTCTATAGTCACACGCCTTACTTATGTCATGATTATTAGTGTTTCGGATCGACGGCCGCCTGTGGCTGGCCTCCTCCTTTTATGTCCTCCTCCGTTTATGTTTTGTTTACTTGTCAATGGTCTATGCTTTGGTGCTAACGAGTTTTTTATTTTGCCGATATAAGAGTAAGAGAAAAAAAAACATTTATTGACCACAACACATTTACACATAGACAAAGAGACAAAATAAAACATAGAAGTTGCGGCCAACAAGGTTCAGCCTCAGCATGATGCTGCTTTCTGGCTGGACCTTGGGTGACGCTTTAAAATAATAGGTATAGAGAGTAGACATGCACAAAACAGCAGATCCAAAAAAAAGAATAAAAAAATACTAAAATATAAGCACATGGATTGAATGAACGATGAGTAAAGATAAACAGCATAAATAAGGAAAATTAAAAAAAAACATGAAGTGCATCAAGGTGTCATATCAGTCTTTTATTGGCATCAACCACCAGGAAACTTACAGTCTACGCTCAACAATAAGCTATCCTTTTACATCTTAACAAAGTACCTACCCTCGTTAGTCACTTGTCATAATTATAGACTAACCCATAAAAATATTTTGGTTAACCTTATATACCTACTTAAAATGCTTAAAACTGATTTTATAAACTATGAAAGCCGCACTTCGAAATGGTGGACCGCAATTTTTTGTAAATATTGATGAGATAGAGAGTGATTTTAGTTTTTTTTCTCTTTCCACACATAATTTTTCAAATAAGTGTGTGCGGCGACTGTCACCATTCGCTCGGATCTCAAATAAATCTTAATAAACAAAGCTCATCTGTTCTAAAATAATAATGGTGATCTGTTTCGAGAAGGACGAGTTACAGAAAGTGTATTTTAGTATAAAAAACAGCTTAGACTATGACGACAATTTGTTACTCAGTGGCAGCCGCCACGCCACTAAACGGCGGGCTTAAGACAAAGACACCATTCAATAATATGGTGACCATACAATCTGAAATTTGTTTTATTCTGCTTTTTGGATTTTGGAGTAAACTGACAGACGCAAATGTCAAGTTTCTATAGGTACATTTTAACATTTTGCATCTGTCAAATAGAGTGATAATGTATGGGGATGGGACAATGGACATGTGTCAGTTTACTCCACATGATTATGAACCAAAGTATAAGTAAGGTACTTTTGTAATTTTAAAGAAACTCTACACCTATCTGTCTTTTCGTGGTTATGTCACTTGCCTTTTTTATACGGTTTCATAATATATTGTTATTAACATTCTAGCAATGGATGATTTAATAATAATGCATTAAAAGATATTAAAATTTCAATACAAAGAATGCATACAAAATTAATTAATTCATGTTTCTTATGAGTTAAGTATTATCACCCGATTCATTTATCATATTTTGAACCCAAGCGATATATTGAATACTTATACGTATATTTCATATTTTAGTAAAAATAATACAACTACCTACTATCTCGAGCAGTACAAATATTAAAATATCTTATCGACAATGTTCCTTACAACAATTTGGTCTCCCTACCAAAACAGGCGTTTTAATACGAGTAATATAGGTAATTTGATCGAATCATACTAATATTTAGCGGATACATGGATTTGCTATTTTTTACCTGAAAATAAGTACAATACGATATATCTATGCGTATCGTGGTCGAATATTTATACAAATTATCGACGTATCGTTTTTGGTATCGATGCAGCGTTAGTCCGGACTGTCCCACTTGCGCCCGCATCGTGGCCACAGGCTGCGCAGGCGCGTCTGTGCTACACATGTCGTCAAAGACCACTCGCCGATTGATTTACTGGCCTACGGGCGTGCCATTTATGGCAGGAAGGATTCAAGGGCTGCTTTGGGCCATAAATTTTGTGTGGTCCGAATAAGGTCAAAGTCAGAGGATTAGAACTGTTTGACATGTGTTTTGTGTTAGTCGGTTGGTGGAGGAATTGTTAAAACTTTATTTTAAAAAGTAACATGCCATAGATAAAGTTGAATGCATAAATATAATACAGGGTGTATCTGTAAACATTTACATCCCATTAACCACGTGTTTTAAGTACTATTCTGAACAACATTGTTCAACAACTTTTCCAAATTCTTCGAAAATTTTTTCGACTGCCCATACAAAATGACCAAGTCACGTGACTGACTTTGTATGGAAAGATGTTTTTTTATGCGAATTTTCAAAAGTCATAGAACATAATTATGTTGTTCAGAATGATTGGTAGAACACGTGGTTAAAGTGATGTAAATGTTCACAGATACACCCTGTATAGGGTCATGAACTTATTTTTTCAATAAACCACAAATTTTAACGAATTCAGTTTTACATTTGATAAAAAAAATATGGAACATATAATTTTCAAAGAGCTTTGAATTTGTTTTTATTAAATACAGTAATTAGTCTCTTAAAAATATGTGCTTGGGCATTTATGTTTTCTTACAGGGACCAATGTTTTTTCCACCATAGAGGTACTAGCATTTGATATAAACATCCCATCCTAGTTTTTATTTGTCTCCCTATTGTTGGGTACTTAAAAAGTTACGACGACTCAATACGAAGCTATCAAGAATTCCAGATACTTCCTTTCAATCGATTACAAATGTGAAAAGAAAAGTTATTTTCGAGTTGATAAATACTCGATACTAACAAGTGTTAAGTCTACTTGCGAGTTGATGTCGGTCCACTGAGCAATGCTAAAAGATTTGCGTTCTTATAAACATATTCAACAGAATACGAATAGAACTTAGGAGTTTTTTCTCAAAGTTGCTGATAATATGATAATATTATTTTATAGGGGAGAATGAGAAAACCTGATCCCATCTTTGCTTTTTTCGTGATAATATTTATAATAATTTTAATATTTATGGATGACATTGATAATTGTTGCTCTATTAAATGAGTCTGAAATTTATTATAAATATTTTTTATTATTTGTATTACATTTTTTACGAATAACGATTTCTATCCCCCGGAAAGTTTAAGCATGTATTTTTTAAGTTTTACAAGCTAGTTAGCATAGGCTATATATGTATTTAAGTATTATATTTGTGATCCTCTGTTGTCTTGATCTGTAACACAAGTGCATAAGCTACTTAGTACGGAGTCAGGTCCTGTATGAGATGTGTGTGAATTATTATATTATTACTAATTATTAATTGTTCAATGAGATATTAATTATAAATAATCTACTTAAACTTATTCCTTTTCGAACTAGCTAAAACCATTTTCTTGATAGATGGAGTAAAATAACATAAATATTTTTTTGCATGGATTTCACAAAAAACTAATATTTTTCTTAAATAATCATTACCTATATGGCTTGGAACAATAAGCACAGCCTAAAATAAACAAATGGCAATAAACACTTGAGAGTAATATTATCAAATATCATTTAATGATCATATTTCCCACTTCTACCCTGCACTGTACACACAATACGATACAACCCTGGAAAAGAAAGTTAAAACATATTGTTATGTTGACAAGTAAGTAGAATGTTTTTGATATTCACGCCCTATTGTGAAGAATATTCGATGTATTTTTGAAAAACAAATTTTCGCAGAGGATATAAAGATATAACTTTTTGCATGATCTTAATTTCATAAATGCTAAGGTATAAAGAGTAGAAATACGACTTGATGGGGGCAGTATCTGCCTGTAGTACGTGTATATCAACATAATTACATACATATCATATCCGACATCCCTCTTTATAGGTAGCCTTTAAGCATGTTATGTCAACAATATACGCGAAAAAAATCTACTGTTTCAAAGATTATTTCCAGGTGAATATTTTGAATGGATCAGCATATTTTTATACCGTTTCTACTGTTGATCTAACATCAATGCCGAAGGTTTATTCATGATACTAGATAAAACGATTTGATGGGACAGCGTATGTATGAAGTATATGTACATGTAGAGCCATATCATGATATCAAATTAGTTGAATATATACATGTAACATTATATATAGTGACTTGTAAGTTGGCAACAATTTGTACTGTGTAATAACCCATACAAGCTTAGCTTGTATTATTAGCCGCATGCTGTGAGGGTTCGCTAACGAAGGGGAACCAACAGACGCCATTTTTTTTTCTTATGGCATGGATAATTATGGCATACTTACCTATGGAACGCCTGGGTAAACATACCGCAAACTTTGTCCAATAATAAAATTATTTGATATTCTTACACCCTGTATAAGTACTATGGCTTGTTCTTACTTATAGGTACAGACAGCCACACATCAGGTTACCACAATCTGTCAAATTTCCTTAATTGATATTGAACTTAATGTATTTGACAGTAGGATCCAATGAAGAAATTTGACAGTTTTGTATACTTTGATGTGTGGCTGTACGTGTACCTATGTATTATAGACTTAGCAAACGCCACTGACGCCACTATCCTTTCTGGTCTGAAGCTCAAATCCGGGTGTATGCTTTTTAAAGAACATTAGGTCTCCATGAATAAATTATTTTCAAAATGCCGGGACTTAGGAGGTAATTACTATGTTGATTCGGCGATCCAACATTTTGTTTCACTACTAGCGAGAAAACGAGAGCAAGCACCTTGGCTTGGCATGTAATCATCGCCGCCCATACATCTGAGGGTCGCTGATGCGTTGCCGGCCTTCTTGGCTTTCTTAGCCTTAGACATCAAAGTTCGCCATTTTATCACAAAATAATTACACACAGAAAATAGGCTGCCCACTAAGAGCTAAAAACGTGTCATGTAATCATGCATGCGCACTAACGGTGAAATACGCCTTTTCGACCACATTAATCCTAGCCTATGACATAAGATTGTCGAACTGACGAGGTCTGTGGTAGAGGCCGCGCGCTTATGTACTCATGCCGGGCAACAACCCTAGCATATGTCAACGAACTCTTCTAAATTCAAAATCAGGCTGAGTCTACCTTCTGTGTGTAATTATTTTGTGATTTTATTCGGTCCTTCCTTATAATAACGTAAGGGTCAAACAGCAGACACAATAGAAAATCAATTGTTTTATGCCTTTTAAAAAGCTTTTGGATTATAGATGAAATTATAAGTAGTACAGTTGTTTTTATAATTTTCCGGTTTCAACATCAACATTGAGTTTTTAGAAGTAGAAGCCGTCTAAATAAAAATGTTTGACAAAGGAAACGTTTAATTTTCACAAACAAGAAAAGTTTGTTTAAGTTCGAAGGTCCGAAACCCTTCAATTCAAAGACGAATTTCTAAAAACATATTTCTGTAACGTTTGCAGGTGATTGTTTGAGGCTTCCATTGTTTTTGTAATACTTTGTTGTTTATCAAACGATGCCAATGGTCATTGTTTGATGGCGAAACGTTTGCGATCTGGATCTATTCCACCCGTCACGCTGGGCCTCTAACATAGAAATGATTAAGTATGTTTGTATCAAACGCTAACGTGTTTAATACAATACAAACGAAAACTACTCCCCTTAGTAACATTCAAACCAAGGTGTTAAGATTAAAAAACAGCACAAGAAAGAGTGAGCAACGTACTTACACACACACAAAAACTGTGAAATTTCTTCAATCGACTCTCATGTTACTTTGAGGAAATGTAACAGTTTGTGGTAGCCTGATGTGTGGCTGCCTGTAGGTACATAAATACTCTTTCGTACATTTTCGTACATTTTTTATTTTTTAGAACTCGCAGCTGAAGAGAAAAGCTGCATATGCAGTGCAATAAAGAATATGAATATGAATATGAGTATGCCTATTTCTTCGTGTGTTTGTCAAAAGCCTATTCGGGAACGCTTGAAGGTATCGAGTTGAAAACCTATCTATTCATCGGCATAAACGCGCGGGCGCTGTTTCACGCCGATTTTCTGTGAGGCCGTGTTATCACTTCAGCCAAGCTAGCCGTAGCTTTCCTGCGGTACCTCTTTGAAGTTGATTGCATTTAGAACGTTGTAGGTGGCTTATAATGAATCCATCCCGTAACGAATGAGAAAATATCTGTCGCATTCAAACCAAAGCGTTGAAGCCGCGTGTGAAAGGGAGGGTTACTCCGAGTTGGTAAAGCCCGCTTCAAATTAGACCCTCAGGAATATTTTGTAACACCATCAGCCTTGCCATTTGTTGTGTGGTGATCGATGGCTATCGAAACGTCGGTTCTGATAAATTTTACTCGTCGCACTTGATTGAAGCTTTTATTCATTTAGTAGCTCAGCTTTCAGGCGTAGGGATTTCGCGCCTGAAAGCCTGAAAATGGCAATGAAAAAAGGGGATAGCTGTTATTTTGTGTTCGATCAGGTGTGTATATAGTAAAATATTCTTTGCTAGTTGACCCAGTGAACTTTATATCGCTTTTTTCTCACCCTTGTTACAATCCTTAGACTGTGTAAAGAATTTAAAACCAAGATTAGCTAAAGCACCGTTATCAAGCTAGTAAACGACCTGCAATTATTTTTATAAGAGTTCAAACATTGCAACATACAAGTAAAATATGAAACAAGTAAACAAAGTGTTCACATATACATCCTGTGACATGACATGTGAGTGACAGCATCATTTTTAAACCATGACTAACTTTAGTCTCCGTTTTGTAATAAGGGGGTATAATTTTGTCTATTAATGTTATTTAACTTAAACGTGAACAATTATATTGAGTTTGTGAGAATGATCATTTTTGTAAGCGCTCTAAATCATAATGTAAAAATAGTATGTACCTACTTTTTTATAAAAATAAAACAAAACAAGTTAAAAAAAAATGAAGTTGGTCTTATAGAAATAAAACTACTTACCTATATCTATCTATACTATTTATAAAGAGATAACTTCTATATTCAACGACAAGGCTTATAGGTATACCGAAAACACGAAACGCTTGCGCGATGTAATTGGACACAGCGCCATCTATTGGTTCATTTCTGAATTACGGTCCCGAAGCGAAGTGAGGGCGGGCCACTAGTATTTTAATAAGGATCACAATTTACGCAATTTTTGAAATGTTTTTATTTGTGAGCCTAACATGAAACAAGATTATTAACTTAACAATGGTGTTAGGCAAGTTAGCTATAGGTGCCAAAAGCGGAACGCATCGGTCTCGCCTTAAAACCGCCTCAGTAAACAATTGTGGGAAAACATATTTTGTTACAGATGTTGTATACGGCGAGGCGACACGCGTTAGCACAGTACATGTCAAACACAGTAGTTTTACTAAGAGAGACCCCACACTAGTATCACAAAATAATTACACACAGAAGTTAGACTCAGCCTGATTTTGAATTTAGAAGAGTTCGTTGACATATTATGCTAGGGTTGTTGCCCGGCATGAGTACATATGCGCGCGGCCTCTACCACAGACCTCGACAGTTCGACAATCTTATGTCATAGGCTAGGATTAATGTGGTCGAAAAGGCGTATTTCCCCGTTAGTGCGCATGCGTGAGTACATGACTCGTTTTAGCTCTTAGTGGGCAGTTTACTTTCTGTGTGTAATTATTTTGTGCTAGTATCTTTTGAGCGTCGGCGTCTTGCCGCCGACCTCCCCAAACTAGCGGTTTTGGGCGTTGCGTCGACGCGGCTCGAAATCGGGTGGTCACTCTTACGCTCGGTTTTTTGCTTACTCTTTCGTTGTGTTAGGATTGTCACTTTAGTGAGTAAGCAGGCAGAATATTAATACGTAAATGCACATGATTACAGTAATTTACGGTACACTTCATGCGTAATTGCGTACCCATCAATTACGCTAAACTAAATGCAAAGACTGTTGGAAGAATTGAAAGTAATTCTTTATTTAATGAATGATATGACAGTTGAGTTGTTCAAAATGGTCAGATAACAGAAACCTATAAAAGGATTTAATTGTTACCATCGTGACAAAGACTCGTGAATAAAATAATCTGCCACGAGTCTGCGTTAAGTACAGCGAGCACTGGTCCTCCCCCCTGCTTATTATATTATACTAATGTAATGTATATTATACTAAATATATTATACTAATGTGCGCGTGACATGACAAGATTGACAAGGCGTACACGCGCTCATTCAACCGCCATCAGCACATTCTATGAAGACAAACTACTGACTACACCTACTGTGCGTAGCCTCCTTTAGATTACGGCACGTGTTGAAATATGTACCAATACTGACGAAACTTTGCTTTCGCTCTGAAACCATGTTATATTTTTTGCCCGAACAAATCACGTTGATCATCTAGTTTCAAACTAAGCCACTCCATGTACTATGAGTTCTTACAATAAGTACTACAAAGCCAACGATTTTCCACTTCAGTACCTACATACTTTCACGTAGATTAGTAGTTTTACCAATTCCAATACTAAGCCAATTAGCCGCTTAGCTAGAAATGAATATCCCCATTGATAGACAAGTCCTACAAAGTCCAATCTGAAATGCAATGCGAAATACAAAATAGTTTGCTCTCTCAACATTTCAGCTGAAGAGTATTTCTCTCGAAATACTGTTATTATTATGAATAAGTATTCGGCGTGAAAATACCTTCGAAGTACGCTTATTGATTTCGCGCGATTCCGGTTGTACAACGTTTCTATTCGTAGGGGAACGTAGATTTTATTCTTGAAGCTCCAGAGATGGATGCAGGTCTTTTTTCATGCTCTAGGCGACAAGTGGCTCGCGCCAGGCCAGTAGCGCTACCATGAGTTGACATCTAAAACTGACATAACGTAAACTATTGCTCTGTCTCTTTCAAATGCATGACGATGAAAGAGACAAAGCGATAGTTTTCGACAGCGAGGATAGTATTCCAAACTCATGGTAGTGCTACAGATGTCTTATAACGAAGCCGTCCCGTAACGTGTAAGAATATCCCTGTCGCATTCAAACAAAAGCGCCCACAGTGCGTGTGAAAGGGAGGGGAAATCCGATTCGGTCGTAATGCCCGCTTCAATTAAGCCCTCAGTATGGCGGTGCCAACGGATGTGAAGCCGTGCTGTCGCGTCCGTGGCAGTTGCAACTCTCCTCTTGCTTATTATTAGGCTGAGGTTAGTCAATATACTGAGCCATTATAGGTAAAAATTAGGAAGCACCTCTCATGAACATTAGAGATTTGACGAGTCGTTGCGTTGGTAGCTTAGAAAAGGAGTACGCTCGTCTCTTGAAGGTCTTTAAGTCATAACCGTCAGGAAACATTTCTTGAATGGTTTATCCACAAAACTTGCGGATTTCTCACACGCGTTAGCCACATTGGGAAAACACTCCCATAATCGACGAGCCGGTTGGTTCAGTGGTAGTGAATGCTGCGTCTGGGCCAAGGGTTGCGGGTTCGATCCCCGCACAGTACAAACATTTGTGTGCATGAACATGTCTGTTTGTATTGGTCTGGGTGTTTTCTATGTATTATAAGTATGTAAGGAGAAAGAAAAGTATCATGTGTATATATTTGTAATCCCACTGTTGGTTCTGATATCTGTAACACAGGTGCTTGAGCTACCTATCTCAGAGTCAGATCAATGTATGTGATGTAGTGAAAATATTATATAAATTATATATTATTATTTACTGTAGAAGAAAAACGTGGACACTGCCATTTCCTAATAAGACATCGCATTCGTTTTTATTCAAGAGTTTCCTAAAAGATTATTTTATCCTAATTACGTCCCCTTAGCCTCGTCGTCGTGAACTTCTAGATTTATTTTGTGTAAACTACTGCCTTAAAGTTTTGCTCGGAGTAAAAGGCTGCTAGTAAAAGACAGATAGAAAAGTACGAAAGGTTGATTTTACTTAGTCGTAACGGGGAATTTTAAGATTTTATTTTAGTTGCAGACTAGTTCCTGAGTCAGATGTTTGATAAAACTTTTGAGGAAAGCTCGGAAATTTTGTTAAGTAATTTGAGTCTGTTCTGCCGTTACGGACTTATGGTTTTGAAAGCAAATATGAAGTTTGGTTGGGAGACTCCATTTGAGTAACATCTTTTATGTCCCCTCCTTTTATACTCGAATTATGAATGAGAGTCTTCACAGGTATTTTAATTTGTTACATAGAGGTAACCTTAGATTTTAAGGAACAATAAGTGTACAAATACCCATAATTGTATACACATGTTAAATGTGTTTTATGTTTCCAGGACGGAAATTTTGAAATATTAAATCATTGTTAGGGTCTTTGTTACCAGACCATTCAATGGATTGTTAGTGGACCAAACGGGGCGTTAGTTATACATAGATATTTTAAATTTGGCACATGCCGTCGAGGTCGAAAATAAAACCTGGTATTTTTTAATTCTCGAACCTATTCCGTAGTAATTGGTTAATTTCTCTGTTGCAAATGAAGCTTTCTTGGTGGCGACTCTTTAACGCGTTTGATCATAGGAACACTAAATATACCATTTAGTGTTCCTATGATCAAAGGTTTATAACATAAATGATAAAGGAAGGAGTTAGTAATTCGGTAAAAGCTTCTTTATGTGATGGTGGCAGACGAGTAAAGGGATCACCTGATGGTTAGCGATTGCCACCGCTAATGTACACCATCACCAGAAGAGTCACAAGGGGCCAACCTTATACTCTCCTTACACACCCTTATTGGGCCTCAGTTACCCTCCATCTCTGGTTATGCGGGCATACATGTCAAAGCACAGCTATCTCTGATTTACACATTTTCGAAATCTACTCGTTTAAGACGATTTTAATTATTTTGTCTTAGATTACAGGTCTAGTTTCCAAAACACCGTCAAGCAACCAATTCACAACCCAGTTTCGGTGCACAATCCAGTAGCATGTGCATCTGATCTGAATAGCTTTTTTATATGCATAAAAACAATGTCCTTCCTGCAGTCTGACCGACCCCGTCAGATTGACTATTTCTACGGAGACCTTTCTTGGAATCTTTTGCATTTCATCTTTTGTTCTAAGAACGCTTTTTTTGTCAGAGATCCCGAATGACAAAGCTGCAGTATTTAAGTAACATTAATAAATACGCGTCAACTTTGGCGTCAACGGAATTTTGCTTCGTAGACTGTACTTAATAGTCTGTAGTCTGAATTTTAAGTATAATTAGCTGGTGAGCTGGCCGATGCTAGGTCAGTGGATATTATGAACGCGCCTTCCATGTGAGGGGGTCGTGGTTCGAATCCGAGCAAGCACCTCTGGATTTTTAAAAACAATGTGCGTATTTCTACCATTAGCTCGGCGGGGTGGGGGGGCATATCTTGAGGAAACCTGTACATTTCGGATAGTTTCAATTGGTCTGGCTCCCCTGTACCTAGTTGCGAAGGTATGAATAAATTAGAAAGAATTGCTGTAGTGAAACAAAAATTAGGTATTGGTTAGCACTTTAACGTCGTAAGACCCACATTTTCTATTGTGTCTGCTGTCTGGACCTTACGACTTTAATGTTGAAGGCATGTTTTCATCTTCCAACTTATCGGTTCTACGTTCGTAACTAAGTAACCATTATGTTAATGAGATTAACATTCAACAGTTGAAACGTAGATGCGGAAAGATGCAGTTCCGTAAATTTTAATCTCGGTATATTATAATTTTTTACTTCTTCCTTGTTCCTTAGTGTAATCGGGTTAAAACGAATAGCTGTTTTGATCAATTTTTTGTATTTTTGAATCACTGGTTGATTCTCTATGATAATAACAGTGGAAGTAACTAGAGTAGATCGCAATATTATAAGTTTACCTATAAGCCGTTGTCTATAGATATTGTATATGACAATTAGCCATGAACTTGTGACTGTAGGAGTCTTCACTATTTGTGTCATGGACAACGCATATGTAAAACAAAATCAAACTACCAGTGGACGACTAACTCTATTTGAATTAGTTCGTAAGTCACAAAGACGACTCAAGTATCTGTCTGTCGAACTCACTTCCGCTTCGGAGTTCTAGGTTTCAATCGAAGCCTTAGGCACGCAAGTTCAAGAGCGCAACTTCCTGTGTAAGCAATCGTTCATTTCCGCTCTGTGCGATTGTAAAGTGAACTCTCGTTTACAGTTGGTAACAAATATTAGATGTGGTCCAATTAGCTCGTAGATTTTTTTTATAAGTACGACGTCAGTGAATGGTAAGGTAAGCGACTCAAGTCAAAGTCAAAATATTGTTTATTTGCATAGGCTTGTACACAGCACTTACAAATCTTCATACATAAAGAAAATATTTAAAACTATTTAAAAATAACGTATATAATTTAAATAAAATTAAACATATATCTTGATACATAAGATACACTAAAAAGTAAATAGACATAATGCGATTCTACCACCGGTATCGGAAAGTTGATTCTGACGAGAAGATCCGGCAAGAAACTCGCCAGTTACTCTTTTTAATCGCCAAAATGTTTATTACAATGTTTTCCTCATACCTCCTACAGTCCAATACTCAAGATGACGAAAATTGTTAAAAAGCTAAGAATAAGGTAAATTGGAGCAAACCAGTTCCCAGAGGCGGCACCTGTACCCAAGTATGACTATCTCAGCCTAACTACGTTGGCAACTACAAAGGACTTGCTGATGGCTGACCCTTTAAAAACTTAAACGTCGTAAGTCCCAAAAGCCCTTTAAAGGGCAAAACAACTGAATTTCTACTGTGTCTGCTGTCTGGACCGTACGAAGATAACACACTCCTTTAATAACATGTTTAAGCCTCGAACAATCAATAAGCAATTGAATATTGGAAACTCAAATATAAGGTAGGCATGGTATCAGCGCAGGACTAACGTCTGCCGCAGGACAGGCTGAACGTGCCGAGAGTTAGCCCTAAGTCGGGAACACATTTCGGCCTGACCGGGATTCAAGGTCAGCTGTTGCTTTATAATGCAACTCACTACCCATTGCACCACCGAAGAAAGGTTTTATGATACCAAAGCAATGTATGAAGTTCATCACTCGTAATCTTAAAGTTGAATGAGTTATTTTTTTCTTTTAGGCACAAATCTCTATTGGTTCAGATGACCAAAAACCCATTAAGGGTTAACATACAGTGCTTCATTTGCCAGGCATATAGCAGCCGTAAGAATTAGAACGGACAGTTTTTTCCACAAGGCTAAGTAAATGGCCGGTTATATAATTTAATTCAGCAGTACACCTTGAGGACTTGCTTAGTACCATGTTTATTAAACTGCATTTATTATAAGGTCTAGGCGTGTTGTGCGGTTATGTCGCGTTTTGTAGGTAACACTGTTTAGATTACATTTAGTACTAACAATCAAAGCTGAAGTAAGTAACGGACGAACGTTCCTACATTTTTTTTTATTGAGGACAATCAAGATGACCCCACTCTCCTGATGGTAAGCGGCCGTGAGATCCAAATATGAGATTGACAGGCACAAAAGATCAGACAAAGTGTCCATTGAGTCTGTCACTCTCACCCTGAAGGCCTGCTGAGATGCCGATGCCTAAAGACCCAGGATTGTAAGAAGGAGGGTAACTTGAACTGGAAGGGCATTCCATGACTTGATGGTTCGGGGCAGGAACGAGGAGCTAAAACTCTTGGTAAGCGCCGGCATTGTCTGGATGGTATTGGATGGCAACGCTGTCTAGCACGTAGCTCTACATCATGTTTTCCTCACCATTGAAATGTAGAAAATATACACATGTAGATTTAAAAGTCCAAAGGTGCACCGATTTGAGCCTAAGGCCATATAAGACGTCCCATTAAGGAATTTCACATTCTTATTTACTGAGCTACGGTATCATCGCTTTTCCAAGTAAGTAAGAAAGTATACACATACTAACGTAGGTAAGTAGGAATGAACTAACTGTAGTAGGTAGGTCAACACGAAGACTTATGTCAATATGCGGTAAGAATACAAAAGACTATAAGGCATTTGTATGCAAGCATTTGACTCTATGGTGTATCTGTGAACACTTAGATACATTCCTTTCACCATGTGTTCTACCAACCATTTGGAATAACATTTGTCAAAGTTATAGACTTTTGCGAAAAAAAAATCATCTTTATATACAAAGTCGGTCACTGTGACTTGTATGTTGCTTTGAAAATGTTAACGGTTTTTTTTAAGTTTTGTAAAATCTCCATTACCTTCAAGATTACATCATTAGATTTCACCTGATAAATACTGCGCTCTTCTAGGCCATTTCATGTAGGGTGTATCCTTTTCAATAAGATAACAGTTATCCAAATTCATTCAGGTATATCTTCAAATAACCAAGTAATGCTATAGTATAACAAAGAGGGAGGGGATCCAAAAGTTGCCAGAGCACTTGTGACCATTAGGTGATCATCAAGTGATGCCATAAGCTGTTCCACCGATCACGTAAAAAATACATGTAAAAAGAATCCGATCAATACAGAACCAGCTATTTATTGAAGTCGGATTAGAAACGTCTAAGAAACAACTGACTGGCGTCACGAGGAACCTACTTAAAGCGTCGAGCTCACACGAGAGACACCTTGTCTAATATCCCAGTGACTCCGGAACTTGTAAAAGATAAGAATCTTACAATTGCAATACGTAGTACTTAATGTCACTTAGCGCACTTGCAATGGTATCTATTACTCTTATTGATGCGCAGTTTTATTCCTTTTTTTTTGGATAGACAGACGTCGCACCTGATGGTAAGCCATCAGATGAGATTGCGACACCAAATATTTGTCTGTGTAGGTAAGTGATGATGTGACCAAGGATAGGTTTCATAGATCAATCAGACCAGTCTGACAATCGTCGGTGAGAAATATAAAGTGACAGTTGTCAATTTATTGACTTTTAGAACATATTTTCTAAATAATATAAATATTGCATGTATACTCTGATTCATAATCATGTAAAGTAAACTGACAGATGTCAATGTGTCATCCCCATACATTAACACTCAATTTGACACATGCAAAATGTCAAAATGCATAGAAACTTGTCATTTTCATCTGTCAGTTTACTTTACATGATTATGAATCAGAGTATAGGTAGGTATGACAAGAATTATTATTTCTTATTGAAATATTTGTAGAATTGTAGGTGAATCCTGACATGAGATTGAAGAGATTTGCGTGACAATAGCGTATTTAACACACATTTACGGGAAAAAAAAACTAAAAAAAATATCATTATTGAGATCGTTCGAACTAAAAGCAATCTGTAAGAGTTTGTATTATTCTGTAAAATATTGTCTGGACACACGGGTTTTCCATTTTGCTAAGAAAGTGTAGCGTCACAAACGATGAAACCTTGGTTTTCACATACGATTTGTTATCAACCTACATACATGCGAGATAGTTGTACGAGAGATGGTCCAGACAGACTGATGTGCGCGTCAAATCAAAGGCGTAGGGTAGGACAAAGGGTATCAAAGGTGAAACGCAACTTGATACCAAAGGTTAACTCTCATGCTATCAAAGGCGAGGTTATTCGTTACATGTTAGGTAGATGGTGTCTGGAGTTTGCTTTTAATGTTTGTTCAATAGCTTTTTTGCTACTTTTCAAGCAGATTGACGGTATTGTCACCAAGAAACTAAAGGTTTTACGACCATATCACAAATTTTATGTGGGTGTAGTAAAAGTTACTTTTTCTAGTTACTTTTAGAATAAAAGGCAATAATATAATGTTAACCGTGGGAGAGCCGAAGCGGGCTTAAATGGGCTGGCTCGGTCGGAGTGATACTACGGCCTCACATAAAACTGGCGTGGAGCAGCGTTTGTCGAGTGAGTGAGCAGGGTGCCATATTGGCCCAAGCGTGGAGAAAGGGGTTAAAGGTTGGTTGGGTCTTTGTGACTCCAATGGCGCTGCTGGTGTCTATGGGCGGCAGCCACTCGATTACCATCAGGTGATCGATCCATCTACTCATCTACCACCTAAACTAAGACTTAACTAAATTCTGACAACATCTCACATATTAACCTGACACCGTCCGTACTAAGTAGCTTAAACACTTGTGTTACAGACAACAGAGGATCACAAATATACCTAACAGTTACATTCATTTAAGTATAATACCCAGACACTGAACTAATTCAGGGTGGGGATAGACCCACGGCCTTTGGCGCATGAGGCAATATTATTCCACAAATTTAGAAGTTATTGACCTATGGAAACCTTTACTTTACGCAGCTAATCCGTTAGAAACAAATACCCACAGAACAGTTAGTGCCAAATACATTGCATTGAATGGACCGTGTCGAAAAGGTAACCATTAAACGAGTATGTCTAAAAGTCAAGGCAGTAGTGCAACGTACGTACCCGACCGCCCACGCGGCTATTATAGACTAAGGTCCCACTGCTCAATTCTGCACGTAAGTATTTGTTTTATTGATGAAACTAATCTTAAATTACTGATGAGGAAGTAGGTACGCGATTAGCGATTAATTGGTGTAATATTGCCTGGTTAACATTCTTTATTGTACACACAGTTGCAGTTGATGGGTTACAGTTGATTTGATTCAGGGTAAAACGGAAAAACTTTGCACCTTTTCTTTCTGGTGAAAAATTCTTAGTGTCAGCCCGAAGTCTGTGAGTTGGCGGTCTTGTGACCCCATGCCACGGAAAAGACGTTATGGTCTTGCGCCTGATTCCGCCGTGTCACACTGGTCACAACGAAATATTATGATGGTAAATATAATTGTAATGTAGACTCTTTTTTCCGCACTTAGGCTCTCTTTCGTCTATTGTCCGTGATGGATCGGCTGGTTATAAAAGGCAACCCAGCTCAAAGAAGCGCAGAAGTTTCCTGGGGACCTCACAGGCTTCGCGGAGCGACCTTACAGTTTCGAGGGTTTATTTGCGATGGGTGGCCACAGCATCGCATTCCAGGGTCACTATGTGACAGATTCCTCGACATAAAAGCAGACTCTACATAGAGGACTGTTAGTTGAGCCTATTACATAAAGATGTTTATTTAAGGGGTGCAGTGACCCGTGATTGTCCCTATTATTATTTTGAGTTCATTTCTTGTTAGGTTTACCTGACGTGAGGTTGAGGTAATAGAATGTATTTGTGTGAGCGCATCAGTTGTGCCCTGTTAATACTAGTATGTCATGTATCCATAGCAGATTGTTCATATTGGCTTTCATAGACAAAATATTGTTTTAGTACTAGCTTCTGTGTAATACGCTAGTCTGAAGGCGTCGCTAGATCACTTATGTGTCGCCAGCAAGGCGTCGGACTGACAAGGAAATAAACAAGTATTAGCAGGCGATACCATTCACTTCTCGTGCTTAGATCTAATGATGACTAAGAATATAGATCACTAACGCAAGATTACGCAACTTTTCTAACGATACATTTTCTGTTTTTGTATATAGGAATTATTAATTTATCTGTACAAATAACATAATTGGCGTTAAATATATTTATCCCAAAATAACTTACGGCGTTCAAAAAACAGTGACAGAAGATGAATATCTATAAGATTTTTAAACTTTTTGGCTGTATGAAAAAGCAGTTGTTGACTACAGCCTGCCTGTAAAAAGTACCTGTAAAGCTCAAATTAACTGGAGAGAATGTAATAAAATATGTAGGTTACGTTGTAGGTTAGCCCTATAGTTTAACTTCGAATATAATTATTACAGTTTATGTTATAAATGCACTTTAGCATAAGTACATATTTGAATTTTTTTTGGTTCCTTGATTTAAATGAATTGTCTGTCCCTGTATCCCAGAACCCAAATCTAAGAGTTAAAATTAACACTATATTGATCTCGTTCAATTACCTAAGTAGTTACTGCGATTAAAGACTGATTTCGATGCTTGAACGGACCAAAGTTAATGAAGCCACCAGTTGTAGCGTTTGCAAACAGCGTTCAAAGTTGGTGCGCGTGCCATTATGGTGCGCTACAGTCGGTATTCACCGAATACCCTGTCGGTATTCACCGAATACCCTGTCGGTATGGACTGAAGCCCTCACGCCTTCGTAAACAGGATTAAATGGGTCACAATTAATTACGCGAACAATGTCTATGCGCAACTGTGTAGTAACTGTGTAGAACTGTAGTTCAAATGCAAACGGCATGAACTGATCAAGCTGCGTGATAATTGGATTGTAATCTAGTATATTCAATTTTAATTGTCCCCAGCTTCGAAGCTCGGGATATCTACGCTTGGCCCATGTTATACTGAGTGTATCTGTCAAATTTACATCTCTTTAACCACGTGTCTGTACCAACCATTCTGAGCAACCTTTGTTCTTACGACTTTTAATTCGTCGAAGATTTTTCATCTCCCCATTACAAATTAACAAGTCACGTGATCGACTTTGTATAAAATGTTGAATTTTTTTATGCGAATTAATAAAAGTCATAGGACAAATGTTGCTCAGAATGGTTAGTAGAAGACGTGGTTAAATATATGTAAACGTTCACAGATTAATCCTTATTTTGTTCCAAATAAGTAAGTCTGATATATCAGACTTACTTAGGTAATTGGTTCAAAATAACAATGTATAAAGTACTGGTTAGTGACTATGTTTATTGCTGAATGCAGGACCAATCCAGCCGGAATGTGGAAGTTATTGGGGAAAACTTATGTCTAGTATTTGACGGTCATTTGTAAATGTGATGTCGACGACTAAGGAAAGCAAATCTCGAAAATATGACAAAAGATTTTTTTGCTAACAGCTTCGAGGATAAACCAAAAACGCTCCTAAGTACAACATCACGACATTGTGAACATACACGTAATTGATATATAGACCTTATCTTCTGCGCGTGGGCCACACGTCCACAGACAAAAGACCCGGCAGTCTGCTCTATGACATATCGCCATTCTGCTCAAACTGATGTGTCTAATACCCCGTCACGCCGTGTGATTGCAGGGCAAAACGTTTGAAGGTTGCTAGTGATGTACCTGCCTAACTCATGTTTAATCTAACTCAAGTTAGTTGAATATAAATTCATACAAAATCTCGTACCTGCCTGCTTCCGTGCTAAGAAGCTAAACACTTGTGCTAAAGATATCAGACAACATAATTACAAATATCATACTAATATCAGTATCATGGGAAGAATCCACCTTTTTAGCGTGATATTCTTAGCTAGCCCAGGCGAATGATGTATTTATTTATTTAATAACACAAGTCCTAAGACTTATAAATGTAAATAAAGACAAAATTTTAAATAGTTTGTTCAAAAATACGATGCTTATAAAAACCTTACGGTGGCTCCTAATTACTTTCAATACATACATGTTTCCATCCACTGCTGAAATTAGTTTGATTATTTATGTACATCTATTTCTAATTGAACGTAAACGGAAATATAGTAAGTAGATAAAAATTCCACTTATGATATGAATCACCATGTATTTTTGTTAAAGCTTAAAATTTAATATTTTTTGTTGTGATATCAAACTGACTCGAATGACTCGAGTGACTGAAAACTTCATCAGTGCATCACTAGTTGCTAACTGATTTCGTGCCTGATAAACGTAACCTGAGTACGTGCTTGCTTTTGTAAGAATATTTCAAGTTTTTGCTGAGGAATTCATTGAAGTAATTCAGGAGGGCGAGTGAGTAAGGTCAAACGTAGGTAGGTAGGTAAGTAGTATTTTAGGTTTTGTTATGGAATATTCAGTAGGTATTAATAAGCTAATAATATTTATAATATCAAATTATGAACGTATAGGATGTACGGAATAACGAAACGGAGTAATGAGTAGATCGCACCACAAAAATAAACCCTCTGGCGCCAAATATACTATGTAATGTAAAGTGAACTCCATTTTAGTAGTAGATAGTGTTTTACGTGGGAAATGCAGTGTTAAAATAGTTGATCTTTGTGATCTCTAGGCAAAGATGGAAATGATAGGATTACTTATTTATAATACTGTCCAGAGAAATAGATTGGAATGATCGCGCACGAATGCCTACTCAATTATAAAATTTTCCACGATAACTACTTTAGAGTATTTCATCAATACTGTTTAAAAGGTGAATAATAGGGAAACATACTTTTTATATAGCAAATAGCTTTTGCCCGCGGCTTCGCTCGCGCCCCCCACTTCCCTAAAATAGGGGATAAAGAAAGGGGCATAAAGTAGCCTATTACTTACTTCAACTATCTCCACTTACGTTAATTCTACTAAAAAATCACGTTAATTCGTAGATTCGTTTTGCCGTGAAAGAAAGGCAAACATACAGACAGACAGACACACTTTCCCATTATATAATAGTATTAGTAGGGATGGATTACAAAAATAGTTCGCGAATATTGATGAGTATTTTCGAAACTCGTAGAACAAAATGTTGTTCAGTATGGTTGGTAGAAGTCGTGATTAAAGGGATGTAAACGTTCACACCACACTCTGTATGACGCAGGTGATTCGGTCACAGTCATTGCGCGAGGCCAGCGCCAGTTCAGAGTGGGTGATCTAATAACTAAAAATATCCATACCAGTACATCAAAGCAGTGAAGTGGGACGAGCACGGTGGAAATTTGAAAGAGTTTTGTCGGCTCTCGTCTTGCAGGGTCGCGGGGAAGTCCCGCGGCCCCTTACTTGGTGCCTTGAGACGCAGACACCTGACGTGTCTCCTCCGTTACATTACCTGTAATAAAAAGCAGATTGAATAAATTAATTAATATACTTTTATCACTTTTGTATGCAAGTGGTATAACTAGTAATAAGTAGTAAAACTGAAACTACCCACTTAGACATTATATAAATAAAAAATGCAACTATAATCAAATATAATATTATCAATATCTAAGTAAATTAAATTATTGATGTTTTAATGAAAGGACACAGAACATAAAACTTGTCATTGATTCAAGTCCTTAAAGAGTTAGTGAAATATATACGGAAAATTCGCCACATAGGGTTGTAATTACGTGATAAGCGGCAGATGAGCAGACGGATCACCTGACAGTAGGCGATTGCCGCTGCCCATAGTCACCCACAACACCAATGGAGTCACCGGTGTAGTAAGTTTAAATACCCCTTTTAAATGAAAACTATACATAGAATACTATCTTCTGTACTATTTATAAATAGGTAACTTCTAGAGACAACGACAAGGCTTATAGGTAAACCAGAAAACACGAAACACAAGCGCGATATATTCGACGCCCAGTGCCATCTATTCGTTTGGTTTGTAACTACTGTCCCGAAGCGAAGTAGAGGGCGGGCCACTAGTTTTAACATAAAAGGAAGTAAAAAAATCCTTATTTTCTGCTTTCATACAAAGCGACCCTTTATTCTTAACAGCGCGTCAGGAATTCAGTTTTTCCATATTAAAGACATAATAGGGCTCTAAGAATCTCGTTTGCTTTCAGACAACACAGAGTGGACTGAAAAGAGGAGATAGACGCCACGGGTCGCAGCTTCGACTAATGGTGTCTTTGTTGCCCTGACACATTGAGTGACGGATACACTGATACACAAAACACACACAAAAGAGGTTCTAATGCATTTTTGTGAGAGCTAACAATGTATTGATTTATCCTAGGTTCTATATACTGCGTAATTGTGAGGTAAAGCCTGTCTCCTTTCGTCTACCTATACACTGTTTTTTTTATGAGATAGGGGGCAGACGAACAGACGGATCACCTGATGGTAAGTGATTACCGCCGCCCATGGACACCCGCAACACCAGAGGAGTCGCAAATGCGCTGTCCGACCTTTTAAGAAGGAATACGCTCGCTTTTTGAAGGTTTGTAGGTCGTATCGGTTCGGAAATACCGCTGGTGACTAGTTCATTCTATAGTTTTGTAGTTCGAGGCAGAAAGTTTCTTAAGAAACGCACAGTTGAAGATTGCCAAGCATCTAAATGATTAAATTTAAATCGTTTTAATCCCGAAGCTATTAGTAATAGGTAACGGGAATAAAGCCAATTTAGCATGTTAGATCATCAAAATAATCGGAAATAATGGGCCGGCTAACGACTATGTAGGTACACTATCGAAAGTGAAATTCGTGTTATAGTTTTTTTAGATATGGATAACTTTAAAGACATTCACAAGGCTAATGTAACCTGAAGTGACGAAACACTTGCGCGATACAATCGATACCTTGCGCCATCTACTGGCAAATATTGAAAGCAAGTTCCGAAACGTTACTACGGTAAGTACCTGTATCTCGTATAGAAGCATTTCACCAGCATTTGATGGGTGTTCTTCTCTTATTATTTGTTTTATTAAAATATAAAAAATACCAACTTCAAACCAGAATCACATTACACCTCACATCGAAATGATTAATAACAAGTGCCACAGTAATTAATTTTGTCTATATTTTGACGTAGTTATTACGTTATGCATTCAGTTCCTACCTACAGTCTTCCTCCCAAGTTCAAGTTTAAGTACATCACAGAATAGTTAACTAAAATGGGCCTTATTACTTGAAAATAAGGTTGTGGTATGAATGTTATTAAGATGACGGCGTGGGTGGAAGATGCGCGGAATGCATTCATTGTTATTTTGTATGTAGGAGGCTGGTATCATTGCTTTGACGCGCCATAACAAAATTATTAGGTAAGTACATGATTGTTTGTGTTATGCGACTCATATAAATCACCTTTATCAAAAATAGGAATCCTCCTATGCTCTATATTAGGCTCTTTGACAATGCGAAAAATAAAGTGTCAATTACTGTTAACAGTATATATTAAAAGTTAAAAAATGATTATTTATTAACGTAAGTTGAAAATAATGATTAATTTATTTAAAAATCTGTAAATAAAAACAGCAATTGTTAAATGTTTATCACGTGACACAAAACGCTCCTGAGTTTATCATGACGTCACCTGCTTGTAAACTTCGTAGTTTCGTTTTTTGTTTACAACAAACAAATAGGCCAGCTGTCACAGATAATATCAAAGATCACTACGTTTACAGGCAAGTGACGTCACCGACCGCCATATTGCCAAAGTAGCGTTTTGGCACACTAGGTAAATATTGAATATTTAATTCGATATTTTTCAGCTAATATATACTAGAATTAAAAAAATACAACTTTTACTGGGTTAATTCATTAGACTCTAATACTTAATATAAAATATATTTTGTAAAACCTGTAAAAAAGCCTTTTAAATAAGCCCAAAAAGCTTCATTTCTGTGTTAAATTTCCGATTGGTTAAAAAAATATAGCTAGCACAATAGAGCCTTCGGAACTTTACACATACGGTAAGTATACTTAAAAAAATCCTTTAGTGGATAAATTAATAGGCAATATTTATCTTGAGTTTAGTGCAAGAAAGTCCATCGTCATCTTATAAATAAATTGTCTATGTTGCTGATCACTTCACTACTCGGATCAGAATCCATATCTCTAGAGTTTTTAGTATCGTGAAATGCAACCGGCGCAGTCAAAGGCATGCAAAAACCTATCTCCTATAATCTCGTTCAAAGCCGCTTTAGTTTATAAGTTTCCATCTACGAGAGGAAAAAAAAGGTTTCAAGTCCAATCATACTCGTATATCAAGTCCAATCATATCCGCTTTTCGGGGAGAGAAACCTACTACTTTTTGTTTGCAGTTTGTTACATTGGATTTTGATACAAGTATCTCTCTTTGCTGTGCAGTATCGCTGATATAGCACGCTTATAATATAAAGTACACCTACATAATAATTATTATAAAGGTATAATTTAGTAAATATAAATGTTCAATTATGGAAGGAAGGTATACCAACTGACGCTGGTGTAGAATGCGTCGTAAAAAACCTGTTTAATAAGATCCTTTTTGTATGTTTATGGAAATTATTTCTTAATGTGTACTTTTAATAATTTCACTTTTATTAATTTTCTTTTACTTGCAGCCAATGACATTAGGTGAAATGTCATTGCTTGCAGCAGAAGCAATTTTACTTTGATTCAGTTAGTGCGTTGTAAAATCACTTTTAAAAAATTTTTTTGTTATTCTAGAAACAAAATTTTACCTTATAACGTTTGTCATTAGCCTTTCGTATCAGGGTTCCGGCTTCCAGCATCACTTTAATAGTAAGTACATGACATAACTATTGTTACTTGATGGTGTACATATTGTTTCCCGTCATATTCTATGATGGTGGCATTGCCCCTGAACTTTAGATGCACAGTGTACATATGAATATTTCCATCGATAACATTATGGAGATTTGCGTAATAGCATGGAAGGCCTGTTTGAATTTCAGAATAACGAACCATCATTATTATACTGTTTTTCAAGGATGTCCCTGTTAAGTGAAATGGGGAAGTATATTTAGGTAATTCGCAATTTAAATAAGTAATCAGTCCAATCTTGTGCCCAGGTTATCTAAGGTTTGCGCAATATGTCCTCTTCTTCCACTCATTTCTGTCATTAAAATGTTACCTGCTAAATTAAGATTAGATGATGTCCATTTTCTTTATTGAACGTTTCGTAAGGCAAGTTTCGATCATTTTTTGTATGACAGGCACTTATAGTAATATGCTTTAATTATATTTAGTAGAACGGTTTAACTCATGGTACCTAAGCGATTGCACACGCCGCTTGACATCGCTGCTCCAGAGCGTGAAAACTGTAGTTTCAGTAGAGGCACAAATGCGCTGCTAGCGTTTTAACTGGATGTACTGTTCTCTGGCATAAATGTCAGACAACAGAACAGTGGCGGGTTTTAAAAAAAACAATAGGTACTCTTTGGTTTCGGCAGCCCTAATATTACCTAGCTCATCCAAGTAAAAACATGTCATCTGATTAAAGGTTAGAAGTATGCAAATTAAAATAAAGGGACAGCCCTTGACTGGCAGATTTAATGGAGCATACTCCTTTAGTTTACTTCATAAAATCATTTATAATTAATGCAAAATGTCATACTATGGTCCAGTGACTAATTAACGATATTGAGAATTAAAGAGAAACTATCGTTAGCGTAATGATGAGGTGCCCACGAAGTTAATTAGGTACTATGGTTAATTAACTACTTGCGCATGAGTTCGTGACGTAACAAAATATAATTAATTAATTGTAAAATATAATAAGTATATTGTATAGTAAATATTTTGACTTGTCACACTAATGTCCCAGAATATGAGTGTATGGGAATAGAGATGGACTTGTATTGGTTCACACTCTTGAACCGTATTTGAGTTCGACTTTTTTTTTTATGAGATAGGTAGCAGACGAGCAGGCGGATCACCTGATGGTAAGCAATTGCCGCCGCTCATGGACACTTGCAACACTCGACTCGACTGTTTAAAAGTAGGCCAAAGGGCATTTTTAACCTAAAATACTTGTCAACCCAAATTGATACGAAATTCAGGCAGGTGGTGGTGATGTGATGGTTAACACGCTCTTACATATCATCTTTATCTTTTTCAATAGTAATTTTTATATGCAAGGTGCATCTGTAAAACATTTACATCCCTTTAGCCACGTGTTCTACAAACCATTCTGAACAAATTTTGTTTTACGACTCAAAGAAAAATTGACTCACCATACAAAATGACCAAGTCACGTGACCGACTTTGTATGAAAAGTTAGAAGCTTTTTATGCGAATTTCAAAAAGTTATGTAAAAAATATAGTATTCAGAATGATTAGTACACGACGTGATTAAAGGAATATGCATGTTCACAGATACCTACATCCTGTTAGTTACTGGCATAAATCGTGCAATGAAGTCTTCACAAATACACGCCAAACCGGCTGTATGTAATTTTGATAACTAATTAAAAGAAAATAGAATAACAAAATGGCGCCAAGTTTAGAAGTGAAAAAACTGTTCCTGGTTTAATCTAGCTTTATACAATCACATGTTTTTATACGTTTTAAGACAATTATAAATAATATTGCACAAACTATTGTGCAAAATCCGCGTTGGGAGGAAAATTGCATATAATATTAAATCTACTGCACACACTATTAAAATATAAACTGCATCCAAATGACTTTTATATTGTTCAAGGGCAGACTCAATGATTTTATAAAATATATGCATAACCTGGACAAACATTCGTTATGTATGTACTTAAGTAAGCTATATAATATTCGTGTTTCCTCTGTTGTCTGATTTTAGTAACACAAGAGCTTAAGGTACTGAGTACGGAGTCAGGTCCATTAATGTAATGAGACATAATGATAATCAAAAGTAAGTACCTAACTTTAATATCTATTTAAAACTTTCCTTTGCTTATTTTCTCAATCCTTAAAATAGGTTCTGACATTTAGGTGATGCAAAAACCGTAGGACCAGTTTCGTGTCAGCTATAACCTTAACATTTACGGTTTCACTCGAACAAAAAGCGCCGCAAAAACTGATTAATTTGATAAAACTCGGACTTGCGACATCGGATCACGAAGCGAAACAAGCCTTATCCAGACGATCTAACGTAAATCTTAATAATAGGTAGTGTTGTCCATAGTCGGCCTTGGACTATAGAGTCTACAATACCATATACCAAGTGCTCTAGTGTGTGCGCAAACCGAACACGGAGTTCGATCCCACGACCCCAAGCGCAGCCGTCCCCTTAAAGTGGGACTCATCTATGCACTGCGCCGACCGAGGCAGTCAAGTCAAAGTTAGTTTTTTTTTGTGTGATAGGAAGCAGGCGAGCAGGCGGATCACATGATGGTAAGCAATAACCGCCGCCCATGGACACTTGCAACACCAGTGGAGTTACAAGTGCGCTGCCAACCTTTTATCCCCTTCCCCCCCAGGCGCGCCTCCGGTACCCTCACTCACTCGGCGAAACACAGCACAAGGGCTGCTTCACGCCGGTTTTCTGTGAGGCAGTGGTATCACTCCGGTCGAGCCAGGCCCATACATGCCGATGCGTGGCTCTTCCACAATTAAAAGTGGGACTCACTATCCACTACGCCACCGAGGCAGTCAAGTCAAAGTTATTATTACTGAATCTTATATAAAGAGTTATTTTGTTATATTGGGTCATAAAAATATGGCCTCATAAAGAAAATCAAAATAACGCTGAATACATTATACGTACGTAATCTATTTATTTGTAGGTCGTTTTATTAGAAATGCTCAAAGTTAACTGATTGACCACCAAGAGAAAGTTGTAAAAAATAGAAATCTTCAATGTAATTAAATGACCTTATTCCCTAGGGCCGTAAGCCTCGTGTTGCTGTATTTGAACATCACTAATTTCACGTATTACGCTTTTCGATCGACGATAAGTTCGATCTACTTTGAATAGCGTGTTGTGGCTGTAACACCATAAGCTGTTACATTTGAGGGCGTGGCGAGACTTTATCATCAAGTATGGCGGCCAAATTGGAGCGTCTTTATCGACGAGATCTATCGAGAGAAAGTTATTACGATGCCTTATGAAACTTGAGTTTCAACTAATCCATGATTTGTAACTATGAAATTAATATTGATTACCATTATACGAATCCAACAATGGAGAAATTAAAGTGTGGAGGAGTCGCAACATAGTCAAGGCCACCAAAGTCAGGTTGATGGGTAGGTACGGTGGCCAGCACATCAAGTTACTACAGTAGTTAGTTCGCTTGTGACCACGGCTGCTGCAACGTAGCCGAAACGTCAAGCAGTAAGTACTATAAGTAGTAGTAAGCAGTAAGCCTATTGTACGAAGTTTTGTGCAATAAAGCTTTAAATAAATAAATAAATAAGTACATACAATGTACTTAAAAATAAACGTCGCGTTAATTCCCGTTTTAATAATTTATAAGTTACTACAATCTGTCAAATTTCTTCAATCGAACCTCACTTTTATGTCAAACGTGTTTGGTTCAATATCAACAGAGAAAATTTGACAGCTTGTAGTAACTTGATGTGCTGGCCACTGTACTCTGGTATTCCCAATTTCCCTCTACGAAGCAGAGACATGGACAGTGCGTGAGTTGGAGAAGAGGAAGATAGTTGCTCTGGAAATGTGGTGCTGGAGGAAGATGGTCGGCATATTGTGGATAGAGATCCGCACCAACGGCAATGTATCCATATTCCAGGAATCTATCAGTGAGTGAGGAATCACAAAGTGTATATCAAACATAGTACAGATGCGCTTACGGCCAGTAATCTACTTTGGTCATGTCTCCAGGGTAGCAATTCGACCAGCCCGTTCTATTGACTCATTGTCACGTTTAAGCCGCATTCTCGTGCACTCGACATACATATCGAATGAGAGATTTACCTACCTATATACATTCGTTCATATTATAATGTTCAATTCGATATGTATATCGATTGCACGAGAATTGGTCGCCAGACGTCAATAGAACAGCTGGTCTTTAAAAACTAAAAAAAAAAATGCTAATACATTCTGTACCTAAATGAATATTTGTGTAACATATTTCTTATTGTTGATGTTTTTTTGTTAATATAACAAACTTAAACCTGCACAAATTTGGATTCAAACAAATAAATAGATTATTCTTAACCTTGACATTTAATTATTCGTTTTGTTTTTTTACAATATTTCAATAACAATAACTAGGTACGTTTTTAAGTGGATTAAGTGGAAACATTATAAATTTTGCATGCAAAGCGGCTCAAGTAGTCGCAATGTACAGTCAGTCACACATGAGGTTACCACAACCTGTCATATTTCCTTAATTGATATTTAACTTAATGTGTATGACAGTAAGACGAGAGTCGATTGAAGAAATTTGTCAGTTTTGTATACTTTGATGTGTGGCTGTACGTACCTTTGTAATATTATTTTAGGATCGCTGTACAATATACCTGATAGTGAGAAATTAAAAAATGATTGATTGATTGATGTACTAGTTAGCTCAGATATTGACGCTGCCAGCGTGAATACGCTTCGATGTTAACTAGGCCAGTTAATTTCACACGCAATAAACGAAATTGTTTGACCCATTCTAAAAATACAACTGCATGCCTAAAGGTCAAGTTTTTTCTTATACCTACAATAACTTAGTGTTAAATTAACGATCTTTAAACGTCCACGAAAAATAATCCGATTACGTTTATCAGTGCATAAAATTGTAATACATAACTAGTTTACTTTAATTACATTTTGTGCATGTATTAAAAAAAACTTTATACGAGTAATAAATGTAATATCATAAAACGTGCACAAAACAATTACTTATTATCACTCAAACAGGTTACATTAGCTGTGCATGTTCAATTAATACATTGTAGATACAATGTTAATAGATATTAGGACAAAGTTCTGTTTGACTGGCCCATCGCGTTTGGTGGTGACCCTGCCTTATACGCTAAAGGTCGTGGGTTCTTTTTCCACTCTGGACAAACATTTGTATGATAAGGTATTTGTGTCTGTGTAACGATTTCTGCTGATATCTTTATAGTTCCTGATATTTTTAAGTTTAAGCACTTGTGTTACGCCCAAGGGCTTACTTACTTTGGGATTATTTGAATGTGTTTGGGGATGATCTTATGTTAATTCTATGTGTGTGTGAAGTACCTACAAGTTATAAAAATACCAGTGGCCCGCCCTCACTTCGCTTCGGTACCCGTAATTCAAAAATGAACCAATAGATGGCGCTGTGTCCGATTACATCGCGCAAGCGTTTCGTGTTATCGGTTTACCTATAAGCCTTGTCGTTGTCTATAGAAGTTATCCCTTTATAAATAGTATAGATTTAGGAATTCCGCGACAAGTCGTTTTAGTACGGAATTTCCCGTTTTGTTTTTGAAACTTTTTATACCAAATCAAGTATGATTTTTATGAAAATAGAGGTCGGAACAAGTCAAACTTGTATTTTAGATTACTTTTGGCCGCCAAGGGACTTCTCAGCGAGTATCAAGATGAATTACCTTCGACATAACATTCAAGAACAAGTTATATTAAAAGAAACCAGTTCTATATTACCACTATATTTTGAATGCCCATTTTAAGAAGAAGAAAAATTGTACCGATGTTTCAAAGAGTGATTAAATCTCGACTATTATTAAAATCTAGGCTAAGATCAGTGCTAGAATATTCCTACAGAGGGCTTAAAATGAATACTGATGATGATGATGATGATGAGGTTAGAATAGAGAACATTTTCCATAATGAAATAAAAATGGTTTAATAAGAAGTAAGGTTAAATGGCTTCTCTGAGTGTGGCAGTTGGTTGCTACTAGTAAAGAGAGGCATAGATAAAATGTTTTGTAAAATTCGCTCGTCTCCATGAATGGCGGGACCGATAACTGTCTAAAATTGGTTTTTACTGCCATCTACCGTTGTCCACTCTATAAAATACCGGCTTTTAGTATGGCGAGTATTGGCCACTCAAATGTCACTGCATAATCTAGACATTTGGGTCACAGCCCGTGGGCGAGAGCAATCCAAACTGATGCGAAATGTTGTCGCGAATCTTATTCGGAGAGTTTCGTCAAACTATGCATAGGGTTGTCAAAAACTATACTAGCACCATTAAACCCCCCACCCACCAGTGCGTAGGTCGGGACCCAAAAAATACTAATTCACGTTATTCTTCTGTGAGGCCGTGGTCTTACTTTGGTCGACCCGGCCCATTGCCAAAACGTGGCACTCTCAGGGTGTGAAATGAGAGACATACACTTCATTGCACAAAAAAATAGGTCTAAAAAACTATGTCCAACTTATGGTTATTACACATTATTGTCTGTCACGGTCTTTCAGTTTCGCGATATTTTCGCTGAAAGCCACCAGATTTATTTGATAGTAAAGGGCTGTAAGGGCAAGTTCCTAATTAACAATTGCTTATTACCCGTTTAGTTTTGTGATTGAGCGCCGGTTGAGACGTAATGGTCGCGGACTCGATTTCCGCATCAACAAAAATGTTTCTTGGTGAAACACATACCTAATATTTGTTTTTGGTCTAGGTGTGTGTAGTACCTTCATTGGTTCTGGTTTCAATAGGAAAGTAGGTACTGCATTAGTAGGTATGTGATGTTGTCTCAATTTAATATTATTTATAGATTAGTTTTTTTCAAGAGGTAAATTATTTTTTTAATATTTTTCTCTGATTTACGATATAGGTACCTACAAATCAAATACGGAATGAGCTCAATGAAAGATAAATTAAAATTGTTTTTATGTAAGTCAATGAGTGATATACTAGATTCCGCTTGATCTCAACTCTCAACAGCTGTTATGATCATCAGTCACGCACGGTCTGAATACCAATGATTATGACTGCAAATAGTTTAGGACTATTCCACCAGTAATGGTATGTGGGTCTATAGAAATAGTACACATATGCTAGATTAGGAAGTGGGGGCGGTACTGGATCACCCCAACATCTGAAGAGGATTGTGAGGAGACTCAGAAGAAAAAAAAATCTCATAGAAGACACTGTGTGCGCTGTGCTACGTCGGGTGAGTGAGAGTACGGGAGGCCCAATCGGGGAAAAGGGGGCTAAAGACTGGCAGCGTACTTGTGACTCTATTGGTACTGCAGGTGTCAATAATCGGGAGTCAATTGCTTACCAACAGGTGATCCGTATACTCATCTGCTACCTATCACATAAAAAAGAGCGGGTCTCTGAGTCATCAGAGTAACTAAGTAAGATTAGGGGTCACCAATAAATTTCACTTGGAAGTCGTTTAAGAAGTCAAAAGACCATTGTGGTCAACAAAAAAAAAACACCAGGGTCCCAGTGGCTAGTCATACAAAGTTGCATGGTCCACTTCGTTTCGTTAGTTCCACTTTCAACCAATAGATGGATAGTCGCTTCAGTAAAACCAGACTCATAGCTCTAAATCAACATTGGACGCATTTTGGACTAACACGCACCTATTTCGATAACTATATAAGTAAAAATTTATACTTAGAATTTGTACGCTCCTTTACGTTGCGCGAGCGCGTTGAAGTCTTCTATTCGCTACGTGTGAATTCGTAGCGACATCGTCGTAGATATAGAAATATCGGTTTTGGAATTATTTATATTAACTCTTTTGTTTCTTCAATGTGATAGGTGACATATGAGCAGACAAGACCGCGTTGGCTGAGGCATTTTTTTAATGTGATAGGTAGCAGACCCATAAACACCTGCAACACCAGTGGAGTCACAAGTACCGCTGCCAATACGCTTTTATTCAAAGTTAGTTAACTACAGATATTTGTGTTGGGTCTGGGTGTTTGTGGTTCCTTCGTTGTTTCTGGTTTCCATAGTACAAGGAAAAACCTTAGTTTGGGACCAGGACAATGTACGTGATGTTGTCTCAATTTATTTATTTATTTATTATTTATTGGCTGGACAAAATTGATCGCCTAAAACATCACTAGTGACGTGCGACACAAGACCTGTCAATTCGTACGCTTTGCTAATGTTAATTATTAATTTTGAGTAAAACTGTTCAAAATTGTTTCATTGTTATTAGTAGATATTGCCAATCAAAATAACAAGCGATTTCAAATAAACGCATTACTTCGAATGGGAACAGCAAAGTACCTACCGAGAAATGAAAGCAATTCGAAGCTGTTCGGTTTAATTCGAATTTCAAATTAAAAACAATAATTTTTATTTTGTTCTAATAATACGCCCCGAATCGAGTATAAACGTAGGTATCATATCTATCTTAATTGAATTGATCTACGAGTAATATCAGTTATTTATCGATATTTCGTAACATTTTACAAAAAAACAATTTACTGTACCTAGGGACTAGAGATTGTCACACAACACACACGAGAAATTATTAAATTTTTTCAATTTTCGTTATAAAGACGGTTTGACAGCCCTGACCATAGTGGTCATAGTGGCCAGTTCTAATAGACCGCGCAGGCGCTAACATAAAAGCTGCGCACCGTTACTGCGCCGATTGCTTCGCCCAGTTTGAGGCCGAAAACTCTGCCAAATCTTGGTGCATACCTACTTCGAATTCAGATCAAAATTCATATTTAATTTAATTAATGTATGTATTGATATTTACACCTATTTATATAAGTATTGTATTACATCATTGCACCGCCTTACAACTTGTTCAGGTGTCCTCTACCCAAAGGTTGTCTAGAAGAGATCGCTCATAAGGCCGCCTTTGTTGTACATTACTCCTGTAATAACTAGTTTTTAAGTTTTATACCTCTGCTGTTTTGTGTGCAATAAAAAGTATATTCATTCATTCAAATGCAATGCGTTATCATCTACTAAGCTATAATCGCTATAAGAATTTTATTGTTACACACAAAATAATAACCCTGGAAGGATGGATGTAGCTGACTATGATATCGAAAAGTTCGTACCTACGTACGTGTTACCAAATATCGTATGGTGAACCAATTTTCACCTGCTACCTATGGCATGACTAGCAACCCTCAAACTTCCCTTTTCACCCGCGTTATTAGCGCCATCTATTGGTACGGTTTGAAACTAATGACAGCGCGCCTCTAGTAATGTCGAGTTCAAAAATATGTATACACTTTAGGACCTTGTTTAGGGCCTTGTTTTCTTATACATATGTAATGTGACAAGGTCCTAAGGTGTATACATACATATTTTTGTACTCGACTGTACCTAGTTCTATAAAGTTAGACTACAATGGCCTCTCCGAAGGTCATTATAATGTGCATTAAATAGAACAATAGTGGCCATTTTACCATTCATTTGTAGGAAGTGCCGTGAAATTTGGTAAGGGGATAATTTTATTGACCGATTTGAATTGCTTTTTAACAACTCTCATGGTGAATTATAGGCTAACATTGTGATATTGCATGAACAAAGAGGTTTAGAAACATACTGTTATGTTCAGTTCACAAAGGTTGGCAGCGCACTTGTGTCTCTACTGATGTTGTAAGTGTCTATGGGCGGCGGCAATCGCTTTTCCATCAGGTGATCGGTGCATAAACTAATATGGCATGACTTTTTTTTAAATAGGTATAATGAGGCAAGCAACGTAAATCTGTTCTAAATGTTTTTTTTTTTTGTAATGGCTGCTATCCATAACGAGCACTTTAACTCTGCCAACGTCGAGTGATTATAGAGACACGTTTCAAATTGTTAGTGCTAACAAAAAAGTGGCAGTCTTTCAACAAATTCAAACAAAGCTTTATTACAAATCAAATCACAGTATTAACAATAGTAAACGCAACAATACATATGCAACACCAGCATTATAACACAATAGACTTACGTCACAAAATACAGTCGACAATCAATCTAAGTAATTATACAATTATATTCAGCCATTACTTCATAATTAGGAGACTAATAAAGTAAGAAACATGGTTGTCGGTTTATCTTAAAGCGTCTCATGGGCTGCAACGAAACGGAAATCACGTCTGAATCTTTATCCCTGACCCTTTCACACGGTCTGAGCGTCTCCTTTGTGAACATGCGACAGGTATATGGTTTCTTAGTAAGCTCTCAAATAATATCCGACAGCCAATTTTAACGGTATTTTTTTTTTAGTTTCAAGTAGCACCACACATGGTACATACATTTTTAGTTAAAGATAACACACCATTTTTGGATTGGTGGGTTCTACGTAGATATCATTAGCAATTTTAACAAGTGCACAAGTGTTGACGTAAACAGTAATGCGCTGCTTTTCCAAACCAAAGTGGGCGTGATGCCACACCGGAGAAAGAGATCGAACACAGGTCTAACTTAAGGAACTGTTATGGTTGGAAAAAACAGGTGGTTATGTATAACTATAGAATGAGAATAATACCTGTCGCATTCAAACAAAAGTGCGTGTGAAAGGGAAGGAAACTCTGATTCGGTCGTAACACTCGCTTCAAATTAGGCCCTCATGTAAATAACATACATAAAAATATTGGCATAGCGCGTGGAAAATAATGTTTTATTTTGGTCCTAAATAATATTTTTTCTTTCTTTCGTTACATTAAAGAGCGGCCCACTAGCTACTGAGCCTCCGAAACAGTCCAAATATGCGGACTAAATAAGTGGCATTTGAAGCCTACGAGTACAAGTTAGAGCTGGCTTACGCTCGGCCGTGGTGAGCGGTCGAAGGTCGCCCGCTCCGCTGACCACATGTGCTCTGGACGGTGACCGCCGAAAGGCATTCGAAATTCAAACGATTAAAAGTACTTTTACACCTAATATAAGTGTCTGGGCGAAATGTTGCTTTGAAATTGGAACGATCACATTTTTATTAAGACTATTAAAAACGTTGTTAACTTTTTTTAGTTACTTTACTAGTTTTTTTTTATTATTTCAACTTAATCGGCTGGCTATGCAGGCCCTATTCAGGCCAGTATCACTTCACTAGTTTGGAAAATAGAATGTTATATTTAAAATTCGACCAATAAAAAAACTTTTTCTGCTAACTTTAAATTACTTTAAACAGTGTTCGAATCAATACCGAAGTTACAGCAAGAACTCATTCGCAATTTAAATAAAAAAAGAAGGGGTCTTAAACCATTTAGTCATTTCACATTTACTAAGTTACGTCACAAACTATTCAGCTGTTACATTATGTTTTACGTTGAACAAGACAGTGTCTGGACTATTCAGAATTCTGAATGGATACCTAATGTTATTAGTAATCTCATTTGGCAAGAACGATTAGTCAAGATGCTATGAAAATATATACAGAGTCAATAAAAAATACTGGTCAAGTGCGTATTGAGTCTCGCGCTTATAGGGTTCCAAGGGTAGTTTTTTTTTTTAAATAAGTATAACATCGTGATAAGTTACCTCTCAAATTCATAAATGTCATCAACTGTGAGTTACTAAGGATGATTAAAAAAAAGAATTAAAAACTGTCTCTTTTCTAAAATACCAAGACTAAATTGTAGACCTACCAAGTTTGTAATAATGGGGTAAAAGCCTAACCATGAGGTGATTTCGTCATCAAGTTCGTTGGCCATGTTAGACCATATACAGGCTGAGGTCGTGATATCGTCCACCGGACTTGAATAAATCAGTGTTTCACAAACTGTAGGTTGCGAGATATAAGGTAGGGGGTCACCAAGGCTAGAAAGAAATACCTTTTTTCGACCCCTGGCGACCACTCTTAATAGAATAGTAATGAAGAAGTCAAGTAGGAGAACAAACATTAAATTTTATAGGTCTATAATACTAAACAAGAACATTCCATTCGAACCAATTTTAAATTTTCGAGGGGGGGGGGGGGGAGGACAACTATTTTCATATCTATTGTCCAGGCACGGTTAAATAAGAACAACAAAAGGCGGGCACACGGGAAAGTGTGATATTACATGAAGTATTTAGAGCGTTTTTTGACCCCTTCATATTATTTTATTTTTATGCCATACTGCAGCTCAAACAGGAAAAAGTTCGAGAAACACTGGTCGAAATGACAAAGCGGGTGGCGTCATGCTCTTAGCGCCGCCCACTACCACAGTTACTAAAACCACAGCTACGAACGTACAGACATTTTAATTGAAATACTTGAGCCAATCTAGTTCCGTGTAATCGAGTTACGTAGGTACCTAATAAAAAAAGTATTGACACATAATAATTCACACAACGTCTCATACATTGACTTGACTCCATAGTAGCTTAAGCACTTGTGTTACAGATATCAGACCACAAGGGGAAACACAAATAATACTCAAATACATATTATCTTCTCCCAGACACTGAATAAGCACAGGTGTTCATCACACGAATGTTTGTCCAAGGTGGGGATCGATCCCTCGAACCCACGATCTTTGGCGTATCAGGCAGGGTCACTACCAAATGCGTCATCCGGTCCGTCAATGTATTGTTTATTATAATATTCATCAAAAACCAGAGCATTTTTAATATTTGAGTCCTAGTTTTGAAATACGCAAGCGATCTCACCCTTATTACGAAACTTGGTATAAAGTTAATAAGTTAATCTTGGCTTAAAGTGGATGCTTTCACTTATAGGTATGTACATTACTTTGCTCGACTCGAGAATCGAATCCAGGACCCCGAGATCACAATCGCTCGGTACTTAAACCATTAGACCATCGAAGCAGTAGTTATATAGATTGCACTTTTAATGTAATTTAGGTAGATATTTAGTTTATTGATCTGTTAGCAAATCCAGCAAACTATTCTAAACACCCAAAACGTGTCCGAATCCTAGTCAACCGCAGAACCAAAGAGATTAATTTTCAGGTAGTAATGAACCATCCAATACATGAAACTAGATTTGATTAGTCATAATCCTGTTAATCTGATTACGGTGAGATTTGTCACGAACTGTGGTCTAGGTTCCTGCATTGAGCACTCATTTCAACAATCCCGACCTAATCATTTATCAAATGGCATGCCCCATAACTGGCCGTGATACTGTTCAAAGTACTGTCTGAAAATAGTTAAAGAATTTAATTCATAATCAAACATAACATTATGGCGTTAGAGGAAAAATAACCTGAACCATAGACATAATCAATATGTTTGTAGAGTCAAACATCTTTCCTCCTCGAATGTCTTTTAAGGCCACTAAATCCCTTTTGGCCGCCAACAACCTTCTAATTATGTTAATTAGTAAGAATTGTTGAATATCCCTGGAACTAATTTAAATTTGGATTATGCTATAACAAACGACAAGAGACAATAGAAATTATAGGTACACAAAAGAAGTACGAAAATTGCCAGGCGAACAAACAAAAAGTACCTACTAAGTACGTAGAACTTTGAAAATGGAATTTCCTACTCAAAGTCGTAGGAACATTATTTTAAAAAAGCAGAGTTAGTAGGTATGTGAATAAATTCGATTTTAGAATTTTGGTTTATATTAACCCTTCAAGCATCACTGTTTAAAATAGTGCGAGGCTTACTAGACACAAACTACAACTTGCCGTGCTTATTATAATATGTCGAAATGCACCAAAGACCGCTTGCACTTGCGTCGAAGAACGTGTAAAATACGAGAATTTGCAGCAACCCGTCATCCTAAAATAGTCTTTACTGTGTCTAGCATATAGTGACAATTCAGTTAGTATTGAAATTATTAATAATCTACCGTGTGACCGTTGCCGCGTGGTACAATTTGAAAATCTACATCAAAAGGTATTTACTGCTAACAATACGCGA
Organism: Cnaphalocrocis medinalis; assembly: GCA_014851415.1. Taxonomy (NCBI): domain Eukaryota; kingdom Metazoa; phylum Arthropoda; class Insecta; order Lepidoptera; family Crambidae; genus Cnaphalocrocis; species Cnaphalocrocis medinalis. Next base: position 19,523,382 of record CM026273.1, read on the forward strand.
AGATTTATGTCAGTTCAAACTATTTCGCGGCTATCACAACTGAGTAATTTGCAAAATCACAACCAACTAAATTCAGAATTTAAAGTAGGTAATGCCTACACCAAATAAATTTAATAAATAAGAGTAAGTACTACTTTGTATAAAAAAAAAATGGACACGGTGTCCTTATTGGAACCATATATGTACCACTAACCCGCAAAATTTAAAAAGGAGTAGTAAGTAAGTAAGTGGTACTGATCATAAGATTTGATTGACATCAACAATTGTTATTTTGGAAAACAAATGTTGAAACTAAATCAACCTTTAATGTAGGTATAAAAAATAGTTCGAATCAAGAACGGGGCCGATTTTTTAGGGTTCCGTAGCCAAATGGCAAAACGGAACCCTTATAGTTCGTCATGTCCGTCTGTCCGTCTGTCCGTCTGTCACAGCCGATTTACTCGGAAACTATAAGTACTACAGTGATGAAATTTGATGGGATATGTGTTGTATGAACCGCTACAAAAATATGACACAAATAGAAAAAAAAAAAAATTGGGGGTGGGGCCCCTACATGTAACTGAGGGATGAATTTTTTTTTTCGATGTACATACCCGTGTGGGGTATCAATGGAAAGGTCTTTAAAATGATATAAAGTTTTCTAAAAAACATTTTTCTTAAAGTGAACGGTTTTTGAGATATCAGCTCTCAAAGTCGTAAAAAGTATGTCCCCCCCCCTCTATTTTTATAACTACGGGGTATAAAATTCTAAAAAAAATAGAGGTGATGCATGCTAATTAACTCTTTCAACGATTTTTGGTTTGATCAAAGTATCTCTTATAGTTTTTGAGATAGGTTGATTTAACTGTAATTTTGGTTAAGTTATTGTGCTTACACTGAAAACGATGGCATTATATTTGCTGCTACGGAACCCTTTGTGCGCGAGCCCGACTCGCACTTGGCCGGTTTTTTAAATCAAGAATTAGCCAAATCTTATTTTATTTACTGTCTTAAATAATCTTAAAGCCATTATCATTGTATTGTCTGATGATGATTGAGCACTACTTAAGTACGAACTTTGACATTTGAAGTATGGCTCAACTGTCAAAGTTTGTACTCAAGTAGTGCTTAACTTCAAATTCTCAATTCAGAAACCGGTTCTTAGTCTCCAAATCCTTTTTAGTTAATGTTTTATTTAAAAAAGTTACCATACAGTAGTTAGATTCGCTCACTCCTATGCCAGAGGGTGTAGCTCAATGGTCAGAGCAGCTCCGCTAACGTGGAGCGGTCTCGGGTTCGAATCCCGGCATCCTCAACAGTCCATTCCAATATTACTACAAACTTTTTGGTAATTTATTTAAAATTAAATAATGAAATCTTCATTTATCTTACACTTTGAGCTCTGAACTGAAAATGGCTCTACATCCATTTTAAACTAATATTATTTTTGTTTTCTTCTTAAACTGTGTGTTTTTGTTATTAATTGTTACCTAAAGTCTTACACTAGGATCTATAAAATACCTATCTTACCTATGCGTGTTAATTTCTATTTTCTAGAAAAAAACTGATATAGTTAACTGATAAAATTATACTTAAGTAGTGTAAAAAATCTGAACGTAAGTATTTTTAACATACTCATGAAAAAGCTCAGAACGGGCGCTTGACGAAACCCTCCCTACATCCCTTCTCAAAACATCCATTTCGCCTTCGAAGATTTGCAATGCACGAAACAAAGTTACCCGACAGGCGGGTCGAGTGTTGCAAACAATAGGGCGGGATAATCAATCGATCATGGCTCTACCATCGATATAAAAAAAACTACTTAGATCGAGTATGGTAACTTGGGCTTTAACGATTAGTAATATGATAAGCGATAAGACCGATGACTGTTATACTCAGGTCCGATTTCCTATTTATTCATTAACTAGTGGCCCGCCCTCACTTCGCTTCGGGACCGTAATTCAGAAATGAACCAATAGATGGCGCTGTGTCCAATTACATCGCGTAAGCGTTTCGTGTTTTCGGTTTACCTATAAGCCTTGTCGTTGTCTATAGAAGTTATCTCTTTATAAATAGTAATAGATTTGTAGTTTTAATGCAATTGTTACTTCTAAATTTTGTAGATTGAAAGATTGATGCTTCCCGCTTTGTTACAGTCCGAAACTAGTGATAAGACTCTACCGTTTCGAATATCGATTCATATTATTGGTTGTGATTTTATAAAAACAAGATAGTTATTTTATAAAAAAAGTATGTACTTCGGAAAATACTTCAAGAAAGTCTTAAGTCTCGTCCTCGAAGCATTTGGGCGGAAAGGTCCTTGAGTGGAAACCACGTACAAAGTGTACTGACGATTTGGTGAAGGTCGCGGAAATTCTTTGGATACGGGTGGCACAGGACCGATCTGTGTGGAGAACATTAGGGGTGGCCTATGTCCAGCAGTGGACGTCTATTGACTAAAATGATGATGATGAAACGTAAAACCGGATTTAGTTTTCCGGTTCCAGGGCACCAATGCGCTTACACCTGGTAGTACAGACAGACACACATCAATGTATACAAATCTGTCAAATTTCTTTAATCAATTCTCAACTCTATGTCAAACACGTTTGGTTCAATATCACCTGAGGAATTTTGACATATTGTGGTAACCTGATGTGTGGTTGTCTGTACCTCGGTACCGCTCCGGTTTAAACCCGCATTTCGATTGGCTGAAAAACGCCACGTAAAATCCGGTCCAGCTAATCTATTTACCCTGCCGAGGGGATCAACTAGTCCCAGCACTTTTTCGCACTCAACCTGTCGCTTGTCTTTTAGCCTTTCAACAGATTAACTGTTAACGTTTGGCGAGCACGTGCAGAATTTAGTCTTTTCTAAAGCTGTACCTTTGCTCACAGTAAAAGCTAAAGCTTCACAATAAAGGCAAGTCGAAAACATTTCCACGTAAGTACTTAATCTAGATAATCTATTGTAGCGCTCTGGCGGATGTTTTTAGCCACTTAACCCTTAACCAGGCAACTAGACATATTTTTTTTCATTGGTTTTCAACCTTATCATAACTGCATAAAGTTCAAAATCTGGTGGTCTCATATGGTACGTACATAGCCTGGTTAATGGTTAAGAAGCAAAAAAAAACGAGCACTCCAATAATTACTGAAACCTGGCAAGCGCCTATTGGACCGTTACATATTGTTATGAATCTGATTTGCAGGTGTAAAGTATATTTATTTGTCTGGTGACAAACAGTAGGTACACATATCGTCCCGAAAGTAAATATTTATGGGAACAAAATTATCATACACGGAAAGAATCTAACTGACACTAAAGAGTTCATTGACCTAAGTCTTAGCAGTATTTGTGATCCTCTGTTGTCTGATATCAGTAACACAAGTGCTTAAGCTATTTAATACGTAGTCAGGTCAATGTATGAGATGTTGTGTGAATTTATTATTATTAAGTATTTATTATTATTATCGTGCCGTGTCTCTCAGGCTCCCATCTCTATCTTTCACTCCGAAACTGAAAGAACACCTGTGAACGGCATCTTTCTGTCCAAATGTAACAAAGACAACACCAAGATGTTGAGGCAAGTCTCCCTCACTCCTTTGAAGGTTGACGGAAAGCCGAACTGACCTGTTTCATGTGCAGTATGAGTAGGTTGACCAAGTGTTCAGATGTTTGCAAAAGTAATTAAGGAATCGAAACTACAATGCTAACTTCAGTTTTCCTTAAGATTTGAAAAACTATTTCAAGTGGTATTCTAATAAGCAATATTTCAATAATTTATCAAATCTCCTAAACCATTCCATCATCATTTCAGCGTCTAGTTTTATTTCTTCTCTTAATATTTACGTGAATTTTTCAATTATCAGAGCGGGATTGGTAGAAAAAAGAAATAAGTAGGTATATCTGACGACGTCACATAGTCAATACTAGACCTTATGATCTTGGAGATCGTCATCGATCTTATGATACTATCATAAACACCTTTTTGCGGAGTTGCCTACCACAAACATATACTCACTTAAATATAACACATGATTGCGTGTCACAACCATTGCTATGGGGTCGAAAATCTCTTAAAATACAGGAAATTTGGTCACATTAAGTACGACTATAAGCCTATCCGGTCCGACCAGTCCGATTGTGACGTCACCCGTCTGAGCCGCGACATTCGCGTGATGTCACCAAGTTTGGGGACAAGACATTTTGTATTTCATACTTTATGGCAGCTCGAACGGATATTTTGGATCTTATTTCGAACGCCATATGGCCCAAGATCCGTTAAAATACTGGACCTACTTTTGATACTCACGGAACAAGTATGGCGGTCACTGCCGATGGGTCACTTCAAAAAGATGCTTACATTTTAGCACCTTGTCATAATAGCTAGAACTTTCTTTTAAGAAATGTTATTATATCAAAGTACTTAAGTGAGTTATAAACTTTTGCATCAGCGGCTGCTAATTTGCCGTTAGATTTGCGATATGAAGAAACATGATAGTATGGAATGAAACCATACAAAAAAATATGTTTATTCGATGAGAATCGGTTTTTACTAAAATTTTAGACTATATTAAACTTCAGAACATCACGATCTCTCTACCTTAAGGGAGGCCCTTTATAGTACAACAGCTCGTCAAATACGAACCTGTCAAAGCGACTACCACCTTTAGGTCATATACATTTTGACGACCCGTTTAGCGCAATAGTTTGAGCGCCGGTTGAGACGCAAAGGTTGCGGGTTCGATTCCCGCACCAACACAAATGTTTCTTGATGAAACAGATATTTGTGTTGGGTCTGGGTGTTTGTGGTTCCTTCGTTGTTTCTGGTTTCCATAGTACGGTGGCCAGCACATCAAGTTACTACAATCTGTCAAATTTCTTCAATCGAACCTCACTTTTATGTCAAACGTGTTTGGTTCAATATCAACTGAGGAAATTTGACAGATTGTAGTAACTTGATGTGCTGGCCACTGTACAAGGGAAAACCTTAGTTTGGGACCAGAACGATGTATGTGATGTTGTCTCAATTTATTTATTTACATTTAGGTATTTAGATATATCAATTGAAGAAATACAGATTGTAGCAAATGCACTTGTGGCGATCTACAACTAACCAATGTCAATAAAAACTGAGCTAGCATGCTTTTTCTTACATCGAGACCCTTCAACAGCTGGTCTTAGATAAACAGACTATTAATTAAATCAGAAACTCTTTGGATCCTCTTACTGTTTACGTCCCACTCTCTCATGCTGATTTTATCGTTTCCTCTCGCTTTGAAGTGGTTCCAGAGGCCACAGTTGAATTAAATAGTAGAGTATTTTGTTGACGTTTGTGTAAGAAATTCATTTCTAACGCAAATAATGCATTCGCCCGGTGTCCTACTCGTAAAGGGAGAGAAGTTCGTTTTGGCCGGAAAAATAAGAACAAATGTTGTCTTACTTGAAAGTATCTCATTAAGGACACGGTTAATAAGTACTTACTTCTCCATAAAAATATAAAGTTGACTCCAAATAAGTATGTATTTTTTCACACATCACTTGACGCCGTACTAAGTAGCTTGAGCACTTGTTTTAATAGAAGTCGGACAACAGAGGGAACACAAATATAGATAAAACTTAAATTCTTACATATATTTTTGTTATTTATATTAATAGTTTGCATTAACGTCATAAATCGTACGTCACTAATATCGATTTCATTAAATGGGAATGCATAACCTATGTAATTTTACTGAGTTATTTCAGTACACATTCCAATACTTCAACAGAATATTGGTTAGGTCTGACTCTAACTGATGGGATATTGAATGTCACATACACGCCCACTCCAATTTTCCTACGCCTCTAAAATAGTAGCTAGATAAATGTAGTTTGCCTTAGCCTGGAAGTTTTTTTAATCGATTTCCGTCCGGGTTTTGACAACAAGGGCATAACTTTTATTTTTTGGTATAGCAATTCTTTGCAATTTATTCTTAAGTAAATATTGCACTTAAAAAATTCTCGGGGGGTTTAGGTGGGACTCGAACCCTCAACCTTCCACAGTCCGGGTGGCTGTACTACCAATTATACTAACCGAACCCCTTACTAAGCCGACGAATTTCGTAAGTGCTTAACTCGCCATGAGCTGACGACAGTCTCATCAATATTGTAGGTATACATATACAATATCCAGTGGAAACATTATTGCAAATATTTGACCACTAGTTAAGATGAAACTGCTAAACAAATAATTTTTATTTTTTGGAATTTTTTAAGTGCAATATTTACTTAAGGGCATAACTTTTTTGTAATTTTGACACCTGTTAATAGTTTTTTTTGTGACATCGTGATATCATTAAGCTCTAGTCCATCCATGCCAAAGAGTGGCTCTCCCACAGTACTTATACACCGTTAATTTTTTGCCCTCATAATAAGTAACACGAATAAAGCCCCTTTAGAATATTAATCATCAAAATAAGCCAAATAAAAATCAGCGTTTCCAATCAAAAAAGAATATCGCCATTTTATTTTGATCATCTAAGACGCTAAAGGGGCTTTATCGTGTAACCTAATATGAGGGTTTCGGTATTAAACTAATAAAATTAACGGTAAGTATATTGTATTATGTGTGCTGAGACTCCCTCGGTTGTCATGATGATCATCAATATTGCAGTTAGAGAAAGGCACTAAAGAGAACATTAGTTAATGAGGCATTATTCATAATTTGCAAATGTGTGGTGCTTAAATGCCACATTCCATAATAGAAGGGAGACAAATGTACAGTAGCCAGCACATCAAGTTACTACAATCTGTCAAATTTCTCAATTGATATTGAACCAAACACGTTTGACATAAAAGTGAGGTTCGATTGAAGAAATTTGACAGATTTTAGTAACTTGATGTGCTGGCCACCGTACTTAGCTTGCGTGAGATGGCTAGTTTCCTAGTGGCTGTAGATTAATACAGAGAAGAGCACTTCTGGGTACGACCGCGACGCAGAATCTAATTATCGAATACTAACTGGCTTGCATCATGTCACTGCAAGCTGAGAATCCTCCTTTGAATTTGTATGGGATTAAATTTTAGGGTCTTGAGTTTATTGGTTTAGCGAAATCCCGTCAAGTTAAGAAAAATTTAAGTCAGCCACTCAATGAGAGCTCCAAACCTACTTCTAAGTGCCTACCTATAATTCGTACCTATATTTAATGTAGGAATCATATTTCTCAGTCATAATGTATTATATTTTCAGTACATACCTATTAATTTCATAATTTAATGACCGATATTTTATCTTAATTATTTTTACATCATTACATTTTGAAATGGTTACCATTGAAATAATTAATTGGGAATAAATTTATTCAGACTCTATTAGTAATGTTCCATTCTGGTTCCGTCTATGTTATTTCCCAAAAGGATTCCGTTACGTTACGACTACATATAAGTAGTTCGATAAGTACCAAATAGTTCCAAAACCGCTGTGTAGTCTAATCAACCCCGAATTATAACTATGGAATGAACTACATGCAAGAGATTGCAATATTGTTCCATATTGAGGTTAGGTAAACTATTTAAGCAAAGCTGTACTAAGTCGCTCACAAGTTTACCTTTGTTGATCGGCATTAGGTCTTAAACCTGATGGTAGAATCCCTAAACTCTAAAGTACTTCAGAGTAAGTGCATAACTTGGGGCAGCTTTGAATGGTATTTTAGACTAGGTATTCTAGTGATGCAATGGGTTTGCGATTTTGGGTATTCGCAATGCTTATTGTAAAACATAGAATAAAAAAAGGCATATTGCGAGTCGGACTCACGCATGCAGGGTTCCGTAGTAACATTTTATTTTTCTGTTTGATTTTTTTTTACTTCTATAATCTCTTGATAGGTATAGAAATGAAAGGGCAACACATTTTTCCACCTTCGAAGTGACGTTCAGGAAATCTATATAGTTTAGAAAATAATGATATTTTTTGTATAATTATACCTATACCTAACTACCCCACACGAAAGATGAAGAACAAATTAAGTTTCAGTTGTAAGTATGGTAAACCCCAAAAATTTTATGTTACTTACTTATATACTTATTTCCGTCAGACTGACAGGCAGACATGACAAATCTACTATATTTTTTTTACATTTAGCTACAGAACCCTAAAAATTAAAATTGTAAGACTTCGGTTGGAATCGACAAACTTGTCTTCGGAATTCCATAAAACTCTTCAACTTTTAAGAAACATTGAAGAATAAGGTAAAAGTCAAATAGTCAGCTATTATGACAAGGTCCTAAAAAGTTTACATCTCTTTGCAGTAGTTAATGCCGTTTTCGGCTAAACACCCTTGTCACTGTATCTTGAAGGTAAACGTTTCGTCTGGCCCTAATTGCTTCATTGAAGTAAAAGCCGGCATGAACGACGGCTGGAGAAAGTCTAGTACTTGGTTGATAGGGACCGGTTGTGGAAACATCCGTTAGTGGAAGACCGACGGCAATACTATAGGAAAGTATTACAACGTAAGTATATGATGTGTTAATAGGGTGCTTGACTATACTCGAGATGATTAAGAATATATGTTACCAAAATATAGCGAAATAAGTACTGTTAACAAAATTTTATAGTTTAAAAATAATCTAGCTAGTCCTAATGATCATTCAAAAGTTCATTTTTACTCAATACTCAATCGTCTATTGCAAAACCATAATGTGATGGAATGCATTATAGTTGGTATCGGAACCGTGTTATAGACCCTGTTGGGCACGCTAACATAGCGTTACGAGAAAGGAAGCACTTTTATATATAATCCGCTTAATACTCGTATTATTCAAATTACATTAAGGCATTTAGAGAATACTTTATAAGTATGTAATTATGGTCTGTAAAGTATTCAGTTTATTTGTATTATAATAACTTTATCAACTAGATATTTTTTAATTATTTTATAAATATATATTTTATTTTATTCTATAGTATTCAATTATTATGTTTTATTTGAAAGGTGGCAGACGGCAATTTTATTATCGTAAAAGACACACAAATGAGATTGTGATTCGCTAAACTGCAATATTCAATGCTTAATTCTTGCGTCTCAGAAAAGTACAATCTATTCTATACATATAATAAAAATGTAAAAAAGCTGTGTCTGTACATTGAAGATATTTAGCTCAAAATAACTTAGGACGACTAAAAAACAGTAACAGAACATGAATCAATGATTTTTAAAATTTTTGTCTGTCTGTTTGTCTGTTTGTCTGTTTGTCTGTTTATCTGTTTGTCTGTTTGTCTGTTTGTTCGCGCTTATCTCGGAAACTACTGAACCAATTCGAATGAAACATTTTTTATTGTATAGCTGTAATATCAGGGCAACTTATAGGATATATTATATTTTGAAGACCAGGCTCCTTGATGTAGAACCACAACAGCCCAGCTAAACTATAAGAGGTAGTTCAATGGCACTTTGACAAAAATTGTTCAGATTGATGAGCATTTTATGATGCCATTAAAAAAAATCAAAGATCATGGAACATCTGGTGTGGAACTCTAAGAGCCCAGCTCCACTATAACAAATATGGAATGAAATGGAATGGAAAATTGTCAAATGTGATGAGCATTTTTGAATGAGATCCGATAAGAAAGGATATTTCAATTTCTACTTAAATAATCATCTTTAAGCCAAGAGTCATAAAGATCACGCAAACGAAGTTGCGGGCGGCCACTAGTTCCTAATAAATGAAATTGCTGTGGCGATCCAGAAGTACAAGGGATACTTAACACAAAGCATTACCAGCGCAATCTTCCCTTTGTACAGACGGTTATGCTAATATCGCTTTGGAAAAGTTTATTAAGTAGGTATTACCACAGTATGAAAAATAAAAAACTGAGTAGCAAGACAATAACGTTTAGCTGATCGCCATGTTACAGGCTGTATCTGCGAAGATTCTAAAAACCATTCTGAACCATATTTTGTTCTATAACTTTTGGAATTTCGCATTAAAAAAATCCATACGGTCGTTCACGTGACTTGGTTTTGTACGGGTAATCAAAAAAAAATTCGATGAATTTCTCAAATGTTGTTCAGAATGGTTGATATAGAACACGTGGTTAAAGGAATGTAAATGTTCACAGATACAGCCTGTATGTAAATGTAGCGATCAGCTCTAGGCTAGGCTAGCAGGCTGTTTTGAATTTGCATTTTGGCAATTGTATTGATTATTACTGTTAAGATTGGTAAGTATAAGACTGCCTCGTTGACGCAGTAGGTAGTATTCGGGCACAAAATACCTATGTTTGGGTGTATGAAACTTAATTTTGAAACGGCCATTTAGCCGAGGCCTAATCCAATCACTTCATTCTATATTATAATGGACACTGATGCCTTTTTTTGTTGTCGCTGGGGATCTGCGGTTGGTATAAGAAGGCTAATACTTTTACTCGACTACTGGCAGTTTCAATTCAAGTTAATTGACGTTTCAATATAATGAAATGAATATCGGATGGAACAGGGATCAATGGAAAATTATAAACAACTGATCTACTGCATGCAGTATCATATCATTTATCTTGAGACGATTATGGTTACTTCCTAGAAAGACATTGCATCGTCCCACGCGTTGCGTTTGAGTTCACCTGTTAGATTCCCAGCCCACACGTTAAAATATAACCACATTCTTTAAGGAAGTAAAAAAATATGTTAAGATTGAAGTTTTTTTTTCTGCATAGAAAGCTGTATAAACACATTAAAGTATATACAATTTGTGAAATGGCAATACCGATTTTGTATGGATTAGGCGTAATCACCACGCTTGCCTAATGCAGATTGGTGGTCACAAACCCAACCTATGTTCGAAAAATTCGGAACATATTTTTTTGCGCGACCTGAGAAACAAACAGTCCTGAGATCACGACCGGTCTAACGCTACTTCTTCTACGCGTTACCAAACGTTAGGTATATCTTATCTTGTATCCTTGTCTCTCTTGCACACGTTTCTCTTTCATTTATGCCGAACCATACTGAGATAATCTATGAGTGCGTAGTTTTTTTAGCTTCTACTATTGCCATTCATCGTTGTATTTAATTATTATGCCGTCACTGTGATATAGGTACCATAACTTTCGCATTGTAACCATATCTCATTCTTGAGTGTTTAGATCAGTTAAGACCTAACTTCTAAATAAAACTCGTTCTAAATCGTGATTAACCGATTAATTCGATCGTAAGCCCAATCGATGCAACAATGTGGCATGTCAAACGGCGAGAAATATCTCGAGTGCGCGGGCGCAGCTTGATCGCTTTCACTTGCGCTGCGTGTGTGCGTGGAACCGGCCTCTTGTTCCACTGAACGATATTCCCTACCGGTCGTACAGTCGGTCGTTCGCGCAGTTTAACTAGTAGTGTTTAACTACGCGATGGTAGGAGCGAGTACGAAGCGCCATACGTACGGGATGTCGGGGCTTAATTTCCGAGCGCGTGCCCGTAGATTGGAAAAATCCAGTCTATTTTCCAATAGGAATCGAAATAGAAAAAATCTTTACTCAAGTTGGGTCCATACAGAACACTTATAAATGTCAAAACATAATAATCTAAGTACCACTGGTTCGGTACATCGATTTCTACTGAGCGCCCGATCCTTCTACGATCCTTTCACACAGGTGTCCCATCGTATTAAGAGGGTAAGGAAGAGTGCACCTGTGTTTGCGCTCACACTTGAGCACTGTATATAAAATATCCTGCGTGCGAGGCCGATCGTTAAAATTGGCCGCCGTAGCCGAATATTGGTTGGAGGATTTACCAGACACTATACAAATTCAAGTTTTTATTTATAGGGGAACCTGTTGTACCTTGACACCCTTTGTACCTAGAGCCCCCTACTTTTTTGAAATGTTTGCGCTCTTTTTTATGTGTCTTTGTCTATGATATAGTGAACTTTCACAAGACTAATCAACATGAAATTAGTTGCAGGCGGCCATTGTATCGAGTTTGCATGGGAGATCACTTTAACGTTTTCGCGGCATAAAAGTAAAATATTAAATATTTTTTATTTCTTTCATTACTTCTGTTATTTCCTACATATTTTTTCAAAACCATTTGATTGAAACAAGTACTTTATCTAAGTTTATAATGTAGTATGCTTATTTGAGTTCGTCATAACCCCCAAATTTTTATGTGCGAATAAACATGAAAGGGTAGGGGTGTTGTACCTTGATCATAGGAAAACAGTTGTACCTTAATCATATGGTCAAGATACAAATGTACTCTGATAATTCTGTTTAGGAACGCACATATTTATAATTTTGTTGTTTTTTGTGCAGGTAAAATGTCTCGTAGCAAAAACAACATCAAACGAACCCCTGTTCCAAAAACAGCACTTTCTAGTGCTATTAAATTAGTTAAAGAAAAAAAATTATCATTCTAGGGGCTGCCAAACATTTTAACTTGTCAAGATGTACTTTAAAGAGGCATTATGTACTTTGCAGTTTTTTAAAGACATGTTGAATCTGAAAATAATAAAAATATTTGCTATTTGTCGAGAAATATGGATTTTATTTGATGAGTTCTAGCTATGATCTAGGTACATCACCCCCGTTGTACCTTGATCCACATTCCAATTTTTTTTCAGATTATGTAAACCCTATCAAAACGATGATCTATGCTTGTATATAATTTATATTATGATCCACATTAGTTCTTCTAACAGCTAAAGTTGTTTTAATTGCTATAGTTACAACTGATTTTTTTTTTTAAATCGTTGAATGAAAAAGTGACCGAGGTACAACAGGTTCCCTTACAGGATGGAGACCGAACCCACGCCCTTTGTCGTATAAGACAGGGTCACAACCAAATGCGTCTTGTGCTAGCCAGAATTATTTAAAAAAAACTGCCTTATAACCATTTCAAAAAGATGATTTGATATTGCAATTCAGCTAAAACATTCATAAAGCTTAAAATCGTAATCAAACCCAGCAAAGTTGTTTCAATAAAAACCTGGATTTTAATCTGGTATGGATTTCAATCATAGCTGGAACTGAATGATACTCATATTTGAAAATAAAGCAATACTTTCGGAAATTAATATCAGTCTACTGCAAAACCATTGCAATAGACAGACTTCGACGTTTCCATTTCAAATTTTAAAATGAAATTGGATGCGCCCAGTTTTCGTTTCCATCCATCAGTAGAACCGAGGGTGGTTAAATAAATTACAGTCGTCGTGAAATCTGTATGTTCAACTCTAAAAATATGTATAGTATACACTTTAGGACCTTGTCACAATTATAATACACTAAGAAAATAGAGGTCGTTCTACTTTCTTATATTATTATGTATTGTGACAAGGTCCTAAAGTGTATACATATTTACCACCTGTTTACTTATTCAGTCATTTGTGGTTGCAAATTCAATCGTACATAACGTCTGTCGTATATTTGTCGAAACACTATGTACAGATTAGCTGCTGGATTTTACCTATGCACAAACTAGGCTGATGGATATGCTCTTTTGTAAGTAGACATTACTTTAGTGACATTTTATTTCTGTAACTAGCTAAACAGATTATAGGTTATTGTCTTTTATCTGAGTTTTTCTGTTCCGAACTTTTCAGTGTCAGCCCAATGTCTGGAATTTGGCGGTCTTGTACCACCGTGCGTTCAACCTAGTATATTGGTTGACTTGTCTAAATTTCTTTTTTTTTTGGTTGGATGTGATCTATTTCGATACTCTTGACGTACCTACCTATACATATTTTATAATTCGAAACTAACATTTTTAGGGCTTCGAACCTCAAAAAAAAAATTGGAATCTTTATTGAACCACTCACTCGTACGTTTGCCTATTTGTCCGTTTGTCACACCAAATTTTTCGCAAGCGATAAGTTATATTTTCATTTAATTTGTATTTTCATACACATAAAATAATCAGTTCAATCCTAGCTTGTTACATAAAACTATTCATGCGCAAGCCACAATCCATTAACTACTAAACAACTAATAATATTAAATCATAAAACGATTATCGATTACCATTTCCAGTATCGATTTTTTTGCATTATCTACTAATTGAGTAGTTACGACTTGCTTGAAAATGGGTAAACAATTATGCAGCCTATTGTATGAAGTTGTAATTATGTTAGCTAATCGATTCATCGAGTAGGTAAGAAGGGTGGAGTTCACCTAGATAGATAGATATTATTTATTGCACAAACATACAACACTATTGAACATTATGTCGATTTGAGAACCTTCTCCGCATGTTTTCATTTACATATTTAATTTTATAAAGTAGGTACTAGCGGCCCGCCCTTACTTTGTTTCGGGACAGTAGTTCCACTGTCCACTAATAGATGGCGCTGGGTGCTAAATGCATCGCACTAGTGTTTCGTTTTTTGGCATTGTATATAAGATTTGTCGATGTCTGTAGGATTTATCTCTTTATAAATAGTATAGAAGATTGGTACTATAGTCAACCTAAATACTCGCGAAAAACGACAAAGTATGGCATTAATTAATAATAAATGAAATATGGCCTCAAACCACGAGTATTTAAGAGTAGTTAAGAGTATAACAGTTTGGTCCTTTTAACCACTGACCATTTTGATAAACTTAACTGTCATATAGTCGAATGAAAAACTAGTTACTAGTTTAGTTTAACAGACATATCCATTCATTTTTATTCTAGTGAGAAACTCGCTGTGCCTACCGTACCGTTGAGTCAAGCGTGAAATGAAGAATCGACGCTAAAACGTACGAATCTGTGGTGAAAAATGTAGGACAACCCGCTATAAGACGGCTTTGTGGCAAGACTGGCATAGTAAATATCGAACACAGTTATCGATCTAAGAGAATGTAGACTGTACACCTTAATTGAATTAACATTTTAGATAGAACTTGGCGGTGTGAACTTCTGGTTTCGCACTTAGACAATCTTAGAGCATTGACTGCTCTAAGTAGACAATGGTCCATATATTTTACGACTGAAAAAAGATGTACTCGTTTACATTTTGGTTACTTGTCGAAATACCAACTACAAGTTCTTTTGTGTAAGAAAGTTGAAGTCAGACAACTAGCTATTAAGACAACGTACTAAAGTGGATAATAAAAGTCAAATCATCTTTATGCAAGCCTCTCTCTACATAACAACATAATGTTTACCATATCTTCACAAGAAATTGGCTTTTCTAGATGAACTAGTAGTTTGCTGAAGTTTTTTTTTCTTGTGATAGGTGGCAGACGAGCAGACTGATCACTTAGTAGTAAGCGATTTCCGCTGCCCAATATGTACCCTACACCAAACGTTATTAGAAGCTTTGGTGCTGTTAAGTAATAAAAATGTATTGTAACTTACTTAACGTAAAACCACGCAACTAGCATGTTTCGTCTTCCACAATTAAGCGCCTATTATAAAATTGTAACAGTTTTTAACTTTATAATTTGCTCAACTTTTGCGAGAACAGTTTTTACTCATTGTTCTTTGATATTATTTAAGTTAGAGGAGAATATTTTCAACATTTGTCACACAGGTATGGGCGACGGTAATCGCTTAACATCAGGTGATCCGTATGCTCATCTGCCCCTATCCTATAAAAAAAAAAAAAAAAAAAAAAGGTTATTTGTAGACAAGAATAAAGTAATGAGAATTGTTGATTCTCGGAAATGCAATAATAAAGTTAGGTAACTAACATTAAGTTTAAATTATACAATACGTTTTAAACTATATTGCACTATAAAGTCGCATAAGCAATGATATTTATGGAACATTGTACAGACAGTCACACGGTAGGTTACTACGATAGAGTAAGGATTTTAATCTTAAATTAATAAAAAGTCCATAAGTGGAAAAACCTGGCCAGGAATAGGGAGTAGTGGTGGCTATTAGGGGAAGACTTTGCCCAGCAGTGTAATAAAAAAGTCCGGTTTTTTCTTTTTTAACTAATGTGTTTTAATTTAGTGACAATTTTTTTTAGATTTTTGACAACTTTACGCTGCGGCTGTCCGTAGTTTTAAGTTGTAAAATTAATATTCATACTTGAGTTAACTTGAATTGACCTAAGTGATTGAACACAAAAAGATAGTTAACAGCCGATGCGTGCTGGCCGTCGCGGGCGCAGGCATGAGATAATGGTTTTCATAATTAATAATTCATTACGCGTGCAAAACACTACAAGTTATTCACTTTCGTTCGGCATAGTTTGCAAAGTTAAGGACTACGCTTGCCAAACAATAGTTTAAGTTGTCATGTCAAAGATCAAAAACCATTACCCTCCTTTCAAGTTAGGACGGACAATTGTTGTGGATAACATTATTTAAATTGACCAATTTCACAATAACAAATGGCGTAACGTATCATAAAAGCGGAGGTTACACGGAGGCATTTCTCGCTGTGCGATTTTGCGCGAAGTGCATTGTTGTGAACTCACCTTGGGCATGGGGCGTCAATATGGCGATCCAAAATATAGCACAGAGAAACATGTCTGAATTTTGCACTAGTCACTTATCATGACACATACACAGTGGGTTCGCGCGGCCGTTTGAAAGTAAAAGTGTCGTGCGCGGGTTTATTCGCGTGGATCGTTGCGCTCGGGTCGTGCGCTTGCGCCGGACTGGCGTGCGCGCGAGTCGCCCCACCGCTTGCCTTTCACCGTTACCATTCGCACCCGAAACGTTAAGCAAGGCTACGAGGATTGACATTCAGCAAAGCGGCCGCTTACCATACGGAAATAGCTTCTGGGAGGTGCGGTAAGGCCAACCTTTGTGAGCAAGGGTGGTGCGCCGGTCACGAAAGTCGCGATTGAGTGAACCTTTCAAAGAGCCTATTTCACCATCGTGGTATAAACACAGACACTTGTTTTAAAAGAGATTGTTGACCTGTGAATGCAATACTGTTCAAATCGAGAGTAAGAATATACGAACAGATTTTATGAAGCAATCTAATAGAGGTGTAGAGTTTTAGGATACTAAGACTAATTTTAATGTAACGCTTCGTAACTAGAGTACAGTCAACTCCAACAATATGTATACACTTTAGGACCTTGTCACAATGCATAATGTATAAGAAAGTAGAAGTCGTTCTTATACATATGTATTGTGACAAGGTCCTAAAGTGTATACATATTTTTGGAGTTGACTGTTCGTTTGAGCTGTGATACGGGACTTTGGGAGTCAAGGAGTTATAGACCTTCGAAACCCTTATAAAGTACAGAAAAACCAAGAGAACTAGATTATAGTTACCTACATGTTTAGAGTCATTTAAGAAACTATCCGAAAAAAGATATTCTTAAAAGTTCGGCAGCGCACTTGTAATGCCTCTGGTGTTGCGGGTGTCCATGGGCTGCGGTAATCGCTTACCATGAGGTGATCCGTCTGTTTGTCTGCCCTCTAAACCATAAAAAAAAATCCCAAGGATAAGTTAAAAAATATTTATCAAAGGGTTCAGGTGGGACTCGAACCCACAACCTTCCACATACCGGGTGGCTGTTCTACCAATCAAACTAAACGAGCCCCGTATTAAGCCAAAACGATGTTTTTCCAAGTCTAGGTCACCACTGAAACTATTGATGCGGTGGCCTATTAATAATGAAGGGTATGAAATATGATGGAAATACTTTGAATTGTATAAATTATGTAGTTAATCAAGATACATCCATACTTCCATACTAATATTATAAATGCGAAAGTAACTCTGTCTGTCTGTCTGTTACTCTTTCACGCCAAAACTACTCAACGGATTTAAATGAAATTTGGTATACAGATAATCTAGACCCTGAGAAAGAACATAGGCTACTTTTTGTTGTGAAAAGGGGGTTGTAAGGGGTTGAAAGGGGGGTAAAAAGTTACCTATCCACACGGACGAAGTCGCGGGCGGCCGCTAGTAAAGCATAAAGCATAGCACTGACAGCGTGAGACACGAGTTCGCTAACAAACCAACGTCATAAAACATCTCTACATAGAGTTATTTACATGAAGCACCAAAACCTACCATTGAACCTACCCTCCCGTTCGGTACGCAGGTTCTTATCCACTGAGCTACAAACTATCTCTACCATTCTGCATTAAAGTTGATACTTATGATACTGGCTGATGCCTATAATACTGTCCCACTGGAGGGCAATCCTCCATCATAGAAATCAAGTCATCGCTACTATGATGTGATCGGCTAATCACCACGCTTGCCTAATATGACTGGTGATTCAAAAACCCGAGCTATATTCGAAAAATTCAAAAGAACTTTTATCGACCCGGGAGTCGAACCCGGGACCCCAAGATCACGGCCCGGTACTTAATCCACTAGACCAACGGGGTGTTATACGTTTCCATTCCGCAGATTGTACCGTAATTATAGCTCTACCTTTTGCTTTGAGTGTTCTCTACACTAAAATTATCAACGGTTATTAAATTTGTTTGCGTAGATAATTTTAATATTGTTTTCAAAACTTGTAAAACGTTTGTGAACGGTATATCCCAGGGAGATAAATGCGAAAGCATAGTGTTGCGCCTTTCTTGAGAGACTTGATACGAGTGATATCGATAAATTAATTCAACCTTTCGTCTGTTACTGATAAAATGTTGTGTGAATAACGGTTTTTGCAAATGCAAAATCGATAGATGGCGTTACGTTGACGTATCTATCGTGATCTTGGAAATAAGTCTCCTTTTTGTGCGCAAGCAAAAAGCAGTCTTTTTCATTAAGTATTAATACGAGTAAAATGTAAAAATTATAAGTAATTTATAACTATTTGACAGTCATAAAACGCAAGCATTCAAACCAAAAGAAACGCACAGCGTGGAAAGAGGATAAAGATTTGGTCGTGAAACTCGTTTCTATGTAGACCCCCTGTTAAAAACTTCATGTACGCTTCCGGCATTTTGTGTCTTTGTATTTTATGTCACTACTGGTGGTATATACTAATATTATAAATGGGAAAGTGTGTCTGTAGAATTGACGTAATTTATAAGTGGAGATAGTTGAAAGAATGGAGAGTAACATAGTACTTTTTTCCCTTTCTAACCCCCCATTTTAGGAAAATGGGGGGCGCGAGCGAATCCGCGGGCATCAGCCAGTAGAAACATATATTTTCACAGACAATGGCATAGGCACATAAGGTTAAAAAATTACTGCCGTATTTAGAGACGTACACTTTAACTGTTACTTAGGAATAAAATATTAAGTTTCAATATTTTATTACCCATAAAGAGTATCCATAACTTAAGATTATGAACATTAAGGTAAAATGACAACGTCTCTGTGTGCGGAAGTAAGTTTTATAGCTGGCGGCACGAAAGTATAGCGATGACCGTTATTTTGCGCACTTGTAAAAAAGAAGACTTTCTATCAAAATTGGTTTCTGCGCACTCAAGGTCATAACTACACTTTCTTGCCTCGGACTATGCAAATCGCGTTATTTAGTACAAATATTCGCATCACTATAATAGTGAAAAGCTCGCTTAGCATTCCGGTAATTTCTTTGGCTTTGACATCGACGTACGTTTATCTTATAGAGGATTTCACTACAAAGCATTCTCGCTAGCTATACAGGGTATATCTGTGAATATTTACATCCCTTTAACCACGTGTTCTATCAACCATTCTGAACAAAATTTGTTCAACAACTTTTCCAAATTCTTCGATAAATTTTTGGACTCCTCATACAAAATGTCACGTGATCGACTTTGTATGTTTTTTTATGCGAATTTTCAAAAGTCATAGGACAAATGATGTTCAGAATGGTTGGTAGAACACGTGGTTAAAGGGATGTAAATGTTCACCGATACACCCTGTAGTACTTTAGCCCGCAAGAGTCATAGAACGACGGTAATTTATGTAAAAGATATGTTAATAACATTGACAGAATTGATTAATATTATAAAAATTTAAATTTTATTGGTGATAATTTTATTAGTAAAATCGTAAAGTATCAGCTAATACTGCCCACTGCAGGTCAAAGGCCTCCATCATAGAAATCAAGTCATCGCTACTATGATGCCACACTAATCACCATTAATCACCACGCTTGGCTAATGCGATTGGTGATCACAAACCCCATTGCAGCTATGTTCCAAAAATTTGAAACATACTTACTTATGCTCGCCTGAATCGAACTTGGGACCCCGAGACCACAGCCCGTTACTTAAACCACTAGACCAACGGGGCATTTCGACGATGTATTTATCACACTAGTATTATAATGCCTGCCATTACTCCTGTTATAACTAGTTTTAAGTTTTATACCTCTGTTTTGTGTGCAATAAAAAGCATATTCATTCATTCATTCATTATAATGGCGTAATTTTGTGAGTATATGAGTGTTTCAAGTTGTTACCCCTTCATGACTAAACAATTTTCTTTAATTTGGTATGGAGTTTGCTGACACCCTGTTTTAAACTATAGGCTACTTTTCACAGTGAAAAAATATCTACGGGAAAAATCAAACAAGTAAATTATGCTACTTCAGAAAATGTGCACCGTCATTATTTTATCTGCCATTAGGTAAACTATTTATTTTTCTTAATAAACTGTAGGTAACACCGCGGGGTACAGCTAGTTTATTCTATAAATAGATTCAATGGTAAATTAGATAACTTGTAACGAAGAATAAACATTTAGACAAGATTACTTTGGCGTTTTGCTGTCATTTTACTCAACTAAGGTTAGTTGGCAGACGAGCAGACGGATCACCTGATAGTAAAACGATTGCGATTGCTTTTTTTAAATAACGGTGTAGTCTATAAACATATACAATGATACATAAATCTTTACGGTACCTTCAGGTTGGGTTGCATCAGGGGCAGGGGTTTCAATGGGTTCTAGTTGAATTCCACCGCGATTTTCTTCGATATCGGAGCTATCTGGAGTCGACTCACTGCGCACAGGCCAGACGTGCCCTACACAGGTCAAGCAAGCGCCCATGGTGAAGGCGGTTGCTTGATAAAGAATTTATCTGCTTAGTTAATGCGGCTCCTTCATAGAGCCAGTACCCGTCGAGTCACTGCGGCTTCCTTACAGAGAGAGTATCTGTCGAGTCGCTGGGGCTTTCGTTCAGAAAGAGTATCCGTCGAGTCGCTGCGGCTTCCTTTCAGGAAGAGTATCCGACGAGTCACTGTGGATTTTTTTCAGAGAGAGTATCCGTCGAGTCGCTGCGGCTTCGTTACAGAGAGAGTATTCGTCGAGTCACTGCGGATTTATTTCAGAGAGAGTATCCGACGAGTCACTGCGGCTTCCTTACAGAGCGAGTATTCGTCGAGCTCACTGCGGCTACTTTTCAGGAAGAGTATCCGTCGAGTCACTGGCTTCCTTACAGAGAGAGTATCCTTCGAGTCGCTGCAGCTCTCTTACAGGCAGAGTATCCGTCAATTTTTTAACTTCTTGACCTTAAGAAGTTGAGTCGTCGAGTAACGTGCTAAGAAATGTTTGCTTCTCACTTGGTAGATTGAGATGAAGTATGATTTGTAAAGACAAGTTATGTTAAAATTTAACTTTCTACGAAATTTTTAAACGCTTAATTAGCTTATATGAATCAAAGTGTAACTTGTGATTATACTATTATATTAATTGTAGTTAATTATTTACGGATAATAACGGCTAATAAATATAGGTACTAATAAACTTTAGCACAAGAAAGTTTTAAACTTTAAGACTACACTACTGACGAATAACTAGTAAGTGAATTAGCACTGTTAACTATTATAACACTACAAGAAAAAGTTATAAAGACTTTATTCCCTATTCCACACACGTATTATAATGAAACTACACACTTATTTAAGCTTTTAAAGTTGACACAAACTATTATACAAAATACCGCGTCTATACTTTGCACAAAAACTTTTTCTAAACTTTTCTAATAGACTTTTTCTAGACACTACACCACACGTATTCGACTATCTACAACTAAAATTTTCGTAATAGAAAGACTTCAAGTCTAATTTTTAATGACAACTTCAAACACTTTACACTGTTTCTTAAAACTTCTAAAGCGCCAACAACTTTAGACGCATGAAACTCACAAGAGTTTTCACCAAGTTTTTTGGCGTTCAATCAATTATTTAATTGCGAGCCATGATAATGTAGTATATGGTGAGCATCTCGCACACAGCAACGATAGCGAGAGCCAAGCATCTAAGGCATTTTATACGGGAAGCGCGCGGCATGACTTTAAACTTTTGGCGCCAACAGCTCAAAGGTAACGATGCAACAGCAGGTCTGCTCTTAAATGCAGCAGGACAGTCGGAGCCACGGGGTACTCTGGCCCTGGCGACTGCGCGTACTGAAAATAGGTCATAAGGGTCAACGACCTTCCCTAGACTAGATAACTGATAACGCCTCCCGGGAGTGTTACATAGACTGAGTATATAGACGCTCAACACGAAGCGGTTAGTCTTACTCATGTAGCGGAAAGTTCTGGGTTCGATCCGGTCGGGATATGTTAATACATTTTCAGTCTGTTTTTGGTAAGTTGTTAATTTTGAAATGAATGCTTTTAAATATGGTAAACAATGACATTTCACCTACAAATGTCATTGATGGTAAAGAATAGAATACGAGTAATATATTTATTTGGAGCACATAACAGAACCATAACACTTAAATATAACTTATAAGTTATACTCAGCATTACCTATCTCATTCTCATATTTAATTATCACCAGTAAAGAACTGACAAGCACGCGGGAGAGCCACGCTTCGGTATGAATGGGCCGCCTTGATCGGAGTGATACCACGACCTTACAGAAGACCGGCGTGAATCGGCTCCTGCGCTGTGTCTCATCGAGTGAGTGTGGGTACTGGAGGGCCACTTGTATCTCAGACATAATTGCCGTGTACATTGTAGTATCTCAACCTTACGTGTTACCCAACAATGTTTAATTTAAAATGAAAATTTAATTTCAGCTTTTCCGTCCATCCACGTGTGTTCCAGTTTTAGACGGAAAACTTTTTATTTCGTTCCTTTTATAACGCATAGAAAACCTGTTTAGTGCCGTATTGTACTAAATTTAAATTTAAATTAAAATTAAACATTCTTCCCAAAGAAGGCGCTCGCTGTGGTTTAATAAATATGTACGTCGTTATTTTAGCAATTTTGTAGGTAATAAAGTTCAAAATTTAGGGTAGGTTATTCACCTAATTCTTTTTTTTATCTATTATGCCGTCCGCCACACAATTGATTTTTCCAATGTCAAGTTAGTTTAAAAGATACACTTTTCTCGCTTTTAGTCAGTGTGCAATTTGAGCTTTGGAGCTTAAATTATGTTAAGTTTTTTTTATTCAACCTTATAATGCTATTTTTATATTCTTTACACCCTGTATGTATGTATACTTACTTACAACACACCCTTGCCCATAGGTACCTATCACACTTTTCTCCAAAAGTAAATGTCAAGTTTGTATTTTTAATGTATTTACGTACCTACCGATATATAAACAGTCTCTCCTAACATAAGCATATATTTGCTTAAAAGGAGATTAAAAACTCATTTTTTGCTTTATACCGCAACTAAAATAAATTATTTTACATATTGTATGTTACAACAACATTGCGATACCAAATGGGAACAGCCCATTACAGCAACAGATTCCTAAGGGAACTGCATTCCCTCTGTAACAATTTCCACGTGTAACGAAGTAATCAGGGGAAGTATGCCCAGTCCTTATCGGCGATCGCTCGTGTAGGTTCTCGTGCCTCCACTGTACACAGTATAATGACAAGTGATAAACAGTATTAATATTTAACCGATAAAAATGTAACGAGAATACCCACTATTTAGACATCACTTACATATATACTGGCCATCTATTAGTTTAGTTTCATTATAATACCAACCTTTAAAATGCATAATTTCATAAATCTATAACATACATATTTCATTCATATATAATTCAAAGCTGAATAAACTATTATATTATTTTAATATTATAATACAAAACATACCACACATGCTTGCCTTCTTATAAATTAATAATAAGATAAACATTACAAATAATAAAATGCTGTTCCCTCTCATATTGCAGTGCCCTTACAGGGTCTATAGTGGTTGCTTTATTGTATTTATTTACCATCTGTTTGTACACTATAGAAGCAATAAAGTATTTAGTATTGAATAGTTTATAGTAGTAAAGGTAATTACAGCATGCTATAATAAAACTATAAAACAGAATATAAAACAATAGTAAGTAATATGAAGTGAAACAAACAGTATGTAGCGCAACATAAAATTGGAATATTATTCCCGCGTGCTTAGTGTTTGGGAGTGTATATTAAGACTAAAAATTCTCTTAGAAAGATCATTAAACATGCGGGACAGACGAACAATAGGCGAATTTCGACCCATACTTAGTGGTTCTACAAAACTTTAACTTTTGTTTCAGAAAGTTTTGTTACCATACCATATCATCAGTTTAGCCAAGTCCACTCCTGCACATAGGTCTCCCTCCAAAAACTGGGGATTTTGTGATAGCTCTGAGTGGTGCAGATATTCATGGGCGGCGGGGACCGCTTTTTTTTTTTACTTTCATCGATTTTTCCATAGGAATAAGATATTTTTGCGAGCGGCATATTCAATGTAGGTTTAAACTACTGGATACTGTGATGTTACAGCATCGCCCACATACGAGTACAAACTAAGGGATTAATTACTACCATCCCAGGAACTTAGATCTATACATTCTCTGCATAGACTCCTTCCGTCGTATGGTCATGTAGCCAGAGACTAATCACTTCGACAGAGGTAGTTCCAATGGCTTTCTACGCAAGGACTGGCTGGATGGCGCATTTGGTAGTGACCCTGCCTCATACGCCAAAGGTCATGGGATCCCCACCCTGGAGAAACATTTGATGAACACTTGTGTTAGTTCAGTCTCTGGGTGTTATACAACCCGTAGGTATGGGAAGGGGCATAACATACCGAAAACTGCAAATAGGGCTTGCCTTTGGGAGGCTTTGGAAAAATAGTAAAAAAAAATATCTGCTACCGTTTCCGAGTAATTAGGCACTGAAGTTTTAATGCAAAAATCGTCGTTGACAACCCTAAAAACAGCTGATTTCATTCGTAAATCAATTTGAGGTCAATCACCTAGGTACCAGGCGTTAGAAATTGCAGTGTACAGTATGTATTTAAGTATTATATTTGTGATCTGATAAACTACTTAGTACGGAGTCAGGTCAATGTATGAGATGTTGTGTGAATGATTATTTACTTACTTACTTACGAGAGGGGCGTGTAAATAGCCTAGACTTCCGGGAACACAAATCGTAAGTAGTAGGTAAGTACCTATAGGCGGAAAAATGTGCGCAGCGCGTTCCTTGAAATCGCAAGTGCATGTCCAATCATTAAACTGCACTTTTTTTTTTACGTGATAGGTAGCAGACGAGCAGGCGGATCACCTGATGGTAAGCAATTGCCGCCGCTCATGGACACTTGCAACACCAGTGGAGTTACAAGTGCGCTGCCAACCTTTTATCCATTTATATACCATTGAGCTACGATGACGAGAGCACACCATGTTTTATATTAAAACACAATTCTCCTATGTCGAGGCAAAACATTTATTGCACTCATTCCCTACACAATTTTCCTTTCGCAATCAGTATGAAATTTCACCTTTATACAAAATGCATTAGAAACTTTTAATGAGCTTCTGTTAGTATCGCCTTCCCTAGAGATATAAATACGGCCTGCATTGTGATAAAATGATAATACAATAATGATAACATACAAACTAGTAGTTCGCCCTCAATTCGTTTCGAGAATTTAGTTTTTATATTAAATCTTTAGTAATAGATGGCGCTGGGTGTGACTATGTCGTGTAAATGTTTCGTATTTTTGAGTTACATAATTATAAGTAAGTCTTGTGGTTATTTAAAGAAGGCGTTTATCCGAATAGTATAGATAAAATGAATGAGTACCTAACTGCGTACAGTATGGCGACTCCTTGCCTTCCAGGCGCAGCCTTTTTTGTCGCCAGTCATGTACCTACGTACATTGGCCAATTAGGCTAAGTAGGTAGGTATGTTATAAGCTTAGTTCTAAGGTTATAAGTAGGATAGTGATACTTCAACTTCAACATAGGTACATACATACATCCTCATAACATGCGTGAAGACAGTACGACATGACAGACGGAACAAAATCAACAAATTTCCAAAAGTCGTTGAACAAAATTTATTCAGAACTAGTGGCCGCCCGCGACTTCTTCCGCGTGGAACAGTAATTCTATTTTTTCTCGCCGTAAAAACCATCCTTGAACTTCAACGAACATTTTAAAAAAAGATTTGGCCAAATTGGTAAAGGCGTTGTTGAGTTATGCGCTTACCAACACATTTTGCGATTCATTTTTATATTATAGATGATTGAGCGGTAAGGTAAAATAATGTACATACTTAAATGTTTACCTACTCACACACTCACTCACATCTGCCGTGTTAGATCTAAAAAGCCGTTACGACGCATAGGGGTTGAAAACACAAAATCACCCAACTGCAGTCATCGCCGTTTCAGATACCTATAACATAGCTAGCCAAATGTTATCACACCTTACCACATCATATCCCGGGTTGAACTGAGCCAAAACGAGTGAAACCTCAACCATTCACGAACCTGACCTCGGCATATCGCTGTTCCTTTCGTTCGGATGCAACTGGCTGTAGCTATACGGAGGTCGTTGACCCCGTCTGCAAGGTCACCAGTAGGTCTGTGTCGTTCCTTAGGGACCAGTTCAATTGTACCAGTTCACTCAAGCCCGATCTTAGAGCGATGGTAACTCAATGCATATGAACGCGCCTTCCATACACCCCCATAGGTCGTAGTTCGATCAAATCTATGTGCGTACCATTCGGTTGGTTAGCCCGGGAGTGAGAAGAAACATCGTGAGGAAACCAACTCGTTTCGGATAGTCTCCGAATGTCTGTTTCCCTGTTAAATGGCTGCGAAGGTTACACGGCAGTCGCTTTAATGTGATAGTTCCCAAATTCTTAATCATGGTCTAAAGTACCCTAGGCAGGCCCCAAGGTTTTGGGCGTAAACGCGCAAATGCTATCAAGAAACTCTTTTAGGCTCGTTTTTTAAATTTAACTGGTGGTGTCAACTATGTGCCAGTCACATTTTCTATACAATATGCACCCTGTATTAGTGGTCCAGAACCTAAATATTATATTAAGTAGGTACCCACTATGATATCCATGATCCACTATGATATGATAATTACACTGTAATACAGGAGTATTACAGTGTAATTCTTTATTAACAATTGGACTAAGTAGTGAAATAGGTAAGTACCTAATAGCAGAGCATTGCTGCAAAGAAACAATACAGTTCATGGTTCAGAAGTTTGAAAATTATAGGTAGGGTAACCGAGACAGTGATTGCCCACTTAAGAAAATGATGCAAAGTTTTATTTCAATTAAATCCTTTATTTTAACAATTGGGTAGCAGTGTGCGACTTTTATATACCATTGGTAGTTTAGCTTTGAGATAAGTTAGCAACAATTCAAATATCTAAAGAATATTTGTAAATATAACGTTTTGCAAAAAAAATCTTAAAATTTGTTCTAAAAATTCAGTGATTGCCCACCCCCTCTAAAT
This sequence comes from Cnaphalocrocis medinalis, assembly GCA_014851415.1. NCBI lineage: Eukaryota > Metazoa > Arthropoda > Insecta > Lepidoptera > Crambidae > Cnaphalocrocis > Cnaphalocrocis medinalis. The sequence continues at coordinate 19,550,902 of CM026273.1, forward strand.
ACTAAATGGAATGTTTTTATACCATGATAACTGCTTCAAATGATACATCAAAGCTTTAACTAGCTTGTTGTTTAGCTTTCACATTCAAAAAATAAAATAAAAGTGACACAATCATTAAAACTACTAAGTGTATCCGATTCTCTTAAGGAATTCGAGTTTTTTGAAGAGACGAACACCTGCTGTGCAAAAACAGCCATTATAATACATATTTTTTTAAATGTTGACAAATTTCTTATTTAGAATTCTGCTAAAGAGTACTCTAGTGTTATTTAATGGATTTAATTCAAAACTACTCCTTTGAAAATAAGTTAAAATCTACGTTAACCTTAAACCTGGCAATCACTGTACCCTGGGCAATCACTGTCTCAGTTCCGCTACTCTTTGTAAACTAACGTGTGGAACTGACTCGAGTGAACTAAATGAACCACTGAACTACAGTTTAGTGAACTGTTTTGCGCAAACCTAGTCATCAGGGGACCGGGAACTAGGGTGGGTGAGCTCCCATTGCCCCGTTTTCCATCGTCTGGTCACTGTCTGAGCCACTGGGGGCAGTTCGCCGAGATTTTATAGTCCGGGTTCCCGACTCATTTTTGTAGCCATTTTTATAAAAACATTTTGGATTACTTACACAGACTTATATGCTCAAAAGGTTTTATAATTCCGCTCTCTCAAAAAATATCTAGAAACCCTGGTAGGCTCATAGTAGGTACCAAATAGGGGGTATTTTGTCTGAGCCTTACGAAATTGAATGTTTTATGTAATAGGAGGCAGTTGCTCCTGATGGTATGTGACGGCCATTTCCAATAGACACTAATAACAAGAGAAAAAGGGGGTGGAAGATACGATGACAAATGACAGGGGCGAATGGAAGAAAACATACTGCGCTGAATCCAGTTAACCTGGGATGATGATGAGGGTCAGCGCTGCTAAGCTTTACTTAAACACTGCTTTCTTACACTACTCAGACGACCCGTTTGGTTCAGTGGTAGTGAATGCTGCGTCTGGGCCAAGGGTTGCGGGTTCGATCTCCGCACAGTACAAACATTTGTGTGCATGAACATGTTTGTTTGTATTGGTCTGGGTGTTTTCTATGTAGGTATTATAAGTATGTATTTACAAAAGAAAAGAATTAAACGTATATATTTGTAATTCCACTGTTGGTTCTGATATCTGTAACACAGGTGCTAGAGCTACCTATCTCAGAGTCAGGCCAATGTATGTGATGAAGTGAAAAAAAAAATCTTGTCATTTCGACTTTGCTGGTTCCGGTGATCTCTTGCGGGAATCTGGTTTGTGCCACGGTGCTGGTGCTTTCCTCCTCTGATACGCTTTTTATGTCTTTTTGTGTCAAAATACTCATGGTCGAGTTCCTGTTGTATGAAAGTACAGCTGGAGGCACGAAAGTATAGCGATGACCGTTATTTTGCGCACTTGTAAAAAAGAAGACTTTCTATCAAAATTGGATTCTGCGCACTCAAGGTCATAACTACACTTTCTTGCCTCGGACTATAGGTCTACAGATTTTCCTACATACTTATCAATTTAGTTATAATAATATTTATTGCTATCATGTACCTACATAGTTTAAGCATGATGGATATACTTAAGAAACAGGCGGTGATGTTGGGTTCCTGAGTTCGATTTCTCCTGAAATTTTTCAAACATAGCTCGGATTTGTGATCACCAATGCATTAGGCAAACGTGGTGAATAAGCCTAATCCCGTCATAGTAGTGATGACTTTATTCTATGACTGAGATCTGGGCCCTCTCCACTGAGACTGGGATAATAAATAGGCTGATATTTTATTGGTTATCACTTGTGAGCATAACAAACATACACATACTTACAAACATTCGCCTTTATATTGATTCTGATTGTACCTATATACTTACTTACTTACACCAAATAATATTTTTGTTCGTACACACAGCTTAGAACGTACCTACGTAAATGTAGTATAGGTACAGTCCAGTTCAAAAATATGTATACACTTTAGGACCTTACAATACATATTTATAAGAAAGTGGAAGTCGTTTTATTATACATATGCACTGTGACAAGGTCCTAAAGTGTAAACATATTTTTGAACTCGACTGTACAATATTTTTTCACTGATTCCTATACCAGTGTTACCGAGGCAGTAGCGTAGCAAAGTGGACGCGAAGATGCGGTCCGCCCTGGGCTGCACTTTTTGGGGGCGGCCAAAATCTCTGCTTCATGCTTGCCGGGGAAGAACTTGTTTTGCTTATTAGGTTTTACCTATAAGATGCCGCTGTCAATAGAACTTACCTCTTCATAAATACTAATAGATAAGTAAAAATGTTAAGAATATTGTTTTTAGAATTTAAGAGGCCTTTTTATGTATCGGTATATCCTAGTTGCCTGTACATTGTGATGCTACTTACCATTTGCATGTTTGTTATTATAAGACTTTGTGTTGTTCTGCATCCTGACTATAACCTATATTATGTATGGTACCTTAATGATAATGTAAGTACCTATTTTCTTTTTGTACAGTCGAGTTCAAAAAATATGTATAGGTACACTTTAGGACCTTGTCACAATTAAGAAAGTGGAAGTCGTTTTCTTATACATATGTACTGTGACTGGTCCTAAAGTGTATACATATTTTTGAACTCGACTGTACTGTGGTTTAAATTGAATGCGAGTAGGTAAACGTCTTATGTATTTTTTTATATTTTTTTTTCTTGCATAGTAGTAGAGAGCCAACATTGCCAGTTCGGCATCAAATCCGTTGGCACTGCCATACCTACTGGTCTACAAGATGCTTCTTCTCGCTTCGTTTGAAAGCATCCTTGTAGGAACTTCACAGCTCATTAAATTCTAAGGGAAAGGAGATTATAAGAAATACTCATAATTATACACTCAATAAGTATATCTTTATTCTGAAATACATTTATGAAGACCATTTATTTTATTCATGAGTAATACAGATATAAACGCGTTGCAGCGTTAAATACGCAATATAACACCGAATATAAATACTTTATTTTAGTAGGTAGTACAGAATGTTGACCAAATTATATTCTTTTTATATCACAAGCTTGTGTACTAACAAAAACACACGTGTTTTAAACAAATTCGTGTTTGTTGTGTGACTCCAGAGCTAATTAACCTTATGTGTTGTCAATATAATAGAATGACGATTCTAAATCATATCCGTAATTATATTAAACGCAGACAAATTAATTTGACAAAACCTAGTACTTAATTTACAAGAATTGTTTTACAGTATATATGTATATTATATATGTAATATTAATAAAACAATATTAAGAAAAACAATATGTTGGACGAGTGCGTAGGCGGCTCAGTAAATAAGTTAATCTATTTTTTATAAATTTTGAAAATGGAGAATGCTCTGCTACGCCATATTAAGTAATATGGAGTTGTAAATATTTTTTGGTAATTAGTTATAATAGTTTATGAATAGTTTTTATTTTTGGTATAGCAATTCTTTGCAATTTATTCTTAAGTAAATATTGCACTTAAAAAATTCCTCGGAGGGTTCAGGTGGGACTTGAACCCACAACCTTCTGCAATCCGGGCAGATATGCTATCCACATTACACCATCCGAGCCCCTTACTAAGCCGACGAATTTCGTAAGTGCTTAACTCGCCATGAGCTGACGATAGTCTCATCAATATTGTAGGTATACTATACAATATCCAGTGGAAACATTATTACAAATATTTGACCACTAGTTAAGATGAAACTGCTAAACGAATAATTTTTATTTTTGGTATAGCAATTCTTTGCAATTTATTCTTAAGTAAATATTGCACTTAAAAATTTCCTCGGAGGGTTCAGGTGGGACTTGAACCCACAACCTTCTGCAATCCGGGCAGATATGCTATCCATATTACACCATCCGAGCCCCTTACTAAGCCGACGAATTTCGTAAGTGCTTAACTCGCCATGAGCTGACGATAGTCTCATCAATATTGTAGGTATACTATACAATATCCAGTGGAAACATTATTACAAATATTGACCACTAGTTAAGATGAAACTGCTAAACGAATAATTTTTATTTTTGGTATAGCAATTCTTTGCAATTTATTCTTAAGTAAATATTGCACTTAAAAAATTCCTCGTTTAAAAAGTAAGTCGTGTTCGTTCGTAAAAAGTTTATGAATAGTGTCTACGAAAGATAAATATGTTCTTAAATTCTAATATTTTAATTTTATATATCCAGCATAAATAATACATAACCACTTAAGATACACTTATTGAATAAAACTTAATAAGATTAAAATATAACAATAAGAAGTAATACTGTGTGAAAATATTTTGTATAATTTCAAAGTAAATGCATGGTCTTAAAAAGGCTATTAAGTACTCGTGTTATAAATAAAAAAGTGAAATAATGACTTTTACATATTACTTATTACGAAGAGAATTGTTTTTCGCATTTGTAACTAACTACTGACACTATTAAAGAAATGATTTTAAAAGATTGATATTTCTGAGTATTAACGACTAGATTTTACTACTGGAAACTTCTCATTTCTATGGGAAAACATTTATTCTGTGGGGGCAAGGCTCTACGAATATTATAACACATGTAATATTTCTCGATACACAGAAAGCATTTTAATATGCGTAAGTAATACATAAATAACATGAATATCTCCGTATTTTTAATGAATCACACTGAGCTACATATTGTGAGAACACTGATTAAATACTTACATCCTAACTTTATAACCAAGGTAAGTATGGATTGATAAACAAACATAAAACAACCTTAATAATGACGAATTTCGAAAGAAAAATATAGGAATACGAGTAGCTCGAAAAATAAAAATCCTTGAAGATAATAAAATAAAACATGAATCAATTAAGTTTAAGTACAAATGTAACAAATATTACAGTATAAAAGATCAAAAATTCCAAGATCTGATTTACAATCAATATTTTTACTAAATATATTAACATCAAAAATCCTACTGATTTAAAAATACCAGAATGATTATATTTTGCGCTACAATTTAACTCAACCACATTAATCCTGAAGGTTGTAGAGATTTCATTATATCAAAAAATATGAAGTCTTGTCGAGAATCATAAATAATTTTAATATATTAAAAAATATATCAAGTCAAAAAAATGTCGTGTAAGCTAAATTGTAGCTCGACCCTTTCGATTATAAATATTTATCTTTGTGCAGTTATAGAAAAGTCGTCAAGAATATAATATGTAGGTATATATTTTTATAAATCTATATCAGGATTAAGATTAAATAAGTAATCCACAAAGTAACATGTTTTGCAAAAATACTCCTTATCAAATACTTTAAAATTCCTTCTTAGCTTAACTCCACTTGCCATAGATATAGGAAATAACAAAAAGTTACAAAAATATGATTATATTTGCGCGTTCGTAAAATATATCGCAGAAGTATACTTTGAAATTAATTTGTTTTAATGTATTGTCACGATCAAGAGCACAGGTAAAGTATGAAAGTGGCCTAACATTATCTTTATTTAAAAAAGCGCGCGAGTCCTTTAACAAGGCGTTATTTTTAAATTACGCTGCACCATTAGTATTCCTTACATTTTTTAAAGTTATTACCGAAAGCGTCATGCAATGACACCTCGTATATTTCCTGTATCATTAAAATGTAAATTTACAGTTAGTTACCATCTCAGATAAAGAGATTTGGTTAAAATACTTACAATCTCAACTTTATTTTTACAAATTCGATTTCTAGAAATCCAGTTCTCGCCCCAAGGGGTCGTTTAAGTTTTTTTATTATCATTTAATTTTGTCAAAGACGTTTGTAGTAATTATGCATTTTCTTAAACTTTTAGTAGGTACGTATGCATTCCTTTTAAAGTTCCATGCATATTGATCCATCACAGTACTTTTCATAATGTCTCTACTAATTAAACAAAAAATATAAGTAAGGCTTTTTAGGTTTTCATACCCATAATTTGATACGAGATGAGTTATAGCTAGACGACGTCACTACACGTTTCGTTTGCTATAGGCTCGTATTAATATATTTATTACATATTAGTAATTTTTAAACTCGCCCAATCAGCAAAACTAAAGACAATCTTGTTAGCAGGTTGGCATATTAAGGAATATTACCTGAAGGATTATACCTTTCCGTCTATTTCCAGAATCAGTCCAATCTAAATACTTACAAGTACCGTCAGCCACAAAAATACACGCTTTTCTATAATATTTATTTTGCCCACAAACTGCTAATTTACGTGCAACTACTTTGGGACCGAAGTACCAGGTATCATCCTTAGAAAACATTCCTTAATTCGACCAGCTCGCATAGTTGTTAAAATAAGTTAATAGGTAAGTACGGTTGGCCATCCTTCCAATACATTCGCATTAGCATAATTAACCAAACATTTTTAAATACATTCAGCAGAGTAGGTACATAACGTTTTCCGAGAATCGCATCAATAAGAATACACCGTAAGCCCAAGTTCAAAGCCCAGTTTCCGTGATAACTCACTGAATGAGTAAATGTATAAATCGGATATATAAATATCGGTAGCAATGATAAAGTCGCAGTATGAGCATACCGGCCAGTTATGTTTTACTAACTTAAACATAACTGCAAACCTGATGCTCATCTCATAACTCCTGAGTCTCCCGGGAGGTGGAGGCGCCCCGCTGAGAGCTCCCGGCATTAACGGCCTGGTGCATAATATGCACCCTGACATCGCAAGTCGCCGACTTATGCTCCAGCGCGCGCCTATGTCGATTATTGAACGACCCAGAAAGAGTACTCTTACAACAGCAGTAATAGAAGAGATGCGCAAACGCACGTCTGAAGCTACTATTCATAGAGCTGTAAAGGAAACTAGAAAACACAGACCGAATGATGGCGAACCAAATAGTGTGGTAAAACCTTTGATCTGGAGCGTCGGGCGCCTGGACGGCCATATATAAATATGGCAACCAAAACAAAACGTACAATATGTAAGCGGTCAAATTCAAGCTAGAGATAGAGTAGTCCCGCTCAAATTGTTGGGACCGCTTGTAATACATGTGCTCCCGCGCACGTTGACGCACACGGACGGAACACAAGATCATAAAGGTTAAGGAAATGATTCCTGGGATGACGTGGAAAACGATGGTCATGCTAACCCTAAAATACATGTTCCCGAAGTGTTTTCGCTCACAGTAGTCGTAGTCTAACTGCCAACTCACCCCGATAACTGTTAGGAAGATTGCGAGTCCTAATACTGCTAGTGAGACTGGAACCAGTTTCATTTTCATAAACCTTTTGTACTGCTGCGGGGTACCGCATATTCTGTAGTAGGCTTCGGTTGACAGGAACTGCAACAATGGCTTTCCATTAGCTTTTCTATCGAGTATCTAAGTAGTACTTATAGTAAGATTAAGAAGTAAGTATACAAAACAGTAAAATTTCTTTAATGGATTATCATTTTGCTGTGCAGGACATTAAATTGAATGAGGAAATAGGAAATTGGACATCAGGTTGCCACAATCTTTGTGGTGGTTTTGTGCTGTCTGTACATAGCTACAATTCATCTTAGGTATGTATTTGACACTTCTAAAATTAAAATTAAAACTTAGTTATTTTTTTAAATGATTTTACCAATGTGTATGAAAGGTAAAAAAGTAAACTTGATCAACTTACCGAATAGAATATACTGTAGCAATAGGTGGAGATCCCTATCAGCAGCTGCATGAGACGGCATACGCATAGTACGTCCCATTCTCCTGCCGAAAGGATAACCACCGCAGAAGTCGGCATGACCGTCGTGGTAATCAACAAGTCGGATAACCCGATATACGCTAGGAATACATTACCTAGAAAAGAGGGATTTAGTTTAGTATCATATGGTGATAGTTTTTTTTTTTTATGTGATAGGTAGCAGACGAGCAGGCGGATCACCTGATAGTAAGCAATGCCGCCGCTCATAGACACCTGCAACACCAGTAGAGTTACAAGTGCGCTGCCAACCTTTTATCCCCTTCCCCGCCGGGCGGGCCTCCGGTACCCTCACTCACTCGGCGAAACACAGCACAGGGGCTGCTATGACAAGCTAAAACCAGGGGTTAATTGGGCCGAGAGGAATCAGTGTTAGCGAGCTGATCAATATCGCTAAACAATCCAATACGCCCCTATAACGGAGCGATGGGGCTCCTCGTGGCTAATACTGACCAAATTCGTGAGCAAAGGTTGTCTGGTGGAAATCGCTTTAAACGATACTACAACCTAAATTGTAAAAAAATCTGCTCTGTCTAGTTCTTAAGTTGTAAATTTGGTGCAATAAAGTACTTAACTTTCTGATCATTGTCGAAGCGTGAAGAATTTGGACTTTTGACTATCATTATGTCTGATGGGGTAAATCTTAACGTGTAAAAGAAAACACGAATGGCGGCATTATTTACCTTATTAGTGTTTGTTTATCATACAAAGCACTCAATAATTGAAATGTCCTAAGTCAAAATCTAATTCACGGTTCAAACTATACCAATTCAAATGTAGGTAATTTAATACCACATCTCATAAATTATCTTGAGTTAGTTTCATCAGACAACGAAACAGTTTGAAATAAATCAGAGTAGCATCACACATTAACTACCATTTCCATGTGACACTACCCTCAAATCAATGCAGACGCACGGAGTAAACCACAGAGCAGTTGCACAAAACATAAATGTTACGTGGTGTTTAAAAAAAAATTAACAATTAGCCTTTGTAATTCGCGTGAATAAGTCGTGTCCACATGAATGAATTGCAGCGAGACTATCCGCGTTACAAATTATCAAAACATCGGGTGTCGTTATTTTTTATTTTCACTCTTATCTTTTTCACCAGGAAATGTAGGTATGGAAAAGCTGATTTTTGTTTTGCTTATATTGATAATCTAATTTTCTAAAGAGGCTTTATTCGTATTACTTATGAGGGCTTCATGATTAAAACGACTCAAATTTAATGACTTAAACAAAACAGTCAACTAATTATACATTTTATGCTAAAACTTACCAGCTCGCTTCAAAGACGGCTCAACAAAGAATGACGCCACAAAAAATCCATTCATCGTGGTTCCCGTGCAAGAACAGACGACCATGAAGAGGAGACGTCCAAGAGTGGGCCATTCTGAACTAAGAGTCACCGGACTTATGAACCGAGTAGTGTCGTTGGTTGCAGCATTGAATCCCACGCCGTACATTCCAATCACCACTGCCATGGTAAATAAAAGTTTGTTAAGATAGGGAACTAAATGTTCAAAAAAAGTTCAAAAACTAAAGTCCTACAAAAAAGTTTCAAAGAAAAAATGCAAAGGTAGAAAGTTTAATCACTAGCACGAGTTAAAAAAAAAATGTCGTGAGTTTAAGGTGAAACCCGTAGCATGGTGTTCCACCACACCCGATAAACGACTGCCGAGAGGCTGTGATGCGTGGCTGGGAACCCCGCCCACCCCCTAGGACGTCCCACCAGTATTCAACCCACGCTTCTAGAATTTACCTGCCCATATTTCACGTAATTACGGTCATATTTACAAAAAATAATCAAAGTTACATTTTATAAAACAAAACGCCTTTTTAAAATTCATTTTACAGTTTGGACTTCGCCCGCTCGAACTCATTGCACTGTGGCGTTCACAAGTTCTTTGCATGCATACTAACTTTTTACTTGAGTAAGAAGTTAGTTTGGTTTAAAAACTTTTTTTCACTTTAAAAATGCTAATTTGATTGTTGAGAATGGTAATTAAACTAATTACATTAAAAAAGGAACTTGATGATTTAAATATTACAAAACAATGAATTTTATTTGAAAAGTTAATTTAGAGTTGCTAAAAATAGGTACAATTTTTATAACTATTTGTAGGAACTAGGAGGTGATTATGTTAAAAAATATAACTAGATGTATGGTGAATAAATAGTGCACTTACATGATCCAAATCCAAGGAAATCAGATTTTCACCCTCACTTCATTCCAATCCAATCCAAAATAACGATAACTGAAAAAAAAAACTTAGCAACTAAACTTAATCATCTCTACTTTCGCCGAAGTTGTGGTAGTTACGCCGCCGGAAGAGGCGCCTGATGACTAGCATGAAGTGGAATCGATTACGAAATGTTGATATTTTCTTAATATTCTTCCACATTCTTTTAAAGACCGACATCGTGAGACTCGTGAGTGACCAGTCGCGCGGCGGGTCCCGGACTGGCTGCAGCTCGGCATGCACTGACTTATAAACTGGGAGGCTGCCGCGCTCAAGGTCTTTCAGGGATGGCCCTGGACTGATACTTCGTATTTGTGTGGGCGGACTGGGCGGACTGTGGGGTGAGTTCAGTTTGAATTTAAATTAAAAATAAAATGTTCGTTATTCAAAAATAGAGGTTCATATTCTTTTTTGCTTGCCAGACTTGTGGTATCTATATATTTTGATCGAGATTTGAACTGGTTTTGGCGGTTACTACGAGTAAAAAGATTTTTTTTTTTCAATTTCACGTTTGATATTTATAATATCTAGATAAGGACACAATTCTATACTGAAGGCCTTCGAAAAGGTAACTCCAACAAGGCTTTCAATACTCAATACTCAATGCTTTATTTGCGTTTCAGTGTGTACAGACAAGATAGTATTAGTATTATTATTATCCAAAGCTCCAGTTCGCTTGTGACCACGGCTGTTGTAACGCAGCCGAAACGTCAAGCAGTAAGTACATAATTATGTGCTTAAAAAATTACGTCGCGTTAATTCCCGTCTATAATAATAATAATTATTATTATTATTCATAATGGCCAGCACATCAAGTTACTACAATCTGTCAAATTTCCTCAGTTGATATTGAACCAAACACGTTTGACATAAAAGTGAGGTTCGATTGAAGAAACCTGACAGATTGTAGTAACTTGATGTGCTGGCCACCTTACTTTTACAGATAATTGGAGGATTTTAAGTTTCGACTTGCCGTAGGGGCAGAAATTTTTTTTTTCATTTTATTTTCGACCCAAACCCATTAGTAATTGGTTCTAAGTTCCGAAAATGCAAAACAGCGCTCTTGCAAAAAGATCCTATATTTTCGGAAACACTTTTTAACGCATTTACGTTGTAGGTACCTATCTATGATCGAACTACCTACACTTTTCGCTTCTGTCTCAAGTCTTTTCGTAATTAATCTGTAAATTAGAAGACTTAATTTGTAACCATCGTTTGATCGTTATCAGGAGCATAATGGGAGAAAGTTCACAAGAGGAGTGTTCCACTGAAGGTTAACTAACTATAGTTTCTGCTGTGCTTGGTTTGAACCTTTTTAGTGTGAACTAAGTACATAGTTACAAATCCTAGGATTTCGATTTACGGTCGAGCAGCGCCAATCATTTAGTTTACTCCAGTTTACTCATTTAATCAAAAGACTAATAGGTACATATTATTAGCTTACGAGTACCTAACTTAATATTTAGATACAGGGTGTATCTGTGAACATTTACATCCCTCTAATCACGTGTTCTGTCAACCATTCTGAACAACATTTTTTTTCGACTCCCCATACAAAATGACCAAGTCACGTGATCGACTTTGTATGAAAAGATGATTTTTTTATGCGAATTTCCAAGTCATAGAACAAATGTTGTTCAGAATGGTTGGTAGAACACGTGATTAAAGTGATGTAAATGTTCACACATACACCCTGTATATTATGTATACAGTCAGCAATTATATAAAGTCACATTCAAGACGTCCAAATATCTACTTAGCAACATTCAGGGTATGCAGTAATATCAATGCAATCAAACGTGGCAAAATTTAACAAACAATGGTCTGGTCAGTGATCCAAAATATCGGAACAAATAAATAATATGTCACATTCAAACCATCATTAGGAAAGAAACATTTATTGATGTTTACAGTTGTTCCGATATTTTTGATAAAATGCGAAAGTAGGTAACTCTGTCTGTTTGTCTGTTACTCTTTCACGCCAAAACTACTGAATAGATTTGAATAAAATTTGGTATACAGATTGGTCTAGCTAGACCCTGAGAAAGGACATAGGTAGGCTACTTTTTATTGCGAAAAGAGGCTTGTAAGGGGTTAAAAGGGGGGTAAAAATTATTAAATATTCCTTATCCTAACCATCATTTTCGTGTTGTTAACTAAGTAGTACTTACTAACTAAACTGTAAAAGCCAAAGCCACAATGACGGTTTCCTTGTAGGGGACCGTTCAATTATTACGTAAGCATCGATGGGGGGGGGGGTCTTGGTACTGCTTACTTATGATAAATTCATGAAGAAAAAGTATATTTTTTCGAACATTTTTGCTGACATGGGGGGGAGGGGGGTTAAATTTCCCAAAAAATCTGCTTACGTAGGTAATACTTGAATAGTCCCTAGGTCCCAGTGGGGACGATCAAACTTTAACTTTTCAACGAATAGGTATAAAGCTTTTTACAATTTAGGGACGTACAGTTGCACATCAAAGTACCTACTATACAAAACTGTCAAATTTCTTCAATCGACTCTCATCTTACTGTCATACACATTAGGTAACCTAATGTGTGGGTGACTGTACCTATGTGAAAGTTTTATCTACTTTTCACCTTTCGTTGTTTAATCTTACCTTTGGTCTTAAAATAATTAATAGTGTACGTAATAATTTGCAGTTGATTTTAATTACATATCTATTGTATCATTATTTTCTAAAATAACGACGTTACTTTTTATCTACCTACTTACATTAAATAATGAAAAGGAGTAAGTAAAAAAGAATATTTTTGTGTGTAGGTACTATATATTTGTAATGAATAAGCTCAAAAGGACTGTACCGATATCAAAAATTCTTTCACTATTAGAAAGCTACATTCACCTCTTTACTTTTCTCAAAGGCTTTCCGTTAACCTATGCGAAGCCGAGTCGGTTCGCTAATAACCCATAAATAGGTCACCACAAGTAGGCCTATTGGTGTCTAAAAAAATATAACTAATTTTCTGTTTTATGAATAAAGTTTACGGCAAATCTCGGTTTTATTGTGATGTGTTCTGGCGACTGCCGGAATCGCCTGTAGGTATTAATGAGCTATAAAACTATGGGAAATTTTCTTTTAAAATGTCTTAGACACATTTTATTAGCAATATTATTAAAATAGGCTATGACATCAGAATATTACTAAGACCTTTTTAACAAACTATACAAAGAACTTTGCTTCCATTATTTAAGAGGAATTTTATTTCTGTTCATCAAATATGACAAACAAAAAAGCATTTTTTTTTAATTTTTGTAGGTAGGTTTAAATATTAGTGATGTAAAATAATGTAGGTAGGTAATCTTAGTAAATAAAAAATATTAATTTAAAGAATACATTGAGAATAAAACATCTTACCTATGTTTCAGCAGAAATCCTCGACTATGTATAACTTCAATCCAAAACTCCAACTTTAATCACTACACTTTAATTTATTACCTAGATAAAAACCGTATAACAATAAAAACTATCAAAAAATTCGATAAAAATTCACCACAATATATTTTTTTAAAACATTTAATATTTGTAAAAAACTATGTCGAAAAATCCGAGCATGGCAGGTGAAATGTAAACTTTCTTAATCCCATCTTCTTTTGAAATTAAAAAAAAATATTTTTGTGGTTAAATCCGGTCTGTTGCTAGGCGTGGTGGGCGGGCCTAAGGGATGGGGGGGTGACGTGCGCGGTGGGGTAAGTTGAGGTTTTTGCGCAGGGAGTTGCAAGAACTTCGCGATGGTCGGCGCGGCTCGCGCGACTTTCAGACTGTCTTCAAGACCCGTAGAAGTTCCCGCCGCCGCCGCAGGTCTCCGCGCGTTTCCGAGTTACCGTGGTGGCGCTGCCGTCAACTTTGCTGCAAAATAATTTCAAGATTCGGTACTTAACTTTATCTCATCAAATTATGTAGGTAAGTACGTAAACATTTAATATGCAGGGATTTGATTTGTTTCTTTTTTAAATCTTACCGCTTTACTACCACAAACTTTTATTTTTTTATATTATTAAGAAACATAATTATTGCGAGATTTACCTGGTCAACCAACCTAAGTAAGTAGTTTTCAATTCCAATTTTTATTACGAACATCAAAATAAATATTTCTGTTTTGATTGATACTTACTTTTTTACTTCGCTTTGTATACCTACCTACTTACCTACTTTAGTTTATTATTTAAAAACTTTACTTAAGGTAGGTACTTACTTCGAATCTACTCCTTAATGATTGAGCTTAAAATCAATATTATTTTATCTTAATCACTTATAGTTGTAAAAAATTTGTTTTGGTTTAATTGTTGTTTCGAGAGCTTTTCCGTTTTAAAATTTTACATTCCGCTTTTCTACTTACATAAGGTAGGTAAACGTTATAATAATAATTGAGTTTAAAAGCTTTCAAGTTTAATTAATTTAAGTTATAGTATTTTTTACTGTAAGCATATTATTATGGTTTACTTAGTTGTTATTATATTGTTATGTCCAGCACATACACCCTGCAAGGGTATGGCAATAACAGGGAAATTAAAATAAAAATAAACTTAACACAATAAAATACATAATAATTATATTATTCTTCTATTTACTTATTAATAAAGAGGTAACGCCTCAAGCTGGGACTGACTGACTGACATCACTACTGATGTACCTATCAACGCACAGCCGCAACTACTGGACCTAAAATTGCGTAAAATAAAAAATATAGTTTTTACTATGTAGGCGCGCACTAAGGAGGGGTTTTACGAAATTCACCCCCTAAAGGACTGAAAACGTTAACTTTAATAACGGGGGGTTAACTCTCAATTTAGATGTTAAAGATTTGAAAATTTCGATTATGGTTGTTTATCAAAACTGATAATAATTGACCTGTTTAATTTTTTTTAATTCAACCCTTAATGGAGTGAAATGGAAAAATAAAACCATTCTATTATAAAACAAAATTATTTTTATATATTTTTTGATGTTATACCATTAAACTGTAAAAGTGAAAATATCGCCAACAGTTACCAACATGCGTAATGTACACTTACTACTTACCTACTTACCAATGCGATATTGTGATCGCCGCCGGCTAAGTACACTAGATGATATATGATATTCGGACGTTGTATTTTTTTACTAATTACCGTTTATTTCTAACAAGCAATAATTAACCTTCTGTATTGTATTACCCCTGTCTTAATTGCCTGTTTTGATAAACTAGTGAGGAAGGTATACTTACGAATTTTAGGGCGCGAGCCCGTTGGCCGTGTCGGTAGCCCGTCGGCACAGAATAATCAAATCAAATCAAATCAATCAAATCCTTAAAAGTATATTTCTCAACTAATTATATTGAAGAAACATCTACCTACTCGTATTAGAAGTTTACAATAATATGATATGATATTCTATTCACCTATTTGTAATAATATTTTATAATGCCAATTCCCCTAATTGTAATAATATTTTATATGCGGCTCTCCCGAAGTACAATTCAAGGACCGGCTGGACCCAGCGTGCGTTATTACATGTACGCATTCTTGAAGAACGTGAGGTTGACTTGTTGATTTGCCGTCCCAGGGCTTTCTACAATTTGCTACCCCATAACCCCACCAACCTTGCCGACCCCTTAATTAAGTCGCCATTGGCTATGGCCGATTTAACCTTATGTCAAACCAGGCCTCAATGGGGGGGGGTCCGGACCCCTGGACCCCCCCCCCCTTATATACGTCCATGCTCCTTACTTGAAAATGTTTTTTTTTATGTGAATTGCCTAACATCAACAACATATGTGGTTCAGAATGGTTGGTAGAAGTCTAGAAGACGTGAAAAAATAAATAAATAAATTGAGACAACATCACATACATTGGTCCTGGTCCCAAACTAAGGTTTTCCCTTGTGCTATGGAAACCAGAAACAACGAAGGAACCACAAACACCCAGACCCAACACAAATATCTGTTTCATCAACAAACATTTGTGTTGGTGCGGGAATCGAACCCGCGACCCTTACGTCTCAACCGGCGCTCAAACCATTGCGCCTAAATGGGTCGTCAATCACGTGGCTATAAAGGGATGTACAAACATTTCTTGTGCCTAGGCATGTAGGTATGGTACCTACTCACAGACAGCCATACTAATCTGAGGGCCTACAACGAAACAATTTTTAATAGTGGAGGAGCCACGGTTCGGCATGAATGGGCCCGCTCGATCGGGGTAATACCACGTTCTCGCAGAAAACCGGCGTGAAGCCGTGCATGTGCTGTGTTTCGCTGCGTGAGTGCAATGAGGGTACCAGAGGCCCAATTCAGGAGAAGGGGGGTTAAAAGGTAAGCAGCGCACTTGTGACCCCACTGGTGTTGCAGGTGTCCATGATCAGGTGATCCGTCGGCTCGTCTGCCACCTATATCATTAAAAAAAACATAATTTAGTCATGCGCTGTGCTTCGATAGGGTTATAGGTCTACTGGTTTCGTACTTATTTCGGCGGTAAATTTACGAAAGGTATCATGTGCTCATGGCATAGGTACTCGGACGAACCGTTGGTGTTGGAAGTGTCACGTGGTAGCAACAAAGCCAGCACAGGAGCCCAACTCTCGTGCACTCGATATACTTACTTACATATCGAGTGAGAGATATCCACACATTCGTCCATACAATTTCCGATTCGACTTCAATGTCGAGTGCTAGCGAATTGGTACCTACCGATTCTCGTGTGCATGACTTTGAAGTCAAATTAGAAATTTGTAGGTATGGATGAATGTATGAAATCTCTAAATTTGACTTCAATGTCGAGAGCACGAGAATTGCCCCCTAGATCCCATAGCTAAAATCAAATCAGCGACCAATGAGTGAAAGGAAAAGCCGTGATAAGTTATGTGACGTTTATTTACTTCGGCGTCATATCCCAATCTGATCAAAATGTTGCATAATTTCTGATCAAGGTGTATAACATGACTGTTATTAGGTCTTTAGGTGTTGCTGAATAGGTATCTAAATAATTTTCTATTGATGACCTCGATGGCGCAGTGGCTAAGGTGTTCGCCCGAAGCGCGAAAGGTCACGGGTTCGATTCCGGGTCAAGTCAATTTAGGAAACTACATTTTCTGAGTTTTCTTGGGTCTGGTTGTTCTGGGTTGACGCCCCCAGTTAATTGTCGTCATCTGGTACCCATAGTACAGGGGTTGGCCTAGTTTGAGTATTATTGTGGCGATCAAAGTTCATTTACTCCCTTGCCAACACTCCCTTGCCAACTTATCTGCTGCTGATTGTACACGAACATAGGAACCCAAGTCTGCCTCGTCTTTTTATTCGGAACAGGTAACGCCATCTAGTTCAAACAAGCGTTAACATTATGACTGGTAGTGTTCCTTTACATTACTAGAAATTTTATTACCTAGTTACATACACATAAAAAGTTAAAAGAAAATTATATTACCTTTATAATGCAGTGAAAATCTAATGAAAGTCATTCTAGAGGAACTACATAGGTATTACAGTTTCATTTACAACCAATGGGACTTACCATACTCTCTGACGTAAGCGGCAGTGGTGCCATCAATTAATTTCGTGACTTTCTTGATGCATTATATTTGCCGTACTATCTAGTCATGCTTCATGAAATTAATTTGATGGTGTCCTCGTCACTGCCACTTACTGTATGGTAACTCCGTTGGTTATAAAACTTTGGAACTCCGTTCCTCAAAAAAAAACCGTTTTTGTTTTTTTACTTTCTTGATATTGCTAAAGTAGAAAAAACGACAACGCAAAGGAACACGCGTAACTTTTTTATAGCAATTTTATTGACATGACACTTGTCTGTAATCTGTCACTTCACTTGTCTGTCTAAAAATTTGAAAAAGCAAAAATGCCGTGTTGTCCGTCGTGCTCTAAATTATAGTATTGTTATTAATGTTTTAAATTAAAATGCTTTCGAGGTGTCGCTCCGATTGTTCGCGGCGTACGTGGAGACTGTTTACTTGATTTTACTTGCCAATCGTGCTAGTTTTTCACTCAGTCTGGTAAGTTTAATAGCGTCGTGTCATGTGAAGTTCGGGATAGCCTTGGCAGTAAATCAGCTGTAAATTGGCGCCACGATTGATTCAGCGCCTAGGAAGACCCCAGCAAGCGCTAATTTGGCCGGGACTTTGATTTATATGTGATCAGACGGCCTTGCGAATGATATTGTCTGTGCGGGCGACGCTATGTGGCGACCACTCTGGGAAGAGAAACGACTTGCTTTCGAACACAGCTAATTTCCTACTAATGCTCCTATAACATATTGCGACTGGTGACGTGGTCGTTTTCATGAATGAAAATTAGTTTTGTACACTGTTGTTGTGTTCGTGAATTAATATCACAAACTTTTATTAGTAATTTTACACAATACCTATAATTTTTATAAAGGTATAAAAGTTTTTGTACTAGGTACTTACCTAATGTAAAATAAAGCTTGCTATACTAATATGTATGTACCATTTCAATAATATTATTTTTATAGTTTTAATAAATAGGTACCTATCTATGAATCATTAAAAAATATTTAAAATAAAAATATGTAATGCAATTTACACAGATTTGCAATTTTTAAGAACTTATCCTTTTTATTTTTATGATTTCCTTTTAATTATAATGAAACAGTTTCATTCATCTTTAACAAACACTGTCTTTTGATATTTTATAATCATGTAGGTACACTAGCAGAAAAAAATAACTGTTACTGTTATGTACACATGTTGCTAAGCAAATAAATTTACTTTTATCTTTGACAGTTGCTCCCAGGAAACTGTCATCATGGAGGACGATACCCTGAAGGTGCTAGCAAACTTGCTAAGCACCTTAACTATTATGTCATGCGTGTTCTTAAAAGTACCCCAAATAGTCAGTGTGAGGGAACGACGGTCAGCCGATGGTATCTACATTCAAGCAATGATCATGGAAGTGTCAGGGTATGTATGGATTCTAGCTACTTATTTAATCTTTATGAAATTATTTACGACTTGATAACACAGCGACTTAGTATATTGCTGCAATAAAGTATTAATAACTTTACATTTTGCCGGCTTCAAACTCTAGCTAGAGCTGTATTAACAGAGCTACTATATTTATACGCCTATTGTTTAAAGGTTTGCAGTATTAATTACCTTAATATCAGACATAGAATCACAAATATATGACTTATTATAGGATATATTAGGTATTATTCCCAATATCTGAACAAGTATTCTTCACTGAGCATTGGGATTGAACCTTCAACCTTTGGCATACAAAAAAGGGTCTCTATTTCTCTGGGTCTGTAAATCTGCAAATCTATGTAGGTACATTAAAATTGTCTCCCCTGTAATCAAGTTATGAGACAAAATTTATAAAGCCACAAAACAGTTAGTAATTGTTTCCACTTTGAAGTCTGTTTTGTCTCGGTTTCAGATTTAGTATCATGACACTTTACAGCTTTGTAAACAATTATGGAATCATGACCTACCTGGAATACCCCGTCATACTGATTCAGGTTAGTGTACAATGTGTTTTTATGCTTATAGTGTTGCTACACATAATATTATAAGCAGACCAGCATTAATCGCTAGAGCTGGGCAATACGTAATATTGGTGTATCTAAAATTTAAAATATTAATTAAATTCTACCACATAAGTCTTATACTAAGTATAAAGACTTAATGTGCTTTAGGTGTGCCAATTCAACCAATCTTCATCTGAAGATAAATCTATGGTATAACACTCTGATTCATATGGAATGACAGCCTTATACTATAGATTTACTGTTGGATAAAGATTGGTTAAATCGCAACATAGCCCGCAGACCCACAAAAGAAGGAATAATAATATTAAAATTCAAATAACATGAAAAAGAATCACTTGCTTGCTCACTTGACACTCAACAATAGATTTGCTTACATAGTAACGATATGTTTCAGGTATACATCCTATTCTACTATGTGCTGATGTACAAACGTATGCTACACCTGCCCATCGTGACTGGAGCTGCCATAACGTATGTCACTGTGGTTGCTGGCTTTGTCTTCAATATTTTACCTAAAAGCATTCTCTCCTATTTGGTTGTAAGTATTCCTTTACTGCAGATAATTTATTCGTAGTTATTGCAATCTAGGAATTCTCGTGGCTACACAAAAAAAAAATTCTTACAACATCTCATACATCGACTGGACTGCATACTGAGTAGCTTAAGCACTTGTGTTACAGATGTCGGATAACAGAGGGAACACAAATATAATACTTAAATACATACACCCAGACACTGAACAAACACAAGTGTTCTTCTCACAAATGTTTGTCTAGGGTGGGGATCGAACCCACAACTTTTGGCGTATGCGGCATGGTCACTACCAAATGCGCCATCCGGCCAGTACAGGAGAAATTTGTTAATTCAGTGTTTTGGTAGTTTTCCCGTAATGCTTGCAAACTAATGGACAATGCATAGTTCAGTTTAAATTGATAAACTATTATTGTGAATCAAAATATTTTCTGACATTTTCCAGCCATTCTGCACCCCGCTGAGCGGATTTGCTAAAGTGACGTACATCTATGGCATAATCAAGGCGAAGAATGCTGACGCCGTGTCCCTGGCTACCTGGATCATATCCGTTCTGACTAACCTGGGTGAGTACCTACTTATGAGATAAGTATTTTTTTTAGTACAAGTATTAGTAAAGTAGAACTGCTGACGGTGCTGAGCAAACTCGTGTAACGCTAATACGTGTTTGACGGTGATTTTAAAATAATATTAAAAAGAGGTAACATCTATAGACAACGACAAGGCTTATAGATAAACCGTAAAGATGAACACTAGCGCGATGCAATCGACGCCCAGCGCCATCTATTGGTACAACTAATGTCCCGAGTCGAAGTGAAGGCGGGCCAGTAGCTTTTTACAACAAAAATAATGTGTGAAAATCGACTATACCTTCGATGGGATTTAACATGGAGTTGTTAATCGCCGATTTATAATTCCCGAAAACTATGTTTTACCCCGCCCATTACGGTCAAGTAATAATATTAGTTTAACCGCTCGCAACCGCAGTAATTCGTACAGATTCGACGATATTAACAGCTCCATGTTATATCTTTTGAAATTGTAGGTAAATGTAGTAAATATTCCGACTCCTAGTGGATAATGACCGTGTAATGATATGTGATATTTACTTAACCCGAGCAGTGACTTATGCTAGATGAATATATTTAGAATTTGTATGCATTGCGAATGATAGATTATCTGATAAGCGACCAGTTATACAAATACAATACGTAATGGTTAAAACAAATATTTTTGAAATTTTTGTATAGGAAATCATATCATCCCAGCGTGTGATTTCCAATTGCGTCCAAAGCTGTCGCTAGGAATTGATCCATGACGCAGTGGCTAAGGTGTTCGCTCGAAGCGCGAAAGGTCCCGGGTTCGATTCCCGGTCAAGTCAATTTAGGAAACTACATTTCTAAATTGGTTTGGGTTTGGGTTTTCTGGATGACGCCCCCAGTTAATTATCGGCACCTGGTACAGGTCGATTCACGAAAGATGACCACAAATGACGATCGTCTACGCATGTAATCTCACGAAGTAAATACTCAAGACATAAAACATGTTCAATTAAACATAGAATGTGTTTGGTCTAAGCCCTTATAGTGACTCAACTTGAGAATAAGCCACTTCTTCATGAGATTTCATGCTTAGACCATCGTCATTTGTGGTCATCTTTCGTGAATCGACCTATACTCATAGTACAGGGGTTGCGGTTTGAGACCGGGTTGATTGGTGTGATGGTCTGGCGCATTTATTTATTTATCATTCGAAGCTACATTATAGATCCTGATACAGGTATCGAGGAGTCTGGTATTACAAAGATGCGACTGCCGCCTGACCTTCGCGACTCCTTAACAAGGGATCAGACCAATTGAGTGAAGGTTACACGTGTCCGAAACCATTCTCAACGTGTATCCTTTACGATGTTCTTTATTACTGTTAAGCTGATAGTAGAAGTACGCGCATAGATTTATCCAAATATCCACGCTTTAAATCCAAGTTTTAAAGTATTGCTTTGCGCTGCGCTTGTAAATGTGTTCAATGAGAGCAAAGCGAATCATTATGAGCCTAGCGAATTATACGTTGCAAGAACCTAATAACTACTATTATAAGTGGTAATATAATACGTATAGTGGCTTAAGTACCGGGCGGCGGCCGTGATCTCGAGGTTCTGGGTTCGATTCCCGAGCAAAAAAAGACATTTTTTGCTCGGGTTTGTGATCAACTGATCACCAATCCCCAATAGGCAAGACAATCCCCAAATCTCCAGGATTAAAAGCCTAATCCCATCATAATAGCGCCAAAGATTTAAGTCTTTGAATCTGTCTAACTGGATTTCTATGATGGAGGCCTTTGCCCTTACTTTAAAAGAATTTTCGTTCTCAGTCAAGGATTGATTGAGCTGTGGTCTTATAATGGCAATCCCGAGGGCAAATTTTCATAATGTACAACAAAGTCATTGAAATTAATTGTTGGCGCCACTGACTCTTATGTCATAGGGTATGGCTTTTCTATATTTGAGTCTGAGTCTATATATTATATAACCAATGGGTTATAAAAATTACAGATCCACAAATTCGTTTTCAAGACTTTCTTGACGCTCTTGACACATGTTAATCTCGCTCGTGTTGTAAACCTTGTTTATGTGAGTCACGTAAATTCTATTTTAATTTTCACAATGTTCCTTTTATAGTTGTTTGCATGATTTTGTCTTAAAATTATAATTTTTTTCAGCTCGTATTTTCACCGTATACATCGACTCTGCGGACCCGAAACTGCTGGGCAACTTCTTCGTATCAACGATCCTGAGCTCCGCTGTGCTGGGCACAGCGATCTACTACCAGTTCTTCGTGCCGCCCCCTCCGCCCGCCGACCGACCCCGCCGCAAGCCCTCCTATCGCCGGAACAGCGAGACCTTCGACAAATACGACTAAATCTACCAATGAGGGTTATTGCAAATGCAAAATCCGATAGATGGCGTTACGTTGACGTCAGGTCCAGGAGTGCATTGGTTCCATTTTGACGTATCTTGTCATAATTACGAAGTTACGTACAAAACGACCAATGTCGTCAAATATGGATATGACGTCAACGTAACGCCATCTATCGGATTTTGCGTTTGCAAAAACCCTAATTGGAACACCCTGTATTAGTTACAATCATTCGCAACACTGTTTCAATCATGATGTATATAAAAACTTGCAGCGTTTCTTTCAACTCGAATGCAAACTTTACATTATTCAAGATTACTTATATCATTTCATACATCTTAGACATTGACTAGATCACGTAATGCGTACGTACGTCGCACTTCTATCTTTATAATTTCAAGGTTAATTTTATTTGCAGTAGTAAAAATATAGTGTTATCGTCTTGCTTCGAGGAGCACAGATTACAGGTTATAAAAAACTCATTTATCGCTGCCAAAAAAAAAAACAAAAGTAGACCTATTTTGAAAAGTTTCAAAATCACCGTTTATTAAAATAAGTTGTTCAAAAATAGCTTGAAACAACGATTCGACGACTAGAAATTTTATTTTGATTCATATTGGGATAAACAGTATTTTTAGACTGGCTCATAATTTTGTCAAAAGACAAAAGAAGTAGAATAACTTATGTATGAGACAAACGTATTTATTTAAATCGCTGTTTGGTTAAAACGCAACCAATCATCTTCAAGAGTTATACAGTTGTAGAGCTCGTAATAATAAAAAATTTAAACAGGAATTAACGCTATGTTTATTGTTAAATACATACATTGTATTGTACTGCTTGAGGTTTCGGCTATGTCGCGTTAATACCCGTAATATTTTAGAAATAAAAATCGAATAAATCCTTTGTAGAATTCGTAATTGTTAAAGGATCTTTCATCCTCGAATGCTCAAGCGCAATCTAATTATTAAAGCAGCTCAAACATCGTTTTCTCCCTCTTTTAAAGAACATTTACATTGGCCGCTAGTACATTACGGATGCAACGGGGAGGAGCGGGAACACATTGGGGCTAACGACCAATGCAAATGCTCCCTAAGTCAACTATGACAGGTAACATTCTGCTTTTGAATATACAGTACACATGTGTATTAATTTTAAAATAAAATTAGTTATAAAAAATATTTACATTTCCAAATGTATAAACTATATAACATGCTTTTACATGATAAGAAATTATTTAAAAACGCGGGTTGAGAATGTAGGTAGCTATGTAAATACATCTTTTAAAAAAGATATTCTGCGTGTAATAAGGAACCAGTGTCAAATATCGACGCCAGTTTCTGACTGATTATATTGAAAACTCGCAGAAACAACTGAAGGGAAATATTGTTATGTTAGGGAGGTTAATTTCATACAATCATGCTTTTTACGGCTTCTTAAACAAAAATTACTGTTCTCTCTCACTGCAGTATTTTCGTGTTTTTTTTAATAAAGAAATAATTTGACTGGCTCAATATTTGGGTCTTCGATGGTTAATTTTAATATTGAACTACCTAAAAGAACAACTGAATTATCTAGATTAATATATTTTCACCACTTTATTATAACGTGGTAACGAACAATACATCGTACAAAAAAAAAATAAGCCTACATATTTAAACGTCGCAGCACGTGCACATTTTCGAGTCAATAACTTTGTTTTGTGAATCTCCAAAAAAGCATATTATGTATGAAAATAGCCTATGATGACCAAGTATTGGTGTAATGAATGTAGATAGCTGCAATAGTAAATTTGCTAGTTAGCTTTTTGGTCCATTATGTTTGGTAACGCTAAATTGGTGTAGTGATGTGGCAGATGGTTAAAATGTAGATCTGCGGAACATCTAGATACGGATGTTTGATGTGAAGGTACGCGAGTACGAATACGGATCTCTGTTTTCTCGTATCATAACTTTATGGGTAGCGCATATTATCAATGAATTTTTTTTAAGAGATTTTGATCTTTATGCCGCTAATGTATGGATTCAAAGTTGTTTTAGTAATTGAAAAAGTACAGTGGGAAAATGACAGATACGGATCCGGATTTATTTTCTTGCGGAACTCCATGATTGTGAATCTAGATACGAATGTTCGGAACATCACTAGTTTATATAGATAAAACGTGTATTGAATGATTTGTATTTGACGCTGGGACAGATAGTTCAGAAGTGTTATTTTTTGAAAGGAACGTCATTAATTTGTAATCGATTTAAAAATGATCTGGGCAGAGGGGACGGGCCATGAGGTAACATGACGTGTGAATGAGGGTTTTTTCGAAGGGTACAAAGCATTCAAAAAGGGAGTTTGGCGACGGCTACCGAAAGAAACTTGCCCAAGTACCTACTGGTAGAAGATTGCCCAAGTACTGTGAGTTTAATTCAAACGTCTCCCTGCATGGACCTCGAGGGAGTGCCTCGTTCGCGAGTGGAAACCGGTGAACTGCTAAACATTCAATTTCCTTTGCCACCAATGCCGTTGAACGAAAAAAAAATCACGAAGCCCGCCATTTTTGAATGCGACAATTGTCATTTAGACAGTAGGATTTAGAATGGGACTTTATCAAAATGATTCGTCTAAAAATGTGGAATTTTCCATAAAATTTTACTGATATTTTATTTAGAGATATATTTTTTATTTATTTTACGTTGTTCAAAACAATTTTAAAATTATTTTATATTTACACTACATATTATTATAAATTTATTTATGTTGTTTAGTTGTAGTTTTTATAGAGGCTAAATTCGTTTGATAATAGGAAACATAACTTATTAATTTTACTCATTTAAATATCGGTATGCAAAGCTAAGGTTCACTGTATGAACATTTACTTTATAAAAGATAAGAGTTAGGCGTAAGATGACGGACAAAGTCAATTATGAAGAAAATGCAAACCAATTTATAATTTTAACACTTACCAACCCATTCGTTTGAACAGTCCAAACTGTTTGTTTTAGTTCTATTTGTTCAGTTATATTCTAGTCAACAAAAAGTTTTATTCAAAGCATTATTAAATGAAAATGGCTGTCCAATTTAAATCTAAAATTAGTATGTCTTGAACTGAAGAATGTACAAATTTGAAATGCAATGAATGTAAATAGAAAGAGTATTTTTTTAAAAGATGAATGTATTGATACATTTTTATCTCATCAATGTTAAGCAAATAAGCTGATGTAATCATAAAAATAGTTACATAAATATCCATTGATGTAATCTGTCGTTAAATCTCCGTAGAATTTGACTAGTAAAGACAAAAAAGTGTCGAAATAGCTATAGGCGCAGGTATAATTTGATTTTTATAATTATTGTTTGGAGTTAATTTGGAAGTCAAAGTTAGAATAAACATATTATAAGCGGTATTCATACCTATTACATTAAACTAAAAAATAATGGAATGAAATAAGCTTGCAGATTTGTATTATGTGATTTGTGGTTTTATTTGCCTACAAATGGTCAATATAGCTGTAAAAAAAAGATACACTTTTTTGTCATATTTATTCCTATATTTCTAGTCTTATATTATAAAACGAAGTATTAATTGGGAACTTATTAGTTTTTGTAAAATGGCAACACTAGGGAGTCGAGACGAAAAGGAACTTTAGTTTTGGTAAAATGGCAACACTAGGGAGTCGAGACGAAAAGGAACTTTAGTTTTGGTAAAATGGCAACACTAGGGAGTCGAGACGAAAAGGAACTTTAGTTTTGGTAAAATGGCAACACTAGGGAGTCGAGACGAAAAGGAACTTTAGTTTTGGTAAAATGGCAACACTAGGGAGTCGAGACGAAAAGGAACTTTAGTTTTGGTAAAATGGCAACACTAGGGAGTCGAGACGAAAAGGAACTTTAGTTTTGGTAAAATGGCAACACTAGGGAGTCGAGACGAAAAGGAACTTTAGTTTTGGTAAAATGGCAACACTAGGGAGTCGAGACGAAAAGGAACTTTAGTTTTGGTAAAATGGCAACACTAGGGAGTCGAGACGAAAAGGAACTTTAGTTTTGGTAAAATGGCAACACTAGGGAGTCGAGACGAAAAGGAACTTTAGTTTTGGTAAAATGGCAACACTAGGGAGTCGAGACGAAAAGGAACTTTAGTTTTGGTAAAATGGCAACACTAGGGAGTCGAGACGAAAAGGAACTTTAGTTTTGGTAAAATGGCAACACTAGGGAGTCGAGACGAAAAGGAACTTTAGTTTTGGTAAAATGGCAACACTAGGGAGTCGAGACGAAAAGGAACTTTAGTTTTGGTAAAATGGCAACACTAGGGAGTCGAGACGAAAAGGAACTTTAGTTTTGGTAAAATGGCAACACTAGGGAGTCGAGACGAAAAGGAACTTTAGTTTTGGTAAAATGGCAACACGAGGGAGTAGAAAAAAAAAAGAAAAAAAGGCGCGGGGGTTTGACTCGAGGCAGACTTGATTTATGATTTTTATGATTTATGAGGAAAAATTAAAAAGGGTGTCAGATTGTGGACAGTGAAGAATAAATAGTGTGTTAAACCATCCTGAGGAAGTTTCATTGGAGTGTCCCTGTTTACATTTCAGAAGTGGGATTACCGTGTAAGTAAATAGCCAAAATTTTATCTTAATACCTTGACAGTTAGTAATCCATAAAAATGTCTAACGATTAAACTTTGGAAAAAATCTAAACTCAATCCATTTTAGCCGTAAGGTTAGAATCGGCCATGCTTATTTGACCATATAACAAATTTGTTTGATATTGGGATTACGTCTAACAAAATACGATGTGAATTTACATTTTCTTAGGATTATAAACGGTCACATTTCTTTTAAGTAAGTAGGCAAATTTAATGGGTTATAGCTCTGGTGGTCCTGATTCGATTCTCGGGTCAACCTAAAAGTATTTTTCGAATCTTACAAAAGTAGCTCGGGTTTTGTGATGATCACCCATCAATATAAGTGTGGTGATTAAGCTTAATCTCATGATAGTAGCGATGACTTGATTACTACGATGGGGGCCTGTGCACTGCAGTAGGACTGAGACTGCACTTTTAGCTCTTATTTCTCAATTAGTGACCGGGTTTAAGCAAATAAAATAACATGAATTTATAATAACGTTTAGTTACTGAACATTTATAACTTTTAGAAGTTTTTCCTGAATTTTAACAATAATAATTAACTATTTACATCTCAGATATTTGTTCATACCTTGTTAACGGAAAATACAGGCTTGGTAAATGGTCGTTCTTGATATAAGACTACTCTCTATTTATAAATTGTTTTTGTTTTCTCTCCGAGGTGCGGGATGGAGAGTACTAGTCGTGAACGAGGTCTTCATCATAAACTGAGGACGCCACGACGTAGCGGTAGCCGTTCCCGGAGTCGCAGTCACCGGAGTGATCGCAGCCGCAGCCGCTACATACAGCAACCATCTCGGGCTTCTGATGAAGTGAGAAGAGGTCAGACTGAGAATGAACATGGTTCTGCGAGACCAAGTAGACCGCGCAGCAGGCATGAGAGCCGTAGTCGACGGCGTAGTAGAAGCCTTCGCGAGCGTGAGGTGCAACTAGAACGTGAGAGGGAGCGTCTTTGCCAGCTGGAACGCATACTACAACTAGAACGTGAGAGGGAGCGTCTTTGCCAGCTGGAACGCATACTACAACTAGAACGTGAGAGGGAGCGTCTTTGCCAGCTGGAACGCATACTACAACTAGAACGTGAGAGGGAGCGTCTTTGCCAGCTGGAACGCATACTACAACTAGAACGTGAGAGGGAGCGTCTTTGCCAGCTGGAACGCATACTACAACTAGAACGTGAGAGGGAGCGTCTTTGCCAGCTGGAACGCATACTACAACTAGAACGTGAGAGGGAGCGTCTTTGCCAGCTGGAACGCATACTACAACTAGAACGTGAGAGGGAGCGTCTTTGCCAGCTGGAACGCATACTACAACTAGAACGTGAGAGGGAGCGTCTTTGCCAGCTGGAACGCATACTACAACTAGAACGTGAGAGGGAGCGTCTTTGCCAGCTGGAACGCATACTACAACTAGAACGTGAGAGGGAGCGTCTTTGCCAGCTGGAACGCATACTACAACTAGAACGTGAGAGGGAGCGTCTTTGCCAGCTGGAACGCATACTACAACTAGAACGTGAGAGGGAGCGTCTTTGCCAGCTGGAACGCATACTACAACTAGAACGTGAGAGGGAGCGTCTTTGCCAGCTGGAACGCATACTACAACTAGAACGTGAGAGGGAGCGTCTTTGCCAGCTGGAACGCATACTACAACTAGAACGTGAGAGGGAGCGTCTTTGCCAGCTGGAACGCATACTACAACTAGAACGTGAGAGGGAGCGTCTTTGCCAGCTGGAACGCATACTACAACTAGAACGTGAGAGGGAGCGTCTTTGCCAGCTGGAACGCATACTACAACTAGAACGTGAGAGGGAGCGTCTTTGCCAGCTGGAACGCATACTACAACTAGAACGTGACCTTGAGCTTCGAGTGCAGCGCAACGAACAACATGGGAGACGCACACCTACCCAACACCGTGCCGACCTTGATCAACGCGACCCTCAACCCAGCAACGAGCTTCGGGGCTACGGTGGACGGCGACTAACAACGCGACATGAAGGTCAACGGAGCCGCGACGCCAGTTCTGGACGTCGTTCTAGGTCACGTACTCCATCATTATCTTCTAGAGATATAGTTAAGATATTACAGTCAGTTAAACTTTGGAAAAAATCTAAACTCAATCCATTTTAGCCGTAAGGTTAGAATCGGCCATGCTTATTTGACCATATAACAAATTTGTTTGATATTGGGATTACGTCTAACAAAATACGATGTGAATTTACATTTTCTTAGGATTATAAACGGTCACATTTCTTTTAAGTAAGTAGGCAAATTTAATGGGTTATAGCTCTGGTGGTCCTGATTCGATTCTCGGGTCAACCTAAAAGTATTTTTCGAATCTTACAAAAGTAGCTCGGGTTTTGTGATGATCACCCATCAATATAAGTGTGGTGATTAAGCTTAATCTCATGATAGTAGCGATGACTTGATTACTACGATGGGGGCCTGTGCACTGCAGTAGGACTGAGACTGCACTTTTAGCTCTTATTTCTCAATTAGTGACCGGGTTTAAGCAAATAAAATAACATGAATTTATAATAACGTTTAGTTACTGAACATTTATAACTTTTAGAAGTTTTTCCTGAATTTTAACAATAATAATTAACTATTTACATCTCAGATATTTGTTCATACCTTGTTAACGGAAAATACAGGCTTGGTAAATGGTCGTTCTTGATATAAGACTACTCTCTATTTATAAATTGTTTTTGTTTTCTCTCCGAGGTGCGGGATGGAGAGTACTAGTCGTGAACGAGGTCTTCATCATAAACTGAGGACGCCACGACGTAGCGGTAGCCGTTCCCGGAGTCGCAGTCACCGGAGTGATCGCAGCCGCAGCCGCTACATACAGCAACCATCTCGGGCTTCTGATGAAGTGAGAAGAGGTCAGACTGAGAATGAACATGGTTCTGCGAGACCAAGTAGACCGCGCAGCAGGCATGAGAGCCGTAGTCGACGGCGTAGTAGAAGCCTTCGCGAGCGTGAGGTGCAACTAGAACGTGAGAGGGAGCGTCTTTGCCAGCTGGAACGCATACTACAACTAGAACGTGACCTTGAGCTTCGAGTGCAGCGCAACGAACAACATGGGAGACGCACACCTACCCAACACCGTGCCGACCTTGATCAACGCGACCCTCAACCCAGCAACGAGCTTCGGGGCTACGGTGGACGGCGACTAACAACGCGACATGAAGGTCAACGGAGCCGCGACGCCAGTTCTGGACGTCGTTCTAGGTCACGTACTCCATCATTATCTTCTAGAGATATAGTTAAGATATTACAGTCAGTTAAACATGGTTTTGCGTCACAACCGTCAGAACAGGGTGCTCATTCTAATGTTAATAAACTAGATCATAAAAACATTCTGCCCGATTTTGATCCATCCAACAAAAACCAACGCATGGATGTATGGTTACGAAAAGTGAATGAGTGTGCCACCGTCTACGGTTGGGACGACCCAAAACAACTATTCATTCTCCATGCAAAAACCTTGCCCAGGACTGGCCAAAACTTGGTATGAGAGTTTGAACACAATCCTTTTTTAATTGGTCGGAATGGCAGGAGAAAGGCTTATTAAAGCTTTCCCCTGTGAGCAAATTATGGCCAGTCCTTGGAGGACCTGTTGAGAACGTAAAAGTAGGTATAATGACCCTATCGAAAATTATTTCTACGAAAAATTGGCGTTAATTAATCAATGCGAGATTCACGGGTAAACGTGCTGTTGACTGCATTATTCATGGTCTTAGCGACAAAACGATTAAATCTAGCGCCTAGCATTGCCGATTTTGGTACTTGAGCCCGATCAGTTGCTACAGTTTTGCTCAGCATACTAAAGATTCATTCTTAGTCAGCCGACCTTCAAAAAACAAGTTGACCACAGATATACTTAAATTCAAACGGAAGTAAGCCACAGTGGTCGGGGAAACCCCAGACTAAATATTCACCACGGGATTGTTTTGCTACAACTGCAAAGAAAAAGGGGCACCCCTATCTCCAATTGCACCAAACCCTTTTAAAATGTGAATATTGTCAGAAAATAGGTCACACGCTTGAAAATTGTTCTTCTAAATCGGCAGGACTACAGCAAAGGCCAACACTGTGCACAAAACAATGTGCATAACGAATATCGAATCCTAATGATAAATTCGTAAAGACAGTGGTGGTAAGCGGTACAACATTGGATTGCTTTTGTTGATTTCGGCAGTGAGGTGACCTTAATTAACAATCAGTTGCGACCAAGCTCGGATACGAGCACAATGGGGTAACTTCGGCTATGGAGAGGTTTTGGGACATAGCCTTGTTCATTCGTTGGGGTCGACACCACTACTATATCAATTGATGGGGTTTGCAGCAACAGTCAATTGTAAGGTGGTCGAGGATCATTTACTTGATAGACCGATGCTGATAGGTCAATCCTATTCTGAACAGCCTCACGTCGTTTGTAGTAAAGGATTCGACAAAATTGCAGTTTCTCGACGTTGGCACCGAAGTTCCTTCAGATTGTTATAGCGAAGAGAAACAGTCAATTAGGGTAAGGGTAGTGGAGTTCACGCGACTTTACGGATCCGCCAGCGTCAGGGCAGCAACGGAAGTAGAATTCAGTGGAAATGTGTTACTAGATACGCAAGGTAGTGGGAAAGCCTACTGAACAATACGTGGTCCTCGGTGGTTGTTCATGAAGTTAAAAGGGGACGATTGAATGTTACCGTGACACCGTGTTCAATCCCATGCTTACTTCAAAAGAACTTTGTATTTTCTCGCACGGAAAGGATAGAAGAAGTGAGGAGGGTTGTGATGGGCCCTACAACACCGACAGATAGTGAAGGGAAAATTGCTTGCCAGTTTGATGAATGTCATGTCAAGTTGGGGAACAATGTTTCTGAGCAGGATAAAAACTAAACTTCTTCAACTATTACAACGCTACAAACATTGTTTTGCGTTTGATTTGGCAGATCTAGGTTTGTACTGACGTCACACAAATGCAGATAGAGTTAAACAGTGATCGCCCTGTTGTCTATCGACCGTATAGACGTGTCGGCACCATGAACGTGAAAAGGTTCGCGACATGGTGGGTGAGATGTTAGAAGCGGGGGTTATAAGAGAGTCGGTGTCGAATTACGCAGCCCAATCATTCTTGGTCCGTAAAGAAGGATGGGAAGGTACGGATGTGCATCGATTACAGGATGCTTAACTCAATCACGGGTGAAAGAACGGTATCCTATGCCCATCATAGAGGACGAAGTGTGTCGCTTAGCGGGGCAGGCGTGGTTCATCACCCTTGACTTGATATCTGGTTACTATCAGGTGCCCATAGCAGAACAGAATAAGCATCTTACTGCTTTCGTTACCCCGGACGGACAGTACGAGTTCAAACCGTAATGCCGTTCGGGTTAGCGACGCTCCCGCAGTATTTCAAGGATGATGAACCGCGTGCTAGGACCGGTACGCTTCAGCGGAGCCACCGTGTATATTGATGATGTGCTCGTATATGGTAAGAACGCAGAAGAGGCACTCACGAGATTAGAGGAGGTTCTGCAGCTACTGGATAATGCTAATCTCAAGTTGAACTATCCAAATGTAGCTTCTTGCAAAATAAGATTGAATATCTTGGGTACGAAATTAGTTCAACGGGCATGAGACCTGGCGAGGCAAAATATCCGATCTGTGTCCGAGTTTTCCCCAGCCTCAAAATGTCCATGCCGTTCGGCAGTTCTTGGGGCTAGTGAGCTATTTCAGAAAGTTTATACGAGGCTTTGCTGAACTTGCTTCACCGCTGACTAAACTTCTGAAGAAAGACTCAAAATGGGAGTGGCAGGGCGCCCAGCAGGGGGCTTTCGAGGAACTAAAATCTAGGCTAGTGACTAGACCAGTACTTGCGATTTATGACCATGCTGCAGAGACCGAACTGCATACCGATGCCAGCCGGCTTGGTATTGGTGGGGTTTTGCTGCAGCGACCTCAAGGCAGTACAGAGTCCTTCAAACCCGTGGCGTACTACAGTCGTCAGACGACTCCAGAAGAAAAGAACTTCCATTCGTACGAACTGGAGACGCTTGCCGTGGTTTGTGCGCTGAGAAAGTTCCGAGTGTTTTCTTTAGGAAAAGATTTTAAGATCATCACAGACTGTAGTGCGCTGCGCTCCACTTTTCAGAAGCGTGACTTAATTCCTCGAATTGCACGCTGGTGGTTAGCTCTCCAGGAGTTTGATTGTACAGTCGAATACAGAGCTGGCGGGAAAATGGCTCACGCCGATGCATTGTCACGGAATCCAGTTACGGATGGGGAAGCGCAGTGTTCGGAAGAGTTTTCGACTATCCTCGCCATCAGTAACGAAGATTGGCTCCTGACTTTGCAGTTAGGTGATTCAGAGCTCGAAAGGATTCGTAATATTATTAACAGCAGTTTGGATTTAAAAGGACTTAACTACATTCATGAAATTATCTGATAAAAGATAATAAATTATTCAAATGTCTAAACGGTGATAAAACTAATATCAGATGGGTGGTACCAAAGGGTGCGAGGTGGCAGGTTTGCAGGATGAATCACGACGATATTGGACATGTCGGTAGTGAAAAAACCTTAGAACGCATGAAAAAGCACTATTGGTTTCCGAAGATGTCACGATTCGTAAAAAAGTACGTGGCATCGTGCATCGATTGTACATATGCAAAGAAGACTGCTACAAATGAAGGACTATTACATCCTATTCCTAAGGTTGAAATTCCGTTCCATACCTTGCACACCGACCACCTCGGACCCTTTGTAAGATCAAAGGGGGGGAATACTCACATTCTGGTAACTGTCGACTCTTTCACTAAATTTGTTTTTATTAAGCCTGTCAAAAATACCAAAACTCAGAATGTAATTAAAGCACTGGGGGACATATTTGACACCTTCAGAAATCCGGACCGAATTATAAGTGATCGTGGAAGTTGTTTCACTGCACATGCCTTTAAAAGGTTTTGTTTAGACAGGGGTATCAAACATGTTTTGAATGCGGTGGCGAGCCCAAGATCTAATGGCCAGGTGGAGCGATACAATCGCACGATCTTGGACTCGCTAACTGCTCAAAACATAAGAGATGATGAGAAAAACTGGGATAAGCATTTAGGGCGAATACAGTGGGGTCTTAATAACACCTTGCAAAAGACAATAGGTCGGGCTCCAGCCGAAGTGATGTTCGGAAACCATGATGAACAGTGAGAGTAAGCCATCACTAAACGAAGTAACAAATTTAACTCGTGAAAACTGTGACCTATCGTCTTTACGCAATGAGGTTAAGGATAAAATAGATAGAGAGCAAATAATACAAAAAAATAATTACGATAAGGGACGTAGACCAGCGCGGATTTACAAGAATGGAGAGCTAGTTAAGATAACTAAAACGGCTTTTCAAAATGATGGCAAAAGTACCAAACTTTTGCCTTCATATGAAGGCCCATATAAAGTAGTGAAAGTCATGGGAAATGATCGTTACAAGGTTGCGCCGATACCTGGTTTCGAAGGGATGAGAAATAAACGGAAAACTAGTGTAGCATCTGATCGGATGAAACCTTGGATACACATTGCTTCTTTGGAGTTAGATTGTGATGACGCTGACGTATTGAGCAGCAAAAGTGACTCCGACATTGCAGAAAATTAATAAATAAAGTTCAATATGTATGCATAGAATATAGTGTGTCTTCCTTTAAGTTTTAATCTGCAGATTATTTTGTTTTCATTGTTTCAGGTCAATCACGAGACTACGTGAGCTAACAAGTTCGTGACTTGGCTATTAGTATATTAGAGAAGATTAGGCTTACCAAACAGAGGGTCAATCACGAGACTACGTGAGCGAGCGAGTTCGTGACTTGGCTATTGGTATATTAGAGAAGACTAGGCTTACCAAACAGAGGGTCAATCATGAGACTACGTGAGCGAGCGAGTTCTTGATTTGGCTATTGGTATATGCTTACATAATATTCAGAGAAGACTAGCGAGAGGGCCATCCACGAGACTATGTTAGCGAGCGAGTTCGTTGGTTGACTAATGTTATAAAGAGCAGATTATATGTTACAATTAGAGTTAATCACAAGACTTTCTTAGCGAGGGAGTTTGTGTTCTATACATTAAGATTTCGATTTTAGTGATACAAAAAGATTTAAATATTTGCTTCGTGAGCGAGCGGGTTCATATCTACTTAAATGACAAAAGGGTTGACATCAATATGTAAGTAATCAATAGTTAATTAGTATTGGCGCCATAAATGCAAGACTGTAAGCAGATATAGATAGACTGAGATATATTAATTGTTTAAACTGTGTAATGTAGGAAAATAGTACGCCATAGTTTTGGGTAAACTCATTAAAAGGGTTGAATTACGTAATATCCTGTAATCTAATGCGTCATGTAATTGTGTATAATTTTATAAATGTATGTAGATGTAGGTATTTTCCATTCGAGATCACTTAATTACCGCGAAAAGAATTAAACCCGCCGAGGTTCTTGCTTGTTCTTTTACTCGAGTCGGGTCGGATAGGGTTGGAACAAGCGTAAACTTAGTTATAAGGGAGATTTAGTAACGTGATCTCTGCTGCCACGGGTTAAACTGCCGAGTGTAAGGTTTTCAACAGAGGCGTGTATGGGGTCATACACGTCATCAGGATGGTCGAGTGTAAGGTTGTTACTATTTATCATAGTATTTCTAGTAATTAATAAAACAAAATAAAAGTAAACACGAACTTTAAATTAAATATGCTTATTTATTATAAAACGAAGTATTAATTGGGAACTTATTAGTTTTTGTAAAATGGCAACACTAGGGAGTCGAGACGAAAAGGAACTTTAGTTTTGGTAAAATGGCAACACGAGGGAGTAGAAAAAAAAAAGAAAAAAGGCGCGGGGGTTTGACTCGAGGCAGACTTGGTTTTGATTTATGATTTTTATGATTTATGAGGAATAATTAAAAAGGGTGTCAGATTGTGGACAGTGAAGAATAAATAGTGTGTTAAACCATCCTGAGGAAGTTTCATTGGAGTGTCCCTGTTTACATATTTGTATTTAATTTTAAAGGTTAAGACCACCACAAACAGTTAAGTGGGTTTGGAGGAAACTGGGCCCTGGTCCGCAGCCTAGTTAACATTTTTAAATATATATTCAATACAAAGATTAGAAGCCAATTTTCTCCGAACCCACTTTAATTGACAAGAAAACTACTTGAAACTTCACTCAGAGATGGTGAACGAGGTACTTATACTCCTACTTACTTTCGACATGTTTATGAGATACTTAACTGAATTTAACGATAAGTAAATAACAAACAACTGACATTTAGAGCACATCATTTATGTATAAAAATAAAGCTTATTTCTAGGTATCCGTAAACACTATGAGTTTGAGTATACCTTGAAAAAATACTAATTTCTATTTACCTACTTAGATGGACGTATCGTCTGACTTCAGTTGTTTAAACCTTTGCAAAACTTTCTGAGCAGGTGATAAGTTAACAATAGTCGAGGATTTTATGGTCAGTAAGTTAGATCGAGTCTTCCGAGGAAAGCCGAAATTGCTACGTGGAGACCCGCCCTTCCTCGGCGACATACTGTCCCGAGAAGAATGGATCCGCTTCGCCAACAAAAGCCGGGAACAAAGCACCCTCGGGGAAGCTGTCTCATGAGAAGACGACGACGCCAGCCTCGTCCTTTGAGAGGAAATGGAACCATGACGCGGAGAACTAATGTAACAAGGTTCACATCGAAAAACGTTATGAGATGCTGGATGCTCCGTCCCTGAACTTTTGACCTCGGGCAGCGCTGGCAGGCCCTCGGGCTCAGTCGGCGTAGACTCTTCTACATTGTCCAAACATTGTTCTTCCACTTGCATCATACCCTGCGGCTCTTGAGCGGCAAAACTTGATTTACTAGCTAACTTCTCAGCTTTGCGTCTCGCTCGCGCTTTAGCTATCTTCGCTTCACTCTTCGAGCCAATGACGTGTATATTGTCGTCGATGAACTTGCACACCGCTTCGGCTTCCTCCTGGGGCGACAAATGCGCATCTCGGAAGAACCCATATCCAACACGCAGGTCGTTCACGCCTTCGGTAATCAGCCACAGGAGTGTCGCTACCACGAGAGAGACAGTAGTGATAAAAGCAAATATTGTTGTTAGATCCGGGCCGGCCAACGGGTACTGGATCTTGCCAAGCACACCGTACGTGACTATATTGCGCGTGCGTTTATGCGAGTGAGCGCGACACGTGTAAAATCCTCTCAAGTCATTATCAGCTGTTGCAACCAATCTCAAAACTCTCCCGTCGTCAAGCGATCTCGCTTTCTTGTCCCTAAGAAAACTGGTTATAGACGTATCTAAGAATAACCAATGCGCGGAGTGTGGACTTCGCGTCGTCCTCGTATGAAGGCACGTCAGATTCAGTCTATTGGAGTTGCCCCAAGCAGTTTCGTGATACGACCCAGATACGCTAGCTGTTCTTGACGAGACTCGTACTTTTTCATCTATGTAACTTTCTGCGTTACAAGTACGCAGATCAAGCAGTTTATTGTCAACAGAAAGGGATGCTATGATGCCTTCGAATGAAATGAATTCTTCAGGTATATTTGCTTTGAACTCAAAAGGAACTCCTCCTACGTAAAACTCATCGCCACATATCCCGTATTCAGAAGTCCCTGGATTTCCTTCCTTAGTATTATTATTTTCTGTTCTTTTTTAAGCCTCTGAGCGTTTTTGAGTTTTTGAAAAATGCTTTTTCTTGGGGCCCGTCGTTTTCTAGCCGTTTCATCTCCAAATAAGACGTGAACTCTTTCTGCTGAGTTTATAGCGGCTTCGATCGTATTAGCTCCCTTCTTTTTGGATACTACAATTTCCATCCACTGGTCTAGCGACAATTCAGAAGAACTACTGCTCTCCGATCGAAAGTCTACCGTTGCTAATCTAAGTTTCAGTCTCATATTTTGTAAAGCCATGTGCAGCCAACCATCGGTACGTTCATCATGAAGAAATAATATTGTTCCTGAATCTCGTTTAGATTTCACAGTAAGTCCCAAACGCCACTCGCTTTGCGTCTCAAAACATGACATCCGTAAATATTGGTCGTTCTCCAATTTAAAATATGCTTCTTCTAAATTAGATTTCTCATAAGCCACATTTGATACAAAGGTCGGATAAAAATCTGATTTTCGTATCCTTCGATCGCGTTCGATCATCATGTTGAGTGGGATAAAATTGAGAATCAGTTCTTGTATCTCGCCATGCAATCTTTCGCCGACAAAAATGTTTACTTTATCGTTGGGTAAATTTGGATCACAAGGGAAGGTACTTTTCATTGCTATCGGAGAATCGTCTAATCTGAGAGAAGCTGCTTCACTGGTTACTGTTATTAAAGCAGAATGCCAAATAGCAGGCGCGATTACTTCCGTCGAGCACATTCTCGGGAGATCACAAGCGTGGGCGGACCCGCTCGCTTCGAGGCAGACGTGCCACTTTTGAAGGCTCAGTCGAACATAAGGACTATGAACGGTTCCGCGGCGTACTAATGTTCCGTGGGGTGACAATGGCATAAATCTCACATAGAAATGGAAAAACGACGAACGTTTGTTATCGAAGTCGAATTGTAAATGTGACTCTCCATTTAAAACTGCGACCATGTGGGAGTATACTTCACAAGGTGTGAGATGGCAGGAGCCCACCTCAGTCCTGGGGCCGACGCAGTTCTGTCCACCACCGGCTGGTATCGGCCTCGTGCAGGATCTAGTCCTGGATCTTCTGCCTGCCCCACAGGTCTGAGAACACGGCCCCCACACGCTCCAGCCCGACCACCCTCCATCTAAAACGCAGTCAGAAATCTCGCATATTTCCAACTGGTCGTGTTGACCACGACAGTGCGTTCCCCATACTCCGACAGATCGCTGCCTCTGAATTTCGTTACAAGACCTTCGTCTGCGCCGGATTCCAGTTCCACATTTTTCGGAGCAAGTCGACCACATACCCCATTCGCTCCAGAAACCGCCGGCGTCATCTAAGGGTTCAGAATTCTCCGTAGCACATTGATCACCTTCGCAGTCCTGCGCTTGTAAAGGGTTTCCTGTGCACATCAGACGAGCGTCAGAAGGTGGTGGGTTGTCACATTTTCTGAGTCTCCATCGAAGCCCAGGCCCACACCTCGCACCACACGCGGTCCAGTCGCCCCAGGGGCCCCACTCCCCGAACACCGGGCACCCTAAGTTATGCTTGATACACTGGAGCGCATTCCAAAGTGCTTCTGAGTTTAACTGCCAGGTGTTGTCGCTAGCTAGGGCTACTTCAATCGCTTCAAAGGGGCATTCCATTTGCAAGCAGCGTTCCATGAGGGCGGGGACAGCGTCAAGCTGGCGTAGGGCTTGGACCCTGGACGCGTCTCCTTCTACAAGTTTCCGGAAGTCGTCGACGGTGCAGTTTGAGAGGTAGCATGTTTGCGTCTGCTCCGCGAGACCGCTGCAAGGAATTCCGTCCTGGGAGGGCGGTGGGTTGTTGCAAAGCCTCGTTCTCCGGCGATGGCCCACGTCGTCGCAGGGCCCGTGGCACGCCGACCACGCGCCCCACGGTGCCCACCCTCCGTCGATGGGGCAGTCAACGTCCGTGATGATACCCAGTTCGCATTCGAGCCGCCATATTGACTGCTGCCGTTTGCTGTAAGGCTTTTTGGTTTCAGCCGTTACGGGATTATGGAGTATAACATAGAGTATCATATAAATACGCATTAGGTATTTAAATGGATATTAATTCCACAAAAGTTAACTTTGATTGACTTATATATAAAAGTACTCTGTGATTGACTTGACTTGTCAGTGCTTGTCAGCAGCAAAGAGCACTTATAATCACTCCGCACATCACTCCGTTTTAGGTTTTAGTCAGCAGAGTAGAACCCATAGAGTACTTTTATATAAGTAATGTAGAACCACTGAGCAAGTAATCACCACGTTTAAGTAAAATTAATAAAAGTACCTACTCTGTTGCTCTGTGGATACTGGTGGATACTTCGTTTTGAAGGCCTCTCAAGTGACATTAACAAGGGGGCGTTAAACCCAGTTAAACCACAGTTAAACAAGTCAGTGTTGCTGTCATTTTCCCATAGAAAAAATGTTGTACCCATGAATAGAAAGTAAGATACCTACTCGACTTGGCGGGGGCACTACTGTGTCCCTAGATCCATGGTTGTACCACGACCCCCTGTCAATGTCACTGAGAGGTCTTCCGATCGAAGCCTTTATAGTAACTAATAACTTGGACTGACTTCGACTGTTGACTACACTTTATCAATCTACACTTGACATTGGCAAAATTAAATGTGTCGTGAACACAATACAGGCCATATAACAAAAAAAAAAAAGTAACTAATACATGGATAGGTCTTCTAAAATGATATCGATGGAGGTAGTATAATTAACTTTAGTTAAAAGAAGCAATAAAAAAATTGAACAAATAAATCATTAGTGTACTTTCGCATAACATTTATTTCGCACCAGCGCATAGCAACATTAATAACAGGTATAACAACAGCTTTTACATGGGTAATATGTAAAATATTATACATAATATAATATAAATAACATAATAAACATAAAGTGCACTTTGCACACCATAGGCGTTGACAACTGTAAATAACTCGGCCTTTGGCCCATATAACAAAAATATTTACTTATATTTTTTATACTACAGGCAAACAAGGAATCGGGTCACCAGTCACCACTATAAACATCTACGAAATCAGAGAGAATCTTTTGGGGATAATGGGAGGAGGGGGGGATAGTAATTAGTGTTCTGCCGGGCTAACATGCGCGCCTCGAGATAAATTGTCGACACTCGTATTGTGTCGGCGCAAGTTGCTTCTCGCTCACCTGACTGAGCGATGAGCGGGATAGAAGGATGCGCTCTGCGAAGAACGAGAGTCGAAAAATTTTGACGCGGTACGCATGTTAGGCCTACAGATTAATCAGTTTGAGCTTAACGTTGTGGACATCATAGTTCATAAACCATGGAATGCATCGCGCCTAGGGGGCATCCTGGTTTTCTTTTAACATTTGCATTTTTTGATATTGAGACCAGTTTGTACAGACAGCATTACAAATTATCTTAGCGTTCAAACATATCAAAAATATCTGGGCAATTGATTAAAATCACTTACATCATGTGTTCTCAAACATCAAAAGACAATGAACCACAGTGCATATACTGACATAGAGAACTCTTGTCAAACGTCCAGATATTTTTGGTAGGTATGAACGCTGAGATAATTTTGATGCTGACTGTACGACCATGGGCCTTGGAGCGATAACGAGTTGTGTTAATGAGCTTTAAGCACAATGTCAATAAATGTAACAATTATTTACCACAGCAATAATCTCTCACACATTTGTATTACAATACTGTCAATAAATTATAAACATCTAAATACAACAATCCAAAAATAGCGCATATAAATATTAACATTCTCGCCCACTTGTCTTTGTTAGGAACCATACCAAATCAACTTATACACAGGTGAGTAAAGCCCGTTTCTCTTATTATTGAAGTTGGTTTAAGGGAAACTGCATTATTAATTTGTCAATTATAAAAAACTGCATTACTCTATAAAAAAGCTGTTCGTGATCGATCGTCGATGGCATCGATCAACCTCGATCGAGGAGATCGATCTACCTCCGTCAAAGTTCCTCGACTGGTCTCGTAGTAGCTTTGATTGATCGACGGTATCCGTTCGACTAACAATCGGTTGGTTCAATCGGTCTACGTTGATTGATTGGTCTGGTAGCCATAATGTTCGACGGATACCGTTAGTCTGGTAGAATATATCGGTCGACGTATATTTATCTATTCTACCATAGGTCGATGCCTTCGATCGACCAATTGGTCTGGTAACACCCTAAGATGGTATTTTAAAAAGACTATATTTATGACGACTGCTACAAAAGTCAATTTTACGCACAAATCTACCGATGTAGTTACTACCTGTAGGGACTTCCCTATGCTCCCATAATTATTATGACATCTAATGGATATTTCGTTCTGGAAAATGTTAATTAGATCAGCCACATCAAAAGCCAAGTAAGACAGTTATTTATGATTGAAAAAAAAATATTTTGAGCAGGTTTGACTCACCCTGTATATGAATAAATACATAATATACATTAATCAAAAACAGAGAGACAAAATGTCATCCAGACTTGCTTTAGTAAGAAAAGCTATTGCAATCATCAAATTCTATTAACTTATTCAAACATACACTGTTTTACATTTAGAATAATTAGATAATTTAAAAATCCTATTATAATAACTGGAATTACCGCAACGATATATTTTTTATCACATAACAAAGTTTTATAATATTAGTTATAATGCAACACAAAAATTTAACAGTAGGTATACATCTTACAGTGTGACACAATATTTAAAGTCACCACTGGTATAACGGACTAGACTAGTGTTCAAAGAGATGTTAGCATCAGCGTTCAAAAAATTTACTGTCATGATAGCATTTATTTAAGAGGAGGCAACAAGTCACAAGTACCATAAGACATGTGTTAGAACAATCAGATGTTAAAATTATATTGAATATACGAACTGAATGTATACGTAAAAATGACTGTCTACTATGTATATTTATTTTTGGACACCTTGCCTGCTCAGATATATCTGCTACTGTCTGTACGAAGGGTCGTCGATTTATGAGTTAATCAGACAGCGAATTCACCTTAAACCTGGATGACATTTTATCTAACATCACGAAGCATAAAATGGCACCAATCAAATTAGTAAATCAAAACCCAATTTTGTGGGTGATTGTAGGCTAAAAATATGGGGCAATGCAGGAGTAAAGAGTATGAATTCCTATCAAGATTCTCTGATATCTTCAACCATTGACTGAGCCAATCTTTCATGTCTGTATTTGTTAAGTGGCTGCCATTCAGTCCTCGCATGAGACAGGCGTTTCTTAAACATTCCATATTTAAAGCATCCACTCCACCTTCTCTTAGTATCGCTTTATCCATTTCCAATAGTAGGAAGGCCCTGAATTTCAACTTCTTCGTTCTAAACAGCGTCTTACGATACCCATGCATCTTTAGCAGGTGACCCTGAAAGCGAATTATCATAGAATATGTGTTAATTCTTTAGTTATACACGTCGTCAGTAGTTAATATGACTTTCGTCATAAATTGTTAAGATCTTTTCACACACGAAATAAAATAATATTAATAAATTAACATGTCATACATTAACCTGACTCTGAACTAAGTAGCTTCTAATTATAACAACAAGACACGAGCAAACACAAATGTTAATGCCTACGGTGTTTGGGTGGGGATCGAACCCACGCCCGACTTCTAGCCGGTTGAAATATTTGATACGACCCCATTTATTTTTGTCCAGGGCCGGACTACTAATGGCTAACATGTCGCGCCACGAGATAATTTGTCGACACTCGTATGTGTCGGCGCAAGTGCTTCTCGCTCACATGACTGAGCGATGGATGCGCTCTCGCGAACGAGAGTCGACAAAATTTTGTCGCGGTACGCTTGTTAGGGTTACTGGTGTTGTAAGTAGTCCATGGGCGG
The DNA here is from genome assembly GCA_014851415.1 of Cnaphalocrocis medinalis. Lineage (NCBI taxonomy): Eukaryota > Metazoa > Arthropoda > Insecta > Lepidoptera > Crambidae > Cnaphalocrocis > Cnaphalocrocis medinalis. The sequence goes on from CM026273.1 coordinate 19,595,056, forward strand.
CGGCATTTGCTTACCATCAGGTGATCTGTCTGCTCGTCTGAACTCACGTAAAATAAAAGAAATAGGATATCATAAACTTACCATATGATTGTAGGTGAGACTGGTCAAGCTATAAGGCGGCTGTTCAAACAGATCCTTGCACGCCAGCACATCATCAGCCGTCGGATGCACACCAGACCCCAGCTGTGCTAATACCTTCCGCCATTTTTTCTTCAAAGGCCCGTCAGGGACTGAGTCGAGTTTCGCCTGAAGAGCCCTAAATACCGGTCGGTTGTGGGTCAACCTCTCTGTTAGGTCTTGCGTGGAGAACTCCCAGCGTTGTTGTATAGACCAAAAGTGTGAGCATAGAAGAGATTTTGGCTTTAAAAATCTGCAATGATAAAATCATAATAAATATTTAACATTCACACATACAATACAATCACATATAGAGATAAATTTCCCAGCGGCGGCGTCCATGCATAGGGAGGTTTCTTGGATAATGTGGATTGGCGATCACAAACCCAAGCTATGTTAAAAAATTTCGAAACATACTTTTTGAGAAGACCGAGACAAATGGCGACATCTCGTATCGGAGGGCAAGACTCATTTTGGATTGTTGAGCCATTAGAGTAAGTACTTAAATACTTGTGAGAAATTTGCCCCAAAATCACGGCCCGGTACTTAAACCACTAGATCGAAGGGGCGTTTGTAAACAAAATAAAAATTGTATGTATAGATTGAATGTTATTAGACAATAAAATATAAACAAGTGTTCGTGCCAAAAAGTACGACTACTTACGCCAGAGGAAAAATCACATAGTTCCCAAAAGGAATGGCAGACAGTATAAGAACCGGGGCTATTCTCCACATATCCGATGGCATTTTTTGGTACAGTTCAATTTCTTGCCGGCTCATGTTTGAGAAACCCTGGTCCCTGGTGATCTTGAACCGCAGTGATATGTACTGTCTTCAAGTCTTTGAGAAAATCTTTTATACCCACACTAAATACCCTGGAAATTAAAAGTGACAAATTGAGATTTGTTTATGTACTGTTCATCAGACTGCTGTCAAACTATTCAGAGGAATTATCATGTATGTATGTACAGATGATGGGTATTTTTAATTAATTAATAATTTTCACACCTCCTTTTATCCCCTCACAACCCCCTTTTCGCAATAAAAAGTAGCCTATGTCCTTTCTTAGGGCCTATCTACCATCTGTGTACGAATTTTCATTCAAATCTGTTCATTATTTTTGGCGTGAAAGAGTAACAGACAAGAGTTACTTTCGCATTTATAGTATTAGTTAGGATTATAATCGTATTTGGTAGGAATATCCAGCATATTAGGGGACAAATTTGATATCTGCAAGGCATAGCCCTAGTCATGATTTGCAAGGATTTCAATGGTGACCAGCCTGTAATAAATAGCATTATGAGTCTTACCTATACATCTTAACAGCAGTGGGAAATCTAACTTCTAGCACCTTTGTGTAATTTTTTACATAATCAATGTATCGTTGGACAACAAACACACGAAACTTTTCCTTTTCAGTTTTTAAAACTTTCGTGTGTTTTGATCGTTCGGCTGTGAGAAATCTGCAAATAAAAAATATTTTAAATGAATAATGTGTCAAATTAAAAGAAAATATAATGAGTCATTCTTTTTTTATACTAGAGGCGGCAAACGAGCAAGTGGGTCACGGGATTGTAAGTACATAATCACCGACGCCCATGAACATCTGCGAGGTCAGAGAGGTCGCTAATGTGTTGCCGGCCTTTTAAGAAGGAGTAAGCTCTTCTCTTGAAGGCCCCTAAGTCATAGCTGTCAGGAAATACTGCCGACGGCATTCATTTTGTAAATGTCTTTGGAGAGTATTGGGAGACCTTTGTCTAAATGGAGTACCATTAAGACAAAGGTATACAGGCTGGATTAAAAAGAAGCTCCAGTTTAACCTAATAAAAAAGGTAACATCAATAAAGCAAGAAAAATATTTCTTTTTCATCTATTGGAATTGCATCATTCTACATAATTTAGAATGAGACCAAAAAGGAATTATTAATTCAGTAAGTTATACAAAATGACATGTATATAGATGGCAATTTGAATGTCTAATAAAAAAAATTATGGCATCATACAAATACAAACTGAAAAACTAACACCAATTTATTCATACACGTGTGAAGAAACATCTTACGCCATGAACATTAAAAATATCGCTATTCTAAAGACGCCACGCCAAATAGGACTAGTAGACTATAGTATTGGCGTAGGGAGCCAATATTTTTTCTCCTAACTAGCCGGAACAAATACCTACGTATTTTTGTTTGTAAATGAAACGCAAAAAACTAAAATGACTCATGTTTGTTTGTAGGAAGAGTTGGCTGAGTTATGTTGTTTACGTACGATCTAACCCAATTTGCGTACAATATTAAACTATTACATTACCTGCAACTGTTGATTTGGTGGGCAGGAAACTGTTTTATCACAGGATTTGTGCGACTACACTGTAAAAAAATACTGGATACCGATACTATCCTATGAATAGACATTTTTGTTATATTTTTCAGGCACAATTTTAGTTAAATAAAAATAATTTTATTACTCTGCTCTGAAAATTTGAGTTCGAAATGTTCTCTATCAATCAAAACGTCGTCGAATGACAGAACTCAACTCAACTGTCAAAGTGACAGTTAGTGTTGCTCTTGTTTTAATTGAAATATTCAATTGTACCAATTGGAATTGAGAGCTTAAAGTATGTTGTTTTTTGCCATTGGGGTTTATCAAGGGAAATCCGCTAGAGGGCGTACTGTAGAACTGAGGTCCATCTACATGGTATTTGGTTACTTTAAATATGAGATTTAAAAATGTCACGGTCATACGGTATTATAGGTACATGGGCGATGAGAAGACTTGACGAAGCCTACCAAATGCTGCCCAGCCTAGCTGAATTCTTCTATTAGCTTCTCTCTCGAAGTTGTTTCTGCCTAATTGGAGCGTTTGTCCTAGATAGACATATTCCTGGACAACTTCGAGAGGTACTCCATTAACTGTGACCAGTCCCGGATCAACGAGCTCGTTGAACATGACCTTGGTTTTATCCAAGTTCATCCGAAGACCGATGTGTTTGGAAGATTCAGCCAGGCTGCTCACCATCTCCTGTAGGTCATGTAAGGTTTCTGCCAAGATGACGATGTGGTCTGCGAATCGCAGGTGTGACATCGCCATTAATATTGATTCCGCGCTCTTTCCAGTTAAGCGTTTCGAACATGTCCTGCAGCGCAGCGGAGAAGAGTTTCGGAGATATAACATCTCCTTGTCTCACACCACGTCGCAGCAGGACAGGCTCGGTTTGGCCATTTTGGATTACTACGGACATATTAGCGGCGTCATACAGACACCTTAACACCTCGATATATCGCCAATCGACTTTGCACCTCTGCAAGGCCTCGAGAAGTTCTCGACGGAGTCAAAGCTTTTTCTTAGTCCACAAACGCCATGCACAGGGGCTGGTTATATTCTTTGGTCATCTGTATAACCTGTCTCACTGTGTGAATATGGTATATGATGCTATAACTCCGTCGGAACCCGGCCTGCTCTGCAGGCTTCGTCAAGTCTTCGTGTAAGGTGATTCGAAATGACTCTTGAGAACAACTTATAGACGTGACATAAGAGTGAAATTGGTCGATAGTTCTTCAGTAAGGTTTTGTCGCCTTTCTTGAAGAACAATACGACCAAGCTCCGCTGCCACGCCCTAAGAGTTCTTCCGGAGAAAAGTTCCTCCAGCACCGGCTTTCAGAAGCTCGGTTGTGACTCCGTCTTCTCCCGGGGCTTGACTTTGACTTTATAACTGGCTATAGAAGGTGTAAACTTCCGAAAGAATCTCTTTGTTATGGTCAACTTCGACAGGTGGCTCCTTCCAAGCTGTTGTACGAAGACTTTGGGCCCCTGGTTCTGCTCAATTGCTCTCTGTATTGAGAGTGCAATGAAGCTTCGGAGGTCACGTCTTAACAGCTTGGAGAAGTGACTGATGGATCGTTCCGCCTCTTGTCCATTAGGCCCAGAGTCTCTTTCGAAAGTTTAGACCGCCTGCTCGTACGTCGCAACTCACAGAATTTTGCAACCCTCGTCCCGAAGGATTTTCACCATTTTTGTCGAGTTCTCGGTCAGTGTGGTATGGCGGCCTTCCTTATCCCGGAGATTCTTAGCACCCCCTGCCTGTCTGCCTGTCGTTAACAAAACCAGAATAGCAGGGCTGCCGGGAACTGGGGGCCGAGGCAATATTGTCTTCTTCATTAGGAGGATTATACATAACCAACCACGCTGGACCAGTGCGGGTTGGTGGGTGGTTCGCACAGGGCCTCTTTCGTTGATTAGCAATCGCTTATTGGTTCAGCTAACTATTGGTCAAAAATACAATTCAGCGATATTTGACAATTTGTTAAGGGTTTTTTGACAATTGGTTAACCACTAGTCAAAAAACAGGGCCTTTTAGTTCAACGCATCTAATACAACTAAATAGATAACATAGATAGACTTTCCCTGCATCGTGTGTTTTGGTTGCACCCAACTCTTCTAACTTAAGTTATCACACGACGCGTAACCACATTTGTATGAAGTTCTGGTTATGCGAAACTCGTTTATCTCAATTTAAAAATTAAGTTTATAGATATAAAAAAAAATTATATGTCAATATGTTCTAGAAGCATTTACACACCTAATCTGTCAGTTTCAATTATATAGCATGTTTCCTTAATACGCTACAAGTAAATGTTTGTTTAAAACTTCAAAGCCATTTTTCTCAAAACTATGTTTTTTGAGATAGCAGAGTTGTGCGTAACACGGCAGTCCTTTTGGTAGGTATTATTTACTACTATTTTGATTGAGTATCAATATTGTTTACCATATCGAGATTAGTCAAATACCCAATTGAGAGCTTAAAGTAGTTTTTTGCCATTTGGGTTTATCACGTTTGGGAAATCCACTAGAGGGCGTACTGTAGAATTGAGGTCAATCTACATGGTATTTGGTAACTTTTAATATGAGTATTAAACATGTCACCGTCTTAAGGTATACCTGTATTAGTTACGTAGCCGAAATCGGCTTGGAAGGCATCATCATCAGTTACAAAACATGGGAACTCCGTTAATGAGGGTCTTCGACGTCTCACATCAAAAATAACCGATCACAGTGAAAACGGATTTTTCACACGCGATATCTACCATTCCGCAAAAATCCGTTTGAACATTTTTGACGCATTAAGGTATAGTACTTCACGGGCCTGAGTACTCAGCAGTGATACTTTCGGCGTGATAATGACAATGGTAGGTATTTTATTCTATATTGAATTAACCAAAAGTAAAACATTTAAATTATAGGAATGTTTTTTTTAATAATATTGTCAAGTCTTGGAAAAGAATGAGCGCGCCTGTAACTAACGTTAAAGTAGTGCGGTAGCCCCAGTGCTGTAAGTAGCATCGCGTAGGTAATGACTTATGAACGCCGAATATAATTCCACAAAATATTAGTTACCTAATTCGTGTTACGTTCTTCAAGAACCATAAAAGAGTATGCATATTAGTTAAATAAGTTTGTGATGAATTGAACACCACACACAAACGAAGAATTCACTATAAAGTGGGTGTTAAGCATCACTAGTCATTATGACATTTCAGTGTGTTCCTATTATTTTAATTTGTTTCATTGAATTTCCCTCATCATATTATATAAAAAAAATATCCGTTTTTATAGTAATTATGTTATTAATTTATTTGTCGATGGTTGGTACATTTATTTTATTATTTTATTTTTAAATAATGTTTTAATACTATGACTAAAATCAATGTCGTCGATGCTTTTGCCATTTTTGGCACGTAATTCTGTTCTACCTCAAAAGATGGCGCTATTAGACTATTACTTTATTCGCCGCAGTAGGAGGAAGAAAAGAGGACGAGGAGAATAAAATTTTTGCCTCTGACCTCGCTCGCTCGACTCGCCTTAAGACGTACACCATAAGGACCAACCGACCGACCTCTGGTCTAGGGTTGGTCCTTTTGGTATATTTACTACTAACTTTTGCAAACTTTCCCAAAATGAGGGGTTAGAAAGGGGCATAAAGTACCTTATGTTACTCTCCATTTCTTCAACTATCTCCACTTCAAACATCACGTCAATTTGTCGCTCCGTTTTGCCGTGAAAAAAAGACACGGGACACACTTCCCATCTATAATTTTATTATGGATACTCTTTGGGTTGTCCCTGGTTGTCCCACTTGTGTCCCACTATATTTTAATAGTAGGTAATCTGTGCCATAATTTTATTAATCTTCCATCAAAGATATTGGATATAAAATCTTTGTCTTCCATAGATTCTTTCCTATGACAAATGTTCTCAGTTTTAAAACTTTTGCAAAACGGAGTGATTATAAATATATACAATACTCTGTGGATTATATTCTCTTTGACTTTTGCGACATTTTATAAATCGTGGAGTTTGTCGTGGAGACAAACAGAGATTTATCAATGTAATTTATTTGGTAATGGTGGGAAAATAGTGGATTTATTTACTTATCTTTATTCTTTTACTGGTATGAGTGGAAATTCGACCAGGTGAGTTACTTTTCAGTTGGTATTTCAATGTAGGTAAGTAAAATGTATACCTACTACTTTTCCGTGTCTTTCCGTCGTAAGCATACCTACACACGTACGTGGGCGTTCCCAGGTTCTGGGCTAGAGGAGGGCAAATCAGATTACAAGCTAGGTGCTAACGAGCAGACGAATCACCTGATGGTAAGCGATAGACACCCGCTACTCCAGTAGAGTGCAAGTTCGCTGCCGACCTTTGCACTTTTCCCCCAAATGTTTTTTTTTTCATTTCTATCGATATACCTAAGTAAGATAAGTTAAACTAGTACCTAGCGACGTAAACATGATCCAGGGGGATCAGTTGCCCTACCCTGCCCCCCTGGGATCCCATGCCTATACATACGTACCTAGCTTTTCATTCACAGAACTGTTTTGTACCGAAACAAATGCTGTCAAGAAAGCTTAGAATCCTCAGAAGCCATCAATGCTATAAAGAGGCCGTGCCAGACGGACCATAAGAGCTCTGGACCAAGTAACAGCCAAACCAGGAGCATCCATCCACCAAAGGACCCTGCAGTACGTCTTTTTTTTAATTACGCTAGTAGCTGCGTAAGTGGGAGTGGCGGGGCAAGATCTAATTTGATTGATGTGAACAAGTCTGCTTTCGCGAGGCCCTTTTCTGTGCGATAGGGGCCGTTGGGGGATCCCGTTGGTTGAGTTTAAAATTGTTTGTGCCGTGAGGCCCCTGTAGGTACTGTAGGTCGTGGGCGGCGCCGCCTCTGGGAGCAGGCGCAGTCCGTTATGGTTGCCAGGCATCGCAAACGAAGACGAGCAGGCAATTTTTTTAAGGGATATACGAACTCATCGTCTCTTTTTCACCTTCTTGTAGGACCGTGGGAGAGCCATGATTCGGCATGAATAGGGCCAGGCGACCAGTACAGACCGAGTGAATACCACGGTCTCACAGAAGACCGGCGTGAAAGCAGCGCCTGCGCTGTGTTTCGTCAAATTTGGTTGAGTCTCAAAGCATACTTCAAATTAGAACCTCAGACTCAGAGTTATTATTACCACGAACAACTAAGGCTGTTTAAGCCATATGTCATGAGTGGGTTATTTAAAATGGTTTATTTTGTGACAAGTTTGTTGCAGCGACATCGTCTCGCCTGCCGTGCGGCATACATTTTGCATCATCACTGGAAATAAAACATAATTTTAGTTTCAGGACTCAAAAAAGCCAGCAGCTGCAAAGAAAGTTGGCACAGTCGTCTTGAGCGATAATTTTAAAAGCATAGATCGAAAAGGATTTCAGAACCCTATTGGTCAATGTGAGTTATCATTAATACGTTTTCTTTCCTTCCAATTCTCTATGTCCCCCGGGTATATCGCTGAAATTTACAATTACGCGGTTTGCATCCAATTTCCATGGCGAAGTTTCAATAGGAACAAATTGCAAACATTCAGAATTTACGGTTAGGAATAAGGATACTTAGGTACCTAAGAACTGCTAACGAACGAACTTCATACAAAATGGCCGAAGTGAACGGTCTTTGGCCATTTGAAACGACTTTAATGTAGGCAGGTACCTACAGAACGTACATAGGTAATCCAAGTTTTATAATTATTTCAATTTATTATAGTACTAAGACGGTGTTTTTTGTTTTATGTCTTAATACATTATTTACAGAAAATTTTGTACAAAATGTTTGGTTAATTAATGATAAATATAAATTTTCCACAACAGATCCGTACAGAACAAGATGTTATCAGTGCAAAGATCTAGTCCAAAGAATTCGTAGCCTTCTTGACGAAATTAAAGCTATAAGAAAAAATGTGACTCCCGTAGCCGTATGTGAAATTTGCAAACGGTATAGTACTGTAGGAAAATGCAGACGGTGTGAATACTTACAAGATAGGTACAAAATAAGCGAAAATATTGAAGATGATGCCCGACAGCAAAGATTTAAGATATGGCTCTGTAAAGTAAAGCAGTTTTTATATACAATTTTAGAAAGGGAAACTTGCAAGCATAAAGTGTATTCAAAAACTCCTGCTACTGATGAGTTAACCAATCTCCTACATGAATTAAAGTCGCCATTGACAATACGTGAACCACATATAGGTAATTTTCCTTCCATTGATTCACTAGAAAATATAACCGAAAGTAAAGATATTCTTGAAGAAGTACTAATGCGACTCAAATCAGACAAACGTTCTGAAGACTACATGTTCAAGACTTCAAGCAAGTATTTTGCTGACTAAAAAGTTTGATGAGCAAGTTTCTGAGAGGGAATTGTCTGTTGAAGAACCAGTGCCACCGCCCACACTAAAAGATACTGCATCTGACACTCAAATAAATAAATATTCAAAGACAAAAATAATCGATCCGAATAAGTCTTTGCAATCAAAACAGCTTGGTAGGCTATCTGCAGATGAAAAAGGAAAGTCTTCGCATTTAAAAGGAGCACATGGTGGAAGAGATGAAAGATATGAAAAAGGCGGAAAAGATGAAAGCGACAGAGGAGATGGAAGAGGTGGAAAATATGGTAGCGACGGAGGAGGTGGACGACATGGAAGAGGGGGAAAAGATGGAACTGATGGAGGGCATGACAGACATGGAAGAGGAGGAAGGGATGGAATCGATGGAGAAGAGGGAAGATATGGAAAGAGCGGACGGGATGGGATTGACAGCGGAGGTAGAAGGCATGGAAAAAGCGGAAGAGATGGAGGAGATGAAAGAGGAAAACATCGAAAAGATGGGAAACGTGGAAGCGACGGAGAAAATGAAAGACATGGAAGAGGTGGAAGAGATGGAAAAGACGGAGTAGATGAAAGAGGTGGAGGATATGGAAAACATGGAAGAGATGGGAAACGTGGAAGCGACGGAGGAAATGAAAGACATGGAAGAGGTGGAAGAGACGGAAAAGACGGAGTAGATGAAAGAGGTGGAGGATATGGAAAACATGGAAGAGATGGGAAACGTGGAAGCGACGGAGGAAATGAAAGACATGGAAGAGAAGGAAGAGATAGAAAAGACGCAGGAGATGAAAGAGGTGGAGGATATGGAAAATATGGAAAGGACGCAAAAGATGGAAAAGACGGAAAAGATGGAAAAGACGGAAAAGATGGAAAAGATGGAAATACGGTAAGGATGGTAAAGTCGGAAAAGATGGACAAAATGAAAAAAATGATATTGATGGCATTTATGCACAGGCTGGCTTAGAAAAGAAATCGAAATCACCAAAAGGCACCACAGACGCTAGAGAAAAGTCGGCAAAAAAGCCGGGTCAGGACATGATTCAATTTGCCAAAATGGAGGGACCAAAAGAATCTAAACCAACTAAGCCAGAGAAGCTGCCAGACATGCCAAAGATAGGCGATTTACCTATACCCACGATAAAAGCGATAGCAGTCGAGTCCGGCTCGGGCAGTTATATTGAGTGTGATGTGATTGAAAGTGAACCTACTGAAATGATTAAAGGTTCTAAAATTGTGCCAATAGAGCCGCGCTTGCATTTGGCCACCTGGTTCCGTGCAGCCCATGTTCTTTAAAGCTTTTCCCAGAATGCCCAGATCATAATATAGTATCTAGCACAGCTACTCCTGTTTCCCGCGCTGATCAAACGAAAAAGGTTAAAAATAAAACAGACACTGTAAGTTTTTTTAGAAGTATTTTTATTAATTTGGCCTTCAGTGGTTATTTAGTGGCATTTTGTTTTCAGGATCACGACAAAGGGTCAAGTAAAGGAGTGATTAGGTATATGCTTTCTAACAGAGAGTTTATAGATAAGGGTTGGACATTACTGCCGACCACAAAAATAATGCGAAGGGTAAGGAGGAACAGAAAGTTTTCTAAGATTATCTTTATTACTATTTAAGAAGAGGTAAATTATGTATATTTAGACAGAAACAAAAATTATAAAGGCAGTTAAATTGAAAATTTACGTTACAATTGTGCGACGCAAACGACATTTGGCGCCATAAATATTATAGAAATATAAATAACGAATTGAGGTTGAGTTGAATTTACGTAATATAAATAGTACGAGCACTACATTATTTAGTACTCAAGGTAGGTAATACTGTTGGAATTTATTTATTTCAGATGAACATTTATAAAATGAAGCCAGCGAACCCGAAAATGGACTGGTTTCTCAGACACAAGGATCAGATCGTGTATTACGACTCTGGGGAGAAACTGGCTGAAATCGAGAAGGATGGCAGCGGGAAGCTGTTTTACAAAAATGGGAATGTGGCATTAGTTTACTATTGTGCTACCGGTACTTAAGCTTATTTCATCTAAAATTGATCGAATTAAGGCCAGATCTTTTTAAAACGATTTGCTTACTCAAAGTTGTCACTGCAATTACTAGTCCAGGCTAAGCAAGATCCAGTTCCAATTTTAGTTTCCATAACTTAATGTTGATGATTCATGTTATGGGTATTTACTTATTATAGCTTTTGACACCAACCACCAACCGACCGACTGAATCATGGTTCAAGGTTCAGTAACTACTTAGTTATAAAAGTGTAGGTTTTCTTACAATGTTTTCTATCGACGCCGAGATAATAGATTTTGAATAGAAAGAAGGAGTTTGTTCTCAGTTATTGAAGTTATCGTTGGCTATCCACTATCGATAGTATAAGAAGAACCAAAACGATAGTCTATCGGTATTAAGTGTTGCCACGTGTCAAAAGTACCAATATTATTGTAATTTCTAAAAGTATCAAGTAAAAAGAATCGTGGGTTGCCTCGATAATGATATAATTATAAGAACATCTGATAAATATTCTATAATTGTATTTATAGAAGCTAACGTCGGATTCAGATATGTGATCTACAGTTCCGGAGAGAATACCGATGCTGGGAAAAAACTGCCCATTACTGTCTTGGCATCATTCGATTTTCAAGGCAATGGCGTCGTTTACGACCACTATGGGAACGAAAGGTAACCACGCCCGTTAGATGCCCAAGAAGGGACCGATTATCCTAAAACTGTGGTATAGGTACTCTAATTTTTCGCTACACATAGGTCAACTTTTCCCCACTTATTAGGGTCTCTGTTATTTTTATTAAAATATAATTATTCTCAACAGTTCTCCGTCACAGTGCTTATCAGGAAAAAATACTCAGTACTTTATTTGCGTTTCATAGAGTGCAGACCAAATCGCAAATGAGTTGTAAGCAATTACACAGGTACCTACCTACATAGATCATTGAGCAATATAATTGGCGAAGGTGTCGACATAAACATGATGCGGCATTGCGTAATTTTGCGTAAACAATCTCACTATGTCCTTTCATAAATTCAAATTCTCAGGACAACTAATATTTTTTCATAAAATAAAATTGGTCCAATCAGTCCAATCCAATCCAGGATCGAACCTTGGAGGACCCCAAGCGATGGCGTTGCTTTAAATCGTCTCTTAAACGCTTAACCCTATAATGACTTGGATCATTCATTCCCAGATTGAAATACAACCAGTCTGAAGGAGTAGTGATTGATGACAAAATCGGTCCACCAGGTAGATGGAAGTGGCATGCCTTGAACGAGCCGCCAGTTCTGCAACCAGTGTTCGCCGACGTTCATGTCAGACCAAACCAGTGCCTCGAACAGTTATTCCGCAGTCGCAAAGACGATGACAAGAGTGATCATGCCAGCAAACAAAAAAGGGAACCCAACTTGGACATGCTAGCGATTGAACTAGAGAATTTCCTCAAAGAAAAAGCGCAAGCATTGCTTCAAGAATTTAAACCATTCCAGATTAGAATGAAGGCTTTGAAAGTCAATGACCAGTTTTCTTTAAAAGTTATCGACCAAGCGAGTGTGTACCTTATGTTCCGGGACGGAAAATCGTCAATTAAATTTGATTTAGGGATGCTTCTCATCAGTAATGAGATTGTTGATACGGACACCGCTGAAGTCACGCAGGTGGCGACACCTTATGATCGTCATCCAGCGAAATCTGACAGTATAGTCGACATTCAGGTAACTTTGGAGAAAGCTAGGAAACTGGGGAAGGCTCGTGGAAAACTGCGCAATTAAAGATGCAGAGAATGGTTGTAACAAGCGACCAAAGTCGTGGCTTTAGAGCCAACGATACGCTTGGATTGCGATCCAGAGTTTTGGAAAAATATGGTTAGCGGTACCCGATATGAAATGAGATTTACAAGTACCTAGGTGAAAATAGAGATACCTATTTGTCCAACCTTAATTTTAGTTTCCATAACTTATGTTGATGATTAATTTTATGGGTATTACTTATTATAGCTTTTGACACCAACCACCAACCGACCGACTGAATCATGGTTCAAGGTTCAGTAACTACCTACTTAGTTATAAAAGTGTAGGTTATCTTACAATGTTTTCTATCAACGCCGAAATAATAGATTTTGAATAGAAAGAAGGAGTTTGTTCTCAGTTATTGAAGTTATCGTTGGCTATCCACTATCGATAGTATAAGAAGAACCAAAACGATAGTCTATCGGTATTAAGTGTTGCCACGTGTCAAAAGTACCAATATTATTGTAATTTCTAAAAGTATCAAGTAAAAAGAATCGTGGGTTGCCTTGATAATGATATCTTTATAAGAACATCTATTAAATATTCTTTAATTGTATTTATAGAAGCTAACGTCGGATTCAGATATGTGATCTACAGTTCCGGAGAGAATACCGATGCTGGGAAGAAACTGCCCATTACTGTCTTGGCATCATTCGATTTTCAAGGCAATGGCGTCGTTTACGACCACTATGGGAACGAAAGGTAACCACGCCCGTTAGATGCCCAAGAAGGGACCGATTATCTTAAAACTATGGTATAGGTACTCTAATTTTTCGCCACACATATAGGCCAACTTTTCTCCACTTTTTAGGGTTCCTCTTTTTTATTGAAATATAATTATTCTAATCAGTTTTCCGTCTCACAGAGTGCAGACCAAATCGCAAATGAGTAGTAAGTAATCACTGAGTAACATTAATTGGAGCAGTTGTCAACATCAACATGATGCGGCATTGCGTAATTTTGCGTAAATAATCTCACTATGTCCTTTCAGAAATTTAAATTCTCAGGACAACCAATATTTTTCATAAAATGTAATTGGTCCAATCAGTCCAATCCAATCCAGGATCGAACCCTGGAGGACCCCAAGCGATGGCGTTGCTTTAAATATATCTTAAACGCTTAACCCTATAATGACTTGGATCATTCATTCCCAGATTGAAATACAACCAGTCTGAAGGAGTAGTGATTGACGACAAAATCGGTCCACCAGGAAGATGGAAGTGGCATGCCTTGAACGAGCCGCCAGTTCTGCAACCAGTGTTCGCCGACGTTCATGTCAGACCAAATCAGTGCCTCGAAAAGTTATTCCGCAGTCGTAAAGATGATGACAAGAGTGATCATGCCAGCAAACAAAAAAGGGAACCCAACTTGGACATGCTAGCGATTGAACTAGAGAATTTCCTCAAAGAAAAAGCGCAAGCATTGCTTCAAGAATTTAAACCATTCCAGATTAGAATGAAGGCTTTGAAAGTCAATGACCAGTTTTCTTTAAAAGTTATCGACCAAGCGAGTGTGTACCTTATATTTCGAGACGGAAAATCGTCAATTAAATTTGATTTAGGGATGCTTCTCATCAGTAATGAGATTGTTGATACGGACACCGCTGAAGTCACGCAGGTGGCGACACCTTATGATCGTCATCCAGCGAAATCTGATAGTATAGTCGACATTCAGGTAACTTTGGAGAAAGCTAGGAAACTGGGAAAGGCTCGTGGAAAACTGCGCAATTAAAGATGCAAAGAATGGTTGTAACAAGCGACCAACGTCGTGGCTTTAGAGCCAAGGATACGCTTGGACTGCGATCCAGAGTTTTGGAAAAATATGGTTAGCGGTACCCGATATGAAATGAGATTTACAAGTACCTAGGTGAAAAATAGAGAAACCTATTTGTGCCAACCTTAATTTTAGTTCTAGATGGTTGAATTGACAATATAATTTTATGTCCATGTTTTCAAGCAATTTCTCACTTAATCCAAGACCTAATCATGAAATATTATTAATTTTTTTACTTACTTTATGTTAGTTAGTTTATGAAGTTGTATTGATTTCTTTATTTGCTAAGTTCTTAGCTTATTTTAGTATTAACTTGATTATTTATTTTAGGATTTTTGTTGAAATAAATGAAATAGTCATGTTACAAAATGCTTCCTTATTTTGATTTACCAACTGGACAATCACAACAAAACATCATCTTAAATGTCTTTTTTTTATTTAGCAATAATTTTGTTGAAACCAAGAAAATACTTATTGTACAATAGGTCTACCTATAGTTGTTGATAAAATATTTTCTAAAAAAAACGCAAAAAGGTCAACAAATAAAAATTCAAAACATAATTTTTGCTCGACTTTGGATCCTGAGACCTAGACCATTGTTCGTCTCACAGATAAAGATTGTTTGGACACAAAAAAAAATTGTAAGTAGTTCAAAGTTCGAAAAGACTAAAGTAAAAGAGTAACTGATACCGTGGATCTGTGGCGGTCCCATTGAGACATCGCTTCAAAACCCTACAATCGTGGCAATGCCACGCTTCGTCATGGCGCTCGACCGGAGAGATATCACGACCTCACAAGACCGATGTGTTTCGATTGATGTGGAACTGCCCGAGCGCGAGTCGCTTGTACTGTGGTGTTCACGCCCCATTTGGGGAGAAGTGAAATTGAGATGGGCTAAAGACACAGACTTTGTAGGGAGTGAAGAAACGCACCAGGGAAAGAGCCCTTAGCAAGTACCTGGTGAGCGTCTCCCAAGATTCGGTCCGTATGCCGAGACAGTAGGAAGGACCATGGGCTGGTGGAGGGACCTCACAAGACCGGCAAGAAGCAGCGACTGTTCTGTGTTTCATCGAGTGAGTGAGGGTGTAGGTACCTATCGGAGGCCCAATTATTGAGAAAAAGGTTTAAAAGTTGGCAGCGCACTATTGACTCTACTGGTGTTGGATGTGTCTATGGGCGGCGGTAATCGTCGTTTATCTAGTGAGTGGTAGTTTGCCGAGTGAGTGAGGGTACCGGAGGCCCATCGGGGGGAAGGGGAAAAAAGGTTAGCAGCTCTGGTGTTGCATGTGTCCTTGGGCGGCGGCAATCGCTTACCATCAGGTGATCCGCCTGCTCGTCTGCTACCTATCACAAAAAAAAACTAAATCTGTAAGTTTTCCGAAACAATGGTCCAATCTTGTAGGTATGGACACATCATGGGCGGCGGCAATTGCTTACCATCAGGTGATCCGCCTGCTCATCTGCTACCTATCACATAAAAAAAAAACCTACCATTAGATGATCCGTCTGCTCGTCTGCCACTTATCACAAAAAAACTCAAGTAACAGTTTCCTTAAAATGTATTTTGCTTGATACACGGTAGAACAGGAAATAAAGCAATTTACCTATGACCTTTGCTTGCCTGTAGTACCATGAATAATGTAGTCCTATAGGTCTCTATCGTAGCATGACGCGATAACTCAAGTTGGGCCTGTCAATATCTGGTGGAAACGGCCAGCTCTCTAAAGTGACCACTCGATTTAGGCTGCATTTCCACTAGATATGTGCTAAGATGGCTACTACTCGTCTGCCACCTATTACAAAAAACGAAAATATTATTACTATAAATTTTTCCGTTGTGTCAGTAGTACAGTCAACTCCAAAGATATGGATACACTTTAGGACCTTGTCACAATACATAATGTATAAGAACGACTTCTACTTTTTATAGATACATGTATTGTGACAAGGTCCTAAAGTGTACCTATACATATTTTTGGAGTTGACTGTACCATTGATGGCATAACTGATACAACTATGTGAAAGTACCATTAAAGAAATGTAAAGATAAAACATTTTCTAGCGTCTGTTTTCACTTAAATCATGATGAGTTAGGGATACCATTGTTGATACTCAAACATAGTTGTGTCAATAGTAAATTAAGTAGTACCTACCTAATATTTTGCGCTGTAACAATTTGACTCGTAAACTTTCAACCCCATCCTCTTTCTACTATTTTGCATTTTATCTGCCTACATTGCGCTTATTACCTATTGTATATTAACGTCGTTTACTATTTTTTCATATTATAGAGGTATTACTTATAAACATTACGTCGTAAGACCCAAAATCCTTTTAAAAGGCATAAAACGATTAATTTTCTTTTGAGCATAATAAGGAATTCATATGTATTTCTATAAGTTTAAATAGGTCTAAGAGAACCTTATTCACTATCTAGGTTTTTATGTAACCCTTAAGGGGCTACACGAATGAAACTAGCGCCGCCAACCTATTTACACTGATTGTGGCGAAATTACGATATTTTTTAAGAAAGCAAAACATTACAGACTTAGATAAAAGTAGGTAAATTGAATTTTTCAAGATGCAATACAATATATAAAACACGCGACAAGTAACAATAAAGTTCATTATTGCTAAAAGTGGCCGTTTTTAGCAATAATGAACTTTATTGTTACTTGTCACGTGTAAAAAATATTGTTTTGCATCTCGAAAAAATCTATTTACTTGGATCTAAGTCTGTAATGTTTTATTTTCTTCAAAAATATCAGTTTTTCGCCACAATCAGTGTAAATAGGTTGGCGGCGCTAGTTTCATTCGTATAGCCCCTTAAACCTTATTGCTATTATGAATAAATGATCTGATTCGATTTGATGAGTGACACAATAAAAGCAGAGAGCGCTACGTAGTAATTTACAATACTATAAAGTGCCCAAGTTTAATTATTGAAGTTGGGTTTAATAACAAGCCAAACCATACCATAAATTATTTGAAGCTATAGGACAAGGGGTGAAGGAAACCCGTGTGAACAGACACATTGTCACAGAATACTTAAGTGTTACTCTCATTAGCAGTTCAAAGGTTTCATTAAATTAAATTCAATTCAAATCCGGATTCAAATCAATCGACCGGAGTGATACCACTGCCTCACAGAAAACCGGCGTGAAGCAGCCCCTGTGCTGTGTTTCGCTGAGTGAGTGAGGGTACAAAAGGCCCACTCGGGGGGGGAAGGAGATAAAAGGTTGGCAGCGCACTTGTAACTCCACTGGTGTTGCAAGTGTCCATGGGCGGCGGCAATTGCTTACCATCAGGTGATCCGCCTGCTCGCCTGCTGCCTATCACATAAAAAAAAATCCGTTAGTTATGCCCTTATTTTTTATGGTGTAGTTCATCGACTAAACGACGATATACTTAGTAATAATTTTGTTCAACCTAACTAATATATGGGAAGCGCCCAGTGGGGCGCCCCAGATATCGCTTGATGGACCAGGTCAAGAAGGATCTTGGCTACCTTCAGGGGCCGGATTGGCAAGAGGTGGCTGAGGATAGAGCGGAGTGGCGAATTCTCGTCTCGGGGGCCAAAATTCACTTCGGGTCGCTGAGCCAGCGTAGTACCTAAGTAAGTAACTTTACCATATCACAAAATGTATCCGTAATCTATAGTAGGTATTTATGAAGAGATAACTTCTATAGAAACCCACAAGGCTTGTAAAGTGGACTCCATTTTCCGCACTTAACTACACTCTCTTTCGGTCCATTGTACAACGCACAAGGCTTATTTATGTAACCCAAAAAGACGAATCACTGTGGCGCGATGTAATCAACTCTTAGCGCCATCTATTGACAAGAATTGGAACTACTATAAAAATAGCAAAACTATGTTGTAAAACGAAGTGAGGGCAGGCCACTCGTTTATTTATAAAAATAAAAGAAAAGAACAAAAAGGATGGCCGTTAACTGATAAAAATGGCATCAGCCGGGACTTGAACCCGGGCCTTCTACGTTCCCCAACGTTCCACGATGAATGTGTATGGAAGTAGGAAAAATATTTTCTCAATTTTTCAACCCATGTTAACTTTGAGATCTACCCTAACATCATGCTATCTCTTACTAAGAGCAGGGTTTTTCAGTAGTTACCTTTTGGTTATATTGACTTTGATATTTGGTTAGAACCAATGGTCAAAGTTATAGCCTATTGGTTGTAATATTACTCATGGATAAAAGCTAACTAAGTACCTATTGTTTGAAAATATGTTCGTCTATATTTGACCGTTGGTTTCTTTTTTAGCCAGTTCAGTTTAACTATGGATTTAAAAAAATAGGCTCTAATTCAAATTTTATAGGAAGAGCCACACTTTGATATGAAGGGTTGATAGTTAACTGGATAATAAAATTGGTAAGTAGCAATGGTCAAAGTGACAGCTTATTGGTTTGGGAATGGTTAAGCTAACTATTGTTCGAAAATATTTTTTGTCTATATTTGATCATTGGTTATTTGTTTAACCATCAGCTCAGACTATGGATCCAAAACGTTAAAAAAAACTGTTTTCTGTTAATAGGGGATTGTGTAAGTTATGTAAATAAAACCAACTGTTTAGCTACCTAAGATTTATTTAATACTAAGAGAGTAATATAATTATAAAGTGATATTAAATTACATCAACATTTTTAAAAGCACATGAATTGTTGTAGTCATGGGTTTCTTAGAAACCATCAATCTCAGGATGTTTATGGCTTTTATTGATATAATTTAAGATCGCTTACAATCGCCAAGGTCGTCGTTGTTAGATCCGTTGTTTAAATTAAAGACTAATTAAATATAAGTATTATGCTATGCTCGTTAAGTCCATTATTCGTTAGCCAAGTTGTTTTTGGGAATCATCGATAATCGAATGCAATCGGTGTCCATGTTTAATGCCTCAGTTGTCGTGAAATGTGATGGTTTTATTGTACTGAAAAATAATTAATTTAAGATATACATATTTCCTAATCGAATTTATCTAAGTTACACGCATATTAACGCACTAAAATGAATGACATTAATAAACTACAAGATTTGGTTAATATATCGAATTAACATTTAAGTAATCTAAAATTTAATAAAACGAGCAATTATATTTTCTTAAAATTAACCACTCCATATTATGGCTTTCTTTTTTCTTGTCCCAAACACATTTTTAACTTTCCAAAGTTTCCAGACTTTCCTAACCATAACATGAGTGTGAATATTTACTACAAAAAAAAAACTACATACTAGGTACTTAAGTTAAGAACAAGAATAAACATGTAGATTAAAATATTCTTAACAATATAGACTAAATTAAGTTGATGACATTGTACTGAACATAATAAGAAATCAACATACGGAATGCGTTTTATTTCTTTTCGTTACAGATATAGACAATGAAATTATATAATGTAGTTCGCAGACTTTAAAAAACAGCTGTTTAACATTCTAACAACTGATTTGACAATTTAATAACTGTTAAACTGTCAAGTTTTGCTAAACACCTGTTTTAAATGTCGGTGAACCCCATCCTTTGGGCGATGTAAAGATTCTAGCGCCTCTAGCGATTCTAGTGTCAAAATTGTGAACCTGTCTAAGAACGACACTGACAGTTTTCGTAATAAAATTTACGTCACAGAAAAAAATATTGATAAATGAAAACTTATTCCCCAATCTCCGTACGCAACGCAATGCAACAAATATTTTGTTTCTGCTTTTATTAAAAACAGGTTTCTGTATGAAATCATGATCCGACTAATAATAATTGTCGTCTGTTTAAAATTAACCTCAACTCGAAAGCAAAGTGTCTTTCTTAGACAACTTTTAAATTTCGCCGCAAGAAGCGCTCGGATAATTTTTGCATCGCCTAATAGCTTCGCTTCCTATCGCACCGCGTTTAGTGGGTTCCGTATTTTACGACGCTCGTCCTTCTTGGCATAGTCACAAATGTGTCAGTTGAGCTGTCCTTTTGTATATTGCTCCATAAAGCGAGCTCATAAAAAGTTATCGTTCGGACTGTGGCTTCGATTAGTTTCAAGAAAAACTAGGTCATCGATTAACTACTTTGAATTTTCCTAAATATGCTTTATGATATTATACTTTTACAGTTTCATTTGTTTTGTCGTTACTTTTCATTTGCATAAGTTCTTATTTGCTTCGAATAAATTACTTACAAAATAAATGGTCATTGTTTTGAACTAAATTACTTTCGAAATAATGTTGTTATAAAATAATACAATGTAAATAATTTAAACATCTCAAACATGTCGAAGACAGAAAGACGAATAACTTCTGTCTATTGCGACTTTGAATTCGGCTTTCTGTCTTCAACGTTAGAATCACTAAGTAAATTATAATTATATGTATATTGAATATTTTAAACAAAACACCACAAATGTACGATTTTTTTGGGAGTCAAGTCACTTTCAGTGTACATTCAACCATCTGTATTTGATAGAACATTCACAGTCGCATATTTATGGCAATATTAAACTCTATCCTTAAAGGTAGAGAGATTAGTTAAAAAAATATTTCTTTGCTATTAACATTTTGATGTAAATATTTATTTGCTAAGTGTAAATAGCCAGATATATCTGTAATTTTTTTAACTTTTCCGTCAAAGGCATCTGTTTCTCTGCTCTGCAGATTAAGACAGGTATAAACGTTTCGATTCGGATACTTGCTATTCTGTATAAAAATAGTAATGGCTCTCCCATAAAGTTACAATCCACAGCCATTCCTTTGGTATTTCGGTTACGTTATCACAACTCTTGCTTTGTCTGATGTGCCTGACTCTCCTAATATGAGGCAAAATATGGTAAGTATAGATATTAGGGAGCGTTCAAGTATTACGTAACGCATTTGGGGGGGGGGGGGGAGGGTCTCGTGAAACGTTACGATGCATTACAGGGGGGGAGGGGGTCTTTCTTACAACACGTTACGTAACATTGTTACACGTTAATAAAAAATGTTCTGACATAAATTGTTTGTACCAACTATATAACCATGTGACTAGCATAAATAAATAGGGAAATTAAACTCCCAAATTGCGAAATTACTTTTTGCGACTTTAGGGTAAAAAATAGCACTTGAGCGCTACGTACGTAAGAGGGGGGGGGGGGGAGGGTGAACCGAAAAACGTTACGGTACGTTACAAGGGGGGAGGGGGGGGGGGTTGGTCAAAAATCTTCAAAAATTGCGTTACGTAATACTTGAACGCTCCCTTATACGTATGGGTCAAACCCGGTCCAAAAAGTGTTTATTAAAATAAAAAGCCCACCGAAGACTCGCGCCCGCCTGGATGCCCCATTGACTTTGACAGTCCCCGGTGGGTGCATAACCATTGAAAGAAAGTACTTTAGATGAGGAATTATGGCACTCGCCCGATCAATGATAAAATCACGGATAAAATGGGCAGGCGGTGACTTGCATACTCACAGAATGAGTGTCCCTTGACGGTTACTCTTGCAAGAAGCGAGAAGGGGACAGCATTATGTGAGCGGCTACAGGGTGTCGAGAGGTGTAGATACACCGCTTTCTACTCAGTGTCAATCTTTAAAGCCTCTACAAGATTGCGACATTGGTGTGCATCATTCACTTCCACCCTGCGAGCATATAGCTCTGACATCCCACTCTGACCGGCCGGTGAAGGCAAGCCAGAGGTGAGAGTCCTGCGGCCCCTGCTGGGGCCCACTCCGGCCGGCCAATGAAGGCAAGCCGGGGAGAGGGGCCTGGTCGACTCTCGGGGACATGGGACCCAAGGGACGTCACTTCCCATTCAGCTCGCCACAAAGCTGCCCTGGGGGTATTGATATGAGATAGAAAATTGGAAATAGGCAAACAGACAATGAATGATTTTTTTTTGTTTTTTTTTTCTTACTACCTAAAACTACAATATAATTTGATTACGAGCTAGTCTTAATGTCTATTGATTAAATATGGGCCTTAACTAAAAGCAGATTAATATTACTCCTTACGATTCCTCTCGTGCCTTGAGGAAGTAAGTGAGGAGGTCGATTGGTAAAGGGAACACGATCGTGGAGTTCTTCTCGGCAGAGATGGTGTTTAGAGTCTGAGGACAATATTGTGAATGTTACTTTTTACCGAATCGAAACAATTATAAGACCCCTAAAAAGATATTGGGAAAATAGTTCCAACCTGATTTTGAACGAAATCTATCATAATTATTTTTTTGGTTGACTTGTCTCATTAAGGATTAACATAAAATCTTTATACCTCCAAAAGATTTGATAAGTAATTGATTTTTAATAAAATTATCATAACTAGAGTGCCCTCTAGTTAAGGGCTAATAGCTTATCTTCACCGGCGCAAACTCGGGTCCTGACCTCTACCTCTCATAAGCTGGATACTGCTGGATACCTGGTAAACAACCTAGTGTCTGCTAACTCCAGGTCATCGCAGCTGGAGCGTAGCAAAGTTTTCGCCAACCTCCACATACTCCTAACGCAGGCCTTGACCTCTACTTATCCGAAGCTGGACCTTCACCTAGTAAACCAACAGTCTAGTGTCTGCAGACTCACTTGGAGGTATCACAGCTGTAGGGCTGTCGCCAACCTCTACAGACTCCTAATGCAGACCCTGACCTTTACCCTTTCGAAGCTGGACCTTCCTAGTAAACCAACAGTCTAGTGTCTGCAGACTAACTTGGAGGTATCACAGCTGCAGGGCTGTCGCCAACCTCTACAGACTCCTAATGCAGACCCTGATCTTTACCCTTCCGAAGCTGGACCTTCCTAGTAAACAAACAGTCTACTCTCTGCAGACACACCTGGTGGGCTGTCTCCAACCTCCACAGACTCCCGACGCAAGCCTTTACCTTTCCAAAGCTGGACCTTCTAGTAAAAAACAGTTTAGTGTCTGCAGACTCACCTGGAGGTATTGCAGATGCAGTGCAGCAGGACTGTCTCCAACCTCCACAAGTCTGTGGATTTTTCCTCAACGCAAGCCCTTATCTTACCCTTCCAAAGCTGGACCTTCTAGTAAAAAACAGTTTAGTGTCTGCAGACTCACCTGGAGGTAACGCAGCTGCAGCGCAGCAGGGCTGTCTCCAATGACCTCCGACGCCTCACGCAGAGCTCGGGATGCCTTTTGTTCTCCCTCAGCAGCGATGACCTTGGCACGTGCCTCTCGGGCAGCTTCAGCCTCAGCAGCCATCGCGCGTTGCAGTTGTACGGGCAGGCGGACATCTTTGCTGTGGTGGAGAAGACATGATGAGTATAGTGACTGTGAGAGTTGGGTGTGAAGACCAGCCGGGCTAACATGCGCACCATGCGCGTATTTTGTCGGCGCAAGTTGCGTCTCGCTTACTTGACTGAGTGATGAGCGGAATAGAAGGATGCGCTCTCGCGAACGAGGGTCGACAAATTTTTGTCGCGGTGCGCATGTTAGGCCTACTGACAGCCGTATGTGGCGAATAGGATCATTGTTGGCTTAGATATGTGGAGATGACGCGATGGAAGAGAATCTAGTAGCCAAACAGGCTTACCTATCTGGGATGGCCTACGGGACCCCGTCCGTGTGGGTCGTCCGAGATATCGCTAGGGGTTGGAGTCGCCTAGAGTCTCAAGGCGACTAAGACTAAGGTTTGTGATTGGGCGGAATCAGTACGGGTTAGGGGGCAATTCGTCCCAAAAAACTCGTTCCAGAATTTGCAAGATTTTTTTCTGCTCACTGTTCTAACCTAATCTAACCAATATTTTTGTCATGATAATATTTACTAAATTCTACAAAACAAAAAAGATTAGTGACGTTGGGCTAGGACATAAAAAAATTTGGCCAAAAAATATTTTGAAATTCCGGGACGAGATTTTTTGGGACGAATTGCCCCCAAGCCATCGGTACATGGCCGAATAAAATCATGAACTTTGATTGACGTCAGAGGCCAAGACCCGTTTTAGATCGCTGAGCCAGCAAAGTTAAAATACAGTAAATTACAGCATCACTAAGTGATACTAAAATCCAATTTTCACCATCAGCCTAAATAGCCTTGTCGCATCGCACTAGCTGCTTCATACATAAAACATACGCATCCTAAAAATATCTAACATAAAACTGTATACCACTATCGACCTTAACACATTGTTTTAAGAGCAAAAATGTATATCTCTAAGCAGCTGACCGTATCGTGTGAAGGTTTTATTGACAAGCCAAAATCCCTGAGGGGATTCCATGGACACGATAGTCCAGTCGATATTAGTGCGATATACACAGGGGGTATTGGAAAACAATAAACAATACAACCGTACTCATTACATAGAATAGATAGAGATTGGCCATCGGGGATGAACCCCCTGTGCCATCCATCTCTTGTCTTCAAAGTATTTATCCTACCGGTTAGTACTTAGTTAGTTCGGATAGATTTTTTTTTTATGTGATAGGTAGCAGACGAGCAGGCGGATCACCGGATGGTAAGCAATTGCCGCCGCCCATGGACACATGCAACACCAGTGGAGTCAAAAGTGCGCTGCTAACCTTTTATCCCCTTCCCCCCTGATGGGCCTCCGGTACCCTCACTCACTCGGCGAAACACAGCACAGGAGCTGCTTCACGCCGGTTTTCTGTGAGGCAGTGGTATCACTCCGGTCGAGCCGGCCCATTCATGCCGAAGCATGGCTCTCCCACAATTGAAACGGGATGGATGGGTCAACACTTTCGTTTTATGACTAATTCAACTATTACCTATTCAAGACAACCAACTCACTCACTTACTAAGCGAAAAAAGAACACAGCAGAAAGATGACGTAGTGTTGATACACATACAAAAAAACAACTATTTTATATAAAACTAGTGGCCCGTACTCACTTCGCTTCGGGACCGTAATTCAGAAATGAAGCAATAGATGCAAGCAAGTCCAATTACATCGCGCAAGCGTTTCGTGTTTTCGGTTTACCTATAAGCCTTGTCGTTGTCCATAGAAGTTATCTTTTTATAAATAGTAAAGATTTTATTCGTATGGGAAATCTAAAAGAGTACTGGATTATTTGACTCGCAGGAACAGTTTGCCACAAATGGATGACCAAAAAACTTCCTATGCATTTTTCGCGAAGTCATTTTAGTGTATCTTTTAGTAGACTATAGGCTAATGCTTTCCATCACGCTAATATTAGAACATACCCTCCGAGCATACGTTAACATTTTACCGTTTTATCCCAAAAGGAAAAGTGGCTGTAAATTTTTTATTTTATAAATGAATGGTTAAAGTTGCTTCATAATGAGGTCCAAAAATAAAAAGTTTTCTACATATGAGAATATTTGATAGCATATGTACGGAAAAAGGATTTATAATTTGTATCAGAGTCGAGAAGTTAACGGCAAACTTTTGTAAAAATGTTAGGGTGATCGATATAGTGATTGCCCACTTAAGAAAATGATGCAAAGTTTTATTTCAATAAAACCCTTTATTTTAACAATTGGGTAGCAGTGTGCGACTTTTATATAACATTGGTAGTTTATCTTTGAGATAAGTTAGCAACAATTCAATTTTCTAAAGAATACCTATTTGTAAATATAACGTTTTGCAAAAAAAATCTTAAAATTTGTTCTAAAAATTCAGTGATTGCCCACCCCCTCTAAATACTAAATGGAATGTTTTTATACCATGATAACTGCTTCAAATGATACATCAAAGCTTTAACTAGCTCGTTGTTTAACTTTCACATTCAAAAAATAAAATAAAAGTGACACAATCATTAAAACTACTAAGTGTATCCGATTCTCCTAAGGAATTCGAGTTTTTTGAAGAGACGAACACCTGCTGTGCAAAAACAGCCATTTTAATATATATTTCTTAAAATGTTGACAAATTTCTTATTTAGAATTCTGATAAAGAGTACTCTAGTGTTATTTAACGGATTTAATTCAAAACTACTCGTTTGAAAATAAGTTAAAATCTACGTTAACCTTAAACCTGGCAATCACTGTACCCTGGGCAATCACTGTCTCGGTTACCGTATGTTATTTATATGGAAGCTGCTAAGACTCTCCACAGACTACAAACTTTTAATCTGTCGATGGTTTGATCAGCTTCTTAGTCAGTATGAAGATGTATGCAGGTTCGCACATTACAGTGATTCAGTATCGGCTGATAAAAAAGTTTGATGCATAGGTACGAACCGGGCCTCACGATTTTTCTGGTACGGGACCCTAAAACGGAAATACAGTACATACCGCAATAACACATCGTTCTACAACCCGATAGTCCGCATGTGTCGCCAATACAAACGAACTCGCTCGAAATAATCACGCTTAGATAATCTTTGCTGTTTGACCAAAAATCTACGACAAAAATGAAAATGAAAAAAAAAAAAACGGCTGCCTACTCCGGTCACCTCGAGTCTCGACACATGCTGAATGCATGAGTCACAAATTAGTTTAGCACAAGTTGTATTTTTTTACTAGCGGCCGCCCGCGACTTCGTACGCGTGGAGTTAATTATTGACACTTACCGTCATATTTTGGACAATCCTCACAACATATTTTTATAAATTGTAGCCTATGTGTTATTCTGATGTATAAACTACTAGCGGCCGCCCGCGACTTCGTCCGCGTGGAAAAGTAACTTTTTACCCCCCTTTCAACCCCTTACAACCCTCTTTTCGCAATAAAAAGTAGCCTATGTCCTTTCTCAGGGTCTAGATTATCTGTATACCAAATTTCATTTTAATCCGTTGAGTAGTTTTGGCGTGAAAGAGTAGCAGACAGACAGACAGAGTTACTTTCGCATTTATAATATTAGTATGGATATTGTGGTAAAGTTTCATTCAAATCCATTCAGTAGTTTTTACGTGAAAGAGTAACAAACATCCATACATCCAAACAAACTTTCGCCTTTATAATAGTAGTAGTAGACTACTGGCCCGTGTTGAAAAAATTATGGGTCATTTGAACCACCAGATGACCTATGTAGAACGATATAAGAGCATAAAATAATAAGATTCAGCATTATGCCGTCACTTGTAAGCTGTCCAACTGAGTGCAGGTGAGAATTCAAAAGTACAGGTAGAGTGGGTATATTTTGGTCATATATTTTTGTACGGCATTCATTACTATCGATAGATCCATGAAAAATAATAAGACAACGCGTAGTGCCGTACAAAAATGGTGGTCCAAAAAGTCGGATTTTTCTTTTGATTTTCCGACAATTTCCAGGGTGAATTTGGTCATTTGATTTTGTACGGCATCAGTTTCATGCTATTTCAGTACTGCTTCTTATACATTATTCCGCAACGCCGTACAAAAATCATGCGACAATGGGGAAAAAACCGAGGGTTGCAACCCCCTCTCTTTCCGTGGTACAAAGGGTGATTTGAAAAAGTACGGCTTTGGTTCCAAAACATTATCTGACACTTAAAAGTACTATTAAAAATAATGCCGTCAACAAATGATTGTTCATTTGAATGTATATCAATAATTATCTTAATTTCATCGTATTCTTGATTTATAAAGGTGTAAAATCATTTGATCCTGTACGGGAACTTTTTTTTTAACATGATAATGTAAAATACAATTGTTATATAGTATTGCCGTTCAAAAGAAACTGTTCTGAAAAAAAATATAGAGAAACACAAAAACTGTAATTTTTCAAATTATTGAAGAAATTTAAATATCATACATTAATGAAATATAGCAGTTTTCTACATTGTATCTCATGTTTTAAATAGTATTAACATAAATAAATTAGGAAAAAATGATGCCGTACATTTTAATGCAGACCATATCTTTTAGGCTGATGAAAATGACGCTACTATCTAAAGGGTACTTTATGGCCATCTGATACAGTACGGCATTAATATATTTTTGAAGAGAACAATTGATAATATGATTAAATCACTATTAAGTGAAACGGTGTGTATATATATATCCAAAAATTTTAACTGTCAACCACAGTATCAACAGTTTTGTATACTTTTTGGTTTACTATATACTTCGAACATTATTGATACATATATATAATTGATTTGTTTCATTGTAATGATGTGAAGAAATAAAACAATTATTTTTAAGAAAAATTTGATATTTTAATAATGATGATAATACAAAATATGGTTTTCCCCTTTGAACCAACGAAAATGTACGGCATATGAAAAAATATTATCTATGCATAAAATACTTTCGAAATAAATTAATTTGATGTTGTGTCAAATCACCCCGTGGACCACAGAAAGAGAGGGGGTTGCAACCCTCGGTTTTTTCTCCTTGTCGCATGATTTTTGTACGGCGTTGCGGAATAATGTATAAGAAGCAGTACTGCAATAGCATGAAACGAATGCCGTACAAAATCAAATGATCAAATTCACCCTGGAAATTGTCGGAAAATCAAAAGAAAAATCCGACTTTTTGGACCACCATTTTTGTACGGCACTACGCGTTGTCTTATTATTTTTCATGGATCTATCGATAGTAATGAATGCCGTACAAAAATATATGACCAAAATATACCCACTCTACCTGTACTTTTGAATTCTCACCTGCACTCAGTTGGACAGCTTACAAGTGACGGCATAATGCTGAATCTTATTATTTTATGCTCTTATATCGTTCTACATAGGTCATCTGGTGGTTCAAATGACCCATAATTTTTTCAACACGGGCCAGTAGTCTATAGGATATGTTTAGCTGTAAGTATTTTGTACCTATTTCTATGTGCTAAATCTAGCCAAGTCGAGCAGAAAAGCGGCATGGCCGACTATACTTTTCTCGAAGTAGTTCAGGCCATTTTCAACCCCCTATAACTTTGGTTTTGGATAAAATAAGCATTATTCTAAGTATTTTATTCTACACACACACACACACGGTACCAACATTTGTTTTCATGAACATGTTTGTTTGTATTGGTCTGGGTTTTTTCTGTATTATAAGTATGTATTTACAAAAGAAAAGTATTATACGTTTAAATTTGTAATTCCACTGTTGGTTCTGATATCTGTAACACAGGTGCTTGAGCTACCTATCTCAGAGTCAGACCAATTTATGTGATGTAGTGAAATATTATTATATTATTATTACTTCCACAAATGCTTCCAATTGTCCAAGAAACTTTATATTTAAGGACGAACATTGGTATCAGTTAAGGATTCAGTTTGGTCCGCTTTGCAGCTAACTTATAACAAGCTCAGTGCTGCGACAGTAACTAGGAGCAACGTCTTTGTGGAAACTAGTAATTGGATCACAGGGTATCTGTGGAGGGTAGGTAGATCGATTCGTATAGACAGATGCAATTCAAAGGTTTTTGAATTAGTATTTGTACCTATTTTATATATAGATATAATGTCTAGATACACCCATTGGATACTGCAAGCGTTTAAAAAGGTGATAAACAGCGCTTTCATTACCTACCTACCGACTAGTTTTACAGTTATACTAGATGATTTGAATTTCGAATACGTCGTCGAGGTCGGAAACAAAATGAAAGTAAGGTACATTTTAATTTTGACTGTAATCCGTATTAAGATTTTCATATAAAAAGACACATTCTATTTTGCGTAGCAATTTTTAACCTTTAGCAGGTATACTACGAAAAATACGATTTGATTTTCTTAAGGAATTAAGATGGTTTTCCTCCGGGGCCTGAAGTTTTTTTTCCACCCTTAATAATAGACCTCAAAATTTAACACGTTTGAATCTTATTTCCCTTTTACGATTTTTGCTTGCAAGTGTTATTGTACCTAAAGTTATTTTTGTCATACGGCTGAGTGAAGGAATTTTCCCTGCAATTTCGCAAACCCAGTTCTATTTCCTATCCAATTCCCTGTGATCTTGCCGCACGTATTGTCTCCATCTTGACGTTACGTGCGGCACCCCGGGAAATCGGGCTGTTTATGTACAGTCGGCCACACATCAGGTTACGACAACCTGTCAAATTTCCTCAGTTGATATTCAACCTACTGTGTATGACAGTAAGATGAGACTCGATTGAGGAAATTTGACAGTTTTGTATACTTTGATGCGTGGATGTCTGTACACGAAGAGTTGCTTCTTTTAGCCCGATGACATGGTTTCCTTTTATGAGATCGATTGTTTTCCTTTCTGTATCTGATTTTGTACTAAGTATCTAACTTAATCCCCCTATAGAGCCAGGACTGGACAGTGGTGTTGCCAATGAATCGGCTGATATTAACAAAATGACAGAGCCGGCCCATTCATACCGCGTGGGTCTCGGTGATCAAGAACTTGGCCGAGTCTCCATACAATTTTTGGCCATTATACCTACAAGGTTGGACTATGTTTTTTTCTGGAAAACTTACAGATTTATTTCGTGAAAACTGTCAAAAGGTACTGTTATGTATTACTGATCATAATTTGAAAAGAGTGACTACTGAGTTTCTTGCTGATTCTTCTCGGTAGAAATCGACTTTCCGAATCAGCGGTAGGTTACATAATATTTGACATTCATAAATGTTCTATAAGGACTTAAATTGAATAAATAATATTTCTATTTCTATTTCTATTTCTACTCACATCTCAACTCGTTCGACCTTGATGCCCCACGCCTCTGTTGCCTCGTCAAGAGACAACTGCATGTTTCCCGAGATCGTCTCGCGCTCGCTCAGGATCTCATGCAAGGGACGGGTTCCCATGGTGTTCCGAAGAGTAGTTTGGGCCAATAACCTGGTGGAGTGGTGCGCGTTTTCCACGTTTGCGATGGATATCGTGGCGTTGTGGACTCGGTAGTACACTACGGCGTCCACGGAGACGGTCACGGAATCTTTAGTCAGGACCTGTAACAAACGTAGGGTTAGGTGTTGGAAAACTTCATCACAAAATAATTACACACAGAAAGTAGGCTGCCCACTAAGAGCTAAAAACGAGTCATGTACTCACGCGTGCGCTAACGGGGAAACACGCCTTTTCGACCACATTAATCCTAGCCTATGACATAAGATTTCCGAACTGTCGAGGTCTGTGGTAGAGGCCGCGCGCTTGTGTACTCATGCCGGGCAACAACCCTAGCATATGTCAACGAACTCTTCTAAATTCAAAATCATGCTGAGTCTACCTTCTGTGTGTAATTATTTTGTGACTTCATTGGATTTGTCGCACGATACTTCATGCTATGGCATATGACACGTATACCATAACAAAACATATTATAGGTAATGCATCAGGAAATGAAATTAAAAGTATGGCCCAAAGATTCAAATCTTTGATGTAGCCATATTGGTTATATACATTGGAATTCCGTAATAGTTCCTCAAGAATAAATTTTACGACTTTATTGTCCGATTATAGAAGACTAGCGGCCGCCCGCGACTCCGTCCGCATGGAAAAGTAACTTTACCCCCCTTTCAACCCCTTACAACCCCCTTTTCGCAATAAAAAGTAGCCTATGTCCTTTCTCAGGGTCTAGATTATCTGTATACCAAATTTCATTTAAATCCGTTGAGTAGTTTTGGCGTGAAAGAGTAGCAGACAGACAGACAGACAGAGTTACTTTCGCATTTATAATATTAGTATGGATTTGGACAACCCTATCCATCTATTTACGACTGCCAAGGTGATCAAAATTGAATGTACGAGTAACTTAAACTAAATATAACTACTCGTAACTCATCGTGTTATCCCCGATTGCGTTCCAGGCTGAGACCTGAGACCATGATCCAGGATTTGTAAAGTCTGGTAATTACCATGAAGCGACTGTCGTTTGACCTTCGCAATCAACAGGGGACCAGACCAACTGCATCCTGGTTACACGTTTTAAAAAATGTGATACGATGTTTCTTTAAGTACATAGATTAGCAAAATCGAAATGTACATGTTCAAATTCTAACTACAATACCAATTATTGGAGGCGTGTTCTTATCCTCTGATCTATGATATCGCTCCAATGTGTGTGTGATTTGAACGTGTGATCAACATAACTTTTCTATTGGAACCATCGATAATAATCTCTAAAATTACAATTACATACTGAAAGCGATTGAAAATGATCCCAATAGCGCTGTCATTAGTAGTCAAAAACAAAATGTAGTATTTTATTTTAAACCCTAATCCATAGTAATTGGTTTTAAATCCCAAAAGTTCCGAATAGCGCTTCTTTGCAGATGGAGCATTCGTTGGCGGTGACACTTTTGAAGCGCGAACGCAAGTGTTAGGGTTTCTTTGATTGAATATTGGAACTGTAATACCCCGTAGTTTAAGTATCATTACAGTCCAGTGGATCGATCGGAGTGTACGATTCCGATGTCCAGTAATAATGATATGGGCGGGAAAATTGTAGCCACGGCAACATGACTTTGTCAAACACAGGCAAAGCACACGTAGTTCTGTCCTAGTTCCAAACAGTTGACTATCGATTCATAAAGTTGAGTTGGACACGACAGGGTTGTCTGCATACATTTAGCCGTTTAGTTGGGAAATATATGAATGGGGAAAGTAACTGTTAAATGAAATTAATAGAACGCAAACACACAGCGCGGCAACGCTCCTATCGATACAGTTTCTACAGTTCGCCATCTAGCGGAGTTTCCACAGGCAATAGACGTCATTAAAACTACAAATAGAATGTTCAAGAAGAACATTGTCATCCATTACGATCTCAATGTTTAGTTGGCAGAAACTTATCTTTATTTCATCTTAGAAAATTAAATAGATTTAGAATTTTAAAATAGGTCGAGTTTCAATTATAAGTTTGGTTTGACTGTATTGGAAGCAGTCAGATTTTGCGCTGTCAGCCATAAGCCCGAACCGATCACATGTGATTTAAATTTCACAAGTTAATTTTTTTCGTTGTCATCCTTTGTGACAATAGCGCGTATAATGACTGTGTTACACTTTAACTTCTATCTAGACAACGACAAGGCTTATAGGTAAACCGAAAACACGAAACGCTTGCGCGATGTAATTGAGCACAGCGCTATCTATTGGTTCATTTCTGAATTACGGTCCCGAAGCGAAGTGAGGGCGGGCCACTATCAACAATATAAACATTTTAGCAGGGCAGCGTCTAGTTGACGGCGGCATAATTTTTTTTTTATTTTTTATTAGATTCTGTCCCATAATTTCTCAACCCTGGATGTCACTAGTTATGACCGATGGATATGTTGCATTATTGCCATGTCATGGCTTGTGTGACGGTAATTGTTGGTTTGTTTAAAAATGTATCTCCATTATCTGCGACTCTAATTATAATATGACCTCTTTTTATACTAGCGCGATGAGTTATTTATCTTTGATGTACAATATACAGGGTTAATAGGTAAGTAGCAATAACCTTCCAGATCCTTACTGATTGCAGTAGTAAAATGTAATTATTTTTTTTAAGGGACTTAAGAGTATTAAGGTAAAATACTATCATGACGTGTAGACGGGAAGTTTCGGCTGCTGCAGTACAAAAACAGCACTTCTGTCTCACACATAACGGTTCAAAGTCTACATAACGCCGTGTGTACCCAAACAATATGATATTAAATAAGCTGACTGTTGGTTGTGTTTCAAAGGTTTTAGCTTCTCCTGCCAAAGCCCTGGAATGCCCTTCCAGTTCATGTGTTTCCTCCGTCACACAATCCTAGGGTTTTTAGGAAGGCCGTGAAACGACATCTCAGCAGGCCTTCAAGGTGAGGATGTCAGACGATGATCACATCAGACATCAGCGATGGAATAGTTTAGCTGCGGCAGTATTTCCTGATGGCTATGACTTAGGGACTTTCAAGAAACGAGCGTACTCGTTCTTAAAAGGCCGGCAACGCATCAGCGACCTATCAGAGATGATCTCGCAGGTGTTCATGGGCAGCGGTGATTACTTGCTCGTTTGCCGCCTCTAGTATAAAAAAGAAAAAACTGACTACTTTGTTTATTCTTTTGTGTTTGTCGACCTCATATTTGGTTCTCACGGCCGCTTACCATCAGGTAACAAACAAAAAATAAAATAATAAGGTACTTACCTCCTGGGGGGGTACGTCATATGTGCGGGTTCGAAGATCGACCCGGGCGTAGGTGTCTATGCAGGGAAGAATGAAAAATATCCCTGTGAACAAAATTTAACTTTAGTGCCAGTACTTTTGCAGTATTTTTTTTTTATGGTATAGTTAGCAGACGAGCAGGCGGATCACATGATGGTAAGCAATTGCCGCCGCTCATGGACTCTTGCAACACCAGTGGAGTTACAAGTGCGCTGTCACCTTTTATCCCCTTCCCCCCGGATGGGCCTCCGGTACCCTCACTCACTCGGCGAAACACAGCACAGGGGCTGCTTCACGCCGGTTTTCTGTGAGGCAGTTGTATCACTTCGGTCGAGCCGGCCCATTCATGCCGAAGCGTGGCTCTCCCACAGTTATATAACCAGTGACTTGTGTATAATAGTGGAAATTGAATCCTTAGCTACGTTTATTCACATGGCATGGCATATCACACATGGCATTACTAACCAGTAATGACAAGTGTGATATTTTGTGACCTGGTTTCACCCGCGTTTGAAAGAGACAAAAAGTAGCCTATTTCACTTTTCATTCTCAACTATCTTCATCTAAAAAAAATACTTGAATAAAATTCGTCACTCCGTTTTTCCGTGAAAGACCGACAGACAGAAACAGACACCATTTGTAATATTAGTAGGGATATGTACTATTCACGTGCAAAACTCACGAGGGACCTAAGAACCCTTTGGGCCTTGAAAGGCCCATTCATTAGCGATATTTATCGTAGGATGTTAAAATATTGCGCTATTGAAGGGCGAGGCTAGTGATCAACGGATTCCCTCAGGCTTTCAAAACAGCGGTGTTTTTTTATGTGATAGGTAGCAGACGAGTAGACGGACCACATGATGTCAAGTCAAAGTCAAAATATTCTTTATTTGCATAGGCTTGTACACATCTTACAAATCGTCATAAATAAAGAAAATATTTGAAACTATTTAAAAATAATGTATATAATTTAAATGAAATTAATATATATCTTGATACATAAGATATCCTAAAAAATAAATAGACATATGCAATTCTATCACCGGTATCGGAAAGTTGACTCTAACGAGAAGATCCGGCAAGAAAACTAAAATAATAAATAAATAAATAAATTGAGACAACATCACATACATTGTCCTGGCCCCAAACTAAGGTTTTCCCTTGTGCTATGGAAACCAGAAACAACGAAGGTACTACAACACCCAGACCCATCACAATATCTGTTTCATCAACAAACATTTGTGTTGGTGCGGGAATCGAACCCGCGACCCTTACGTCTCAACCGGCGCTCAAACCATTGCGCTAAACGGGTCGTCAACTCGCCAGTTACTCTTTTTAATTGCCAAAATGTTTATTACAATGTTTTCCTCATACCATCTTCTACAGTCCAATACTCGAGATGAAGATGGTAAGCGATGGCCTCCGCCAATACATCTGCAACACCAGTAGAGTCACAAGTGTTGCCCTTAAGCCCCTTTCCCCTAATTGGGCGTCCGGTGCACAGCGCACGTTGCTTCACTACCGGTCTTCTGTGAGGTCTCAGTATCACTCCGGTTAAGCCGGCCCATTCATGCCGAAGCGTGGCTATCATACGTGTCAAGCCACGAGTTACGAGGTAGTCGTTGACCTTAGTTTTTTAGTTAATGTCTCCTAACTAATAACTAGCTATCAATTGATTGATGGCCACACAATATTCCGCCCTACTTTATTTAGCTTTTGAAGTTTTAACGCGACCACACTAGTTAATAAGTATTGTCACGACATGAAGTAGAATCAATTAACAATTAAGTTCGATTTAAATGCTCATTATGTAATTTGTTTGGTCAGAATACTTAATTATACCTTAACTATGAAATTTAGTGGTTGTTTGGACGAGGGCGAGGCACTCTTTATAAGTCACTATCTGATTCTATTCTATTCTATTTTTAACCGACTTAAAAAATTCTAGCTAATGTTTCGAGAGGAAAACCAAAAAGTGGCAAATGATCCTCTATGCCATAAATACTACGTTATTGTACATAAAAGTACTTTTATATACAAAAACGCGATGCCACACAGCGTAACTAGAAATAGAAATAGAAATATTCTTTATTCAATTTAAGTCCTTATAGAACATTTATGAATGTCAAATATTATGTAAGCTACCGCTGATTAACTAGATGGGCCTCACCGTAAAAGAAAAAGTGGCATTAATCGAATACTTATACTTATACTTTCAATATAGTTAATTACTAGGCCCCTTAGTTTCTAATTGGTCCCCTACGGCTTGTCACCGGGGTGACAATTGGCACTAATTAGTAGTGTTTACTACTCTGATGGTATTTGTTTTATTTGCTCCCTTTTTCGCAGTTTAAGTGCATGGTTTCAAATGCCTACTTTGGGTTCTGCTTTATTCTGTTCAAAATTTTTCAGAATACGTTAACAGGCTGTCCTTCTAAGTATGTCCATCATATACCGCGACAAAATCCAAAAAAAACTGTCTGATTGTTTCATAGCTACGAAATTCTCACATTTGCTACGGCGTAGCGAGAGCTACGAATTGTAGAACGTCGTAGTCGTGTGGTCTGCTACGACTGCTATGGGTTGAGTATTATTATTGATGCGAAGTTTAAAATCAAATAGGTATCTATCTATACAGGATGGTATCTGTAAACATTTACATCCCTTTAACCACGTGTTCTATCAAACTATTCTGACAACATTTGTTCAACAACTTTTCTAATTCTTCGAAAAATTTTTCGACTCCCCATACAAAATGACCAAGTCACGTGACCGACTTTGTATGGAAAGATGAAAATTTTTTATGCGAATTTTCAAAAGTCCTAGAACAATGTTGTTCAGAATGGTTGGTAGAACACGTGCTTAAAGGGATGTACATGTTCACAGATACAGCCTGTATTGTCCCTATGGAGTGAGTCTTGAGATTTTATGATCAAAGAACATCCTGTATAATAGTTGGATAATAGAAAAGGCAAACCTTGTCATTGAAAAGGCACATACATACTTATTTTGTGTACGATTTATAGGCGAACAAATTATGGTTGTCAGGTGGGAAAATCCATATGGCGTAATGTTTGTTCGTTCTATTTGTGAAGGCCCGAGGCCTTCAATGAAAAAAAACAGACAAGTTATTAGCATTACGAAGGAAATGCAACGAGAGAGAGGAGTTTAGTTTACTTGTATCCTTTTTTTTATGAGATAGGGGGCAGACGAACAGACGGATCACCTGATGGTAAGTGATTACCACCGCCCATGGACACCCGTAACACTAGAAGAGTCGCAAATGCGCTGCCGAACTTTTAAGAAGGAATACGCTCGCTTTTTGAAGGTTTGTAGGTCGTATCCTATAAGTATTTTTTTTCTTCCTACAGAAGGCAAACGAGCAGGCGGGTCACCTGATGGCAAGTGAACACCGCTGCCTATGGACATCAGCTACACCAGAAAGCGATTGAAGATTTGAATGTACCGGTTAGGAAATATTGCTGCGGGAAGTTGATTCCACAATGAGGAGATGCGTAGCAGAAAGTTACGAGTAAATCGCTCGGTAGTGGACCGCCATCTATCCAGGTGGTATGGATGAAATCCAAGTTTATACAGAATGTAACAAAAAAGGGGTATCCTCTCTAAGTGATCCAATTCTGAGAAACATTACAAATCTGATATTAAAGTTATTGACCTTCAAAGTTAATATTACGATTATTAATAGTTAAATGACATGACTGACTTGTGTTACAAATGTCAACATGTGAGGTATTGTATGAATTGATCCTATCCTACTACTATTATAAAAGCAAAAGTTTGTATGGATGGTTGTTACTCTTTCACGTAAAAACGACTAAATGGATTTGAATGAAACTTTACCACAATATAGCTTATACATCAGAATAACACATAGGCTACAATTTATAAAAATATATTGTGTGGATTGTCCAAAATATGACGGTAAGTGTCAATAATTAACTCCACGCGTACGAAGTCGCGGGCGGCCGCTAGTTTGTTTATAAATCTGAGTATGCACGTCTCAATTCCTCAAATGAACAAAAAAACACTATTCTGTGTATAATTATTCTGTGACCGTAGGGTGCAGCTGTATATTAATAAGTCTTTACGATCTCCCTAAGCAATTAATTACAATTAGCGCGTGGTGCTGTTTGTTTGTACGACTCAAATTATGTTGTTGCTGAAGATAAGAGTTTCTCAACCTTTCTTAAAGAGATAGAAGAAATCTTCATTCAAGTAAGGTCCATACAGAACATTTATGAATGTGTAATTGAGCAGTTTTGCCAACTAAAACCATGCCAAAAGAAATACTTTTGAAATAATTAAAATTTTGGTAAAGAAAACATAAAGGTGTTTTTTTCTTTTTTTAACACAACGGCGAACCTCTAATAGTGGGACCAGGACATAGTATGTGGTGTTGTTTATTGTCTCAATTCTTTATTTATTTTAATTTTAGAAAATGCGATTTCATCCGAAATCAGGGTTGGTTCTTGTTTGCATAACTATGCCAAATATTATTTACATTAATCTACCGCGGGCTTTGGAGAAGATGGATGGAGAAGTCACCAGCCAGAAACACCATACTCACTCTTTTAAATTTACATAACATCTCTACATTGACATGACTCTGTTCTATGTAGTTTCATAATATGTGTTACAGATATCAGACAGTAGATGAAACACAATACGACAATCGAGCTTTCCCACAAGGTTTCTATAATCCTTTTTTTCCGTATTTGTATAGTTAATACAACAACCCATATCAAATAATAATATCTCGAAAGGTTGTATTTCTTTTTTTTTTTAATTTCTATAATTATTCCTCGGATACTGGTTCCGTTCCTTTTTTGTGCTAGTTTATTTTTTTTACAATATTAACAACTTTTGCTCCGCGATAAAAAAATAAAATATTTATATTAAATAGGTTGTACTTCTAAAAGGTTGGGAGCTTCTGCTAAGGTCGCTCTGCTGTGTTGCGAACATGCGATGTATTACACAGAGTCAGAGATGTTTTCCTAGTAAATATTTGGCTTGGAAAGTGAACTCCAGATGAGTGTTTCGTTACATTGTCTGTAATTAAGGTATGGTTAACAAACTGAAGGTTATACTTCTTTGTTAACCAGACTTTTCCCCCTTATTACGTGGTCTAAAGTAAGCTTTGGTTTAAAAGTCATGCTGTCACTTTCATTTGTGATTTAATAAAAGTGACAGCATCAGTTTTAAACTACGTCTAACTAAGTCTACGTTTTGTAATAAGGGGGTTTATGTTAAAGACTACAAACGAGCAAGTGGATCGCCTTATGATAAGTATTGTCGTGGTCATATAAGTCGCTGTTGCGTTGCAGTCTTTTAGAAAAAAAAGTGCGTCCACAAGAATAAATTAATAAATAAACATACACCTCATTATATTCATCTGACTCCGTACTAAGTAGCTTAAGCACTTGTGCTATAGATATCAGACAACAAAAAAATCACAGTTATGAAACTAAAATAACAAACACAAGTGTGTGAAGGGGATAAAAGGTTAGCAGCGCACTTGTTGCATGTGTCCATGGGCGGCGGCAATTGCTTACCATCAGGTCATGCCTGCTCGTCTGCTACCTATCACATAAAAAAAAATCGCTAAAGATTGGAAATCTTTAGCGATCGCTATCCAAAGATTGGAAAGGATTCCAATCTTTGGATATCCATCCATCTGGATGAAGTATGGAAATTCTTTGATGTGGAATAAATGCCACGTTGTAAATAGAAAATGCGATATGTAATAAACTTGCGGACGGCCACATATTAATATCTACAAATATCACCATGGCAAATAACTTCTTTATTATTCATTTCTTTACACACCACAGAATCTGGATTCGTGCCTTTTGTTGCTAATCTTATTTATAGTGATAAAAGTGAAATTGCTCCGCGTATATTGAAAAAGTATTTACGTCTAACGTTTTCCTCAATTTTGAGGTGTATCTGTTGTGTGTGTATTTTTTTCTTCCTAGAGGTGGCAAATATCTTTATTAAATGCGAAATACTTGCAAATTTTGCCTTTAAGATTCTATCTCTCTGATCTATACTTCTTTCCACGTTGTACTTTTTGATAGTTACTGATACCCGATTGGGCATCCGGTACCCTCAGTCCTCAGGCGAAACACAGTGCAAGCGCTACTTTGCGCCGGACTTCTGTATGGCCGTGGTATCACTCCAGTTGAGCCTACCCACTCATGGCGAGTAGGTATATTCGGCAAAAAAGGTATTGCTTACCCTCAGGTGATTTATCTGCTCGTTTGCCACCTATCAGATAAAAAAATAATAGGGACTTACCTGGACCCTTTGCCCCCCCCGATAGGAGTCGGCCCAGCCTAAAGATGACCGCTCTCTCATATTCTTGCACCACCTGTACATAAAAACACCCTGTTTATTAAAAACATAAGCTTATAAGTTGTCTAATTTCCGCACTCAGAGACGTCAATTAACTTTAATTATCACTTAAGAAAAATATTGAAACTTAT
Organism: Cnaphalocrocis medinalis; assembly: GCA_014851415.1. NCBI lineage: Eukaryota > Metazoa > Arthropoda > Insecta > Lepidoptera > Crambidae > Cnaphalocrocis > Cnaphalocrocis medinalis. The sequence continues at coordinate 19,635,884 of CM026273.1, forward strand.
TACAATATGCATATAGACTAGGTATCTATAACTCAGATAATGAACTCAGAGAAGTCACTTAACCTTGATTTAAATGACCTCTCTGAGTGCGGCAGCAATTCAGGATCTCAGGACTTGAACTCAGGATTCCTTACAGTTTTTTTTTACATATAAAAAGTAAAGTAAAGTATCAGCCTATATACTGTCCCACTGCAGGGCAAAGGCCTCCATCATAGAAATCAAGTCATCGCTACTATGACCCATCATTAGGAATTAATCACCACGCTTGCCTAATGCAACTACTTGGTGATCACAAACCCGAGCTATGTTCGAAAAATATGAAACACACTTTTGCTCGACCCGGGATTTGAACCCGGGTTTTACATATAAGAATATTAATATTTTAATTGCCAGAAGTACGTTAAAAATACTGATAACAAAAAGATCACAATATCTTTGAGCTTCTAAAATTATTGTAAGTCTGCTGAAGTCTAAACGTTTCATACCTACCTATACGAGTATAATATCTCACAAAAAATATTTCGCAAGCCTAAATAAAATAAAGATCAAATCTATACACCACCGCCGTTTAAGGCTCATGAACCACCCAGAGGGAAGAGAAAGATAATTTCTACCAAAAAGACGCAGGCAAATAAACATATAGTGTTGCCAGGAGATAGCTTCTGTATTCTCAATGATGCTGGACAAAAATATTACCTACTAATAGTTAAGTAATTTTAACATGTAGGTACTACGTCGTGATCGTGTAATTTACCAAAAAAATATTTTTAAGAATCTGTTACCCGTGACTTCCGCGTAGTATCTTTGGCTAGCATTTTTAACAACCCCCTTTTAGTCAAAAGGGGGTTGTAAGGAGTCCCTTACAACCCCCTTTTTGCAATAAATAAAGTAGCCTATGTTTTTTCTCAGGGTCTAGACCTTCTGTATACCAAATTTCATTCAAATCCGTTCAGGACTTTTGGCGTGAAAGAGTAATAGACAGACAGACAGAGTTACTTTCGCATTTTTAATATTATAGTTAGGAGGAGTGTACTAAAGGTTAATATGGCAGTTCTAAATAATATACTCACAGAAATATATGTATCGCTGGCGCAATCAGTCATGGTATACTGTATACCGATCTGGGGTGGTGCGGCAAAAACGCGTTTTCTGTTTGTTGAACGGGCTCAGCGGAGGCTTATCAAAGTTATGTATTTTAAAAAAATTACGTTCTCTACTGAACTTCTTTATCATATGTCAGGTCTTATGACGGTCAGACAATTGTACATAATGTCCACAGTTTTAAAGAAACACAGAACCTTACCATTTGATCCTAAAATAATTAGTAAAAGAAGGAACGATATAGCCGCTAGAATTCCCTTAACCAGAACTGAATTTGCTAGTAGGCAGTTTGGCAAGCGTGCAGCCCAGTTGTACAATTTAGTCAATAAAGAACTCGGTATATATAATAAACCCCATTATGAATGTAAGAAATTGATATTACATTGGCTACAACACAAAAATTATGACGAGACTGAATTATTGTTATGTCACTAATATTTATTACTATATATAGGAGTATACACAAACACACACACAAAACACACACGCACACACACACGCACACACACATACACAAACACACACATACACGCACGCACACTCAAAATTAGGGGGTTTTTTGTAACTTAGTTTTTTATTTTATTATTATATTTTTTTCTGGTCTGTTTAAATTACTTACTTATTTTTGTTTTCTGGGATTTACTTTTATTTCATGGTTTTTATTTTATAATTATTTTACTATTGTACTTTTAAGTACGTAAAGAAAGGAAGAGCGGTGCCTCCTGACACAGGCATTTTTGCTTAAAGGAGACACCAGCCATAAAGATCAATATTGTAATCTTTGAAAGAAATAACCAATTTTATTTATTTATTTATTATTTATTTATCTAAATAATTTTCATTAGAATGATAAGATAATTAATTCAATTAAATATAATTCATTTTCAATTGGAAATTTGTGTGTGTTTAATAATGGCAGAGTCACAAATAAGTAAGTGGATACAGAAAAGTCGACTCTAGATCACATTGATCGTCTGTTCATGTCATTCACGCCGGAATACGATGAGATCACAGTAGGTACCTACGCGCAAATGTGTGTGTGATTAGCCATTATAAGGTCAACATTGTACCAATGTTATATTGCTTTTAGCGCTAACATCAACGATAATATGCCTACACTATTAATAATGTTTCTTCTATGCAGTAAAGACGTGTACCCATCTGTAGGTTTGTATTTATTATTTGTAGGTTTGGGAGCGTTCGTTTCCGAGTGGACACTGTGACCGATTAGATCTATTGTATCCTCCGCTCCCTCTAGAGATCGTCTCCCAGGCCCACGGTCGTCATGAGCCGCGTGATAGCCTTGGGATCAATAGCATTATATTATCATCCTCCGGACTGAAGTTGATAATATTATGTAACCTTAACTATTAGGTACTATATTGTTAACTCAACATTGCTACCTACATTTTTTTTTGAGAGATCCCATTCAGGAATCTGTGATACAATATAAAAATATCAGACCATTTACTGTCGCACTGCAGGCCAAAGACCTCCACCCAAGATCATGGCCCAGTATTTAAACCACTAGACCAACGGGGCGTAGAGTTACAATATTATAATAAGTACATAATGTAATAAGTGTCAATATTATATTACCAATGTTGTATTACAATACCTTTAAATAATATTAATTTACAAACACTTTTAGTTACTATTCCCTGCTGGCAACACTGAAAGACGATGCTTCAAGTATATTGACCTATTTTTATTACCACCCGGGGCAAGTCAACCATACTGGATGGGAATTATCGCCGCGCGTAAAGAAAATTGACTAAATAAGGAAAAAACACCCCGAGACTAAATTGCGCAATTACGGAAGGAACTTCTCAGAAAAACTTTGCAGTGAATGTAAGATTTTTGACACCTATTCCAATAAGTTCATCTACATAATTGAATCAAAAATTCCAACTAATTCAACTTTTTGAACTTGTAGTTGAACTAAGTGGAACAAATAGATTTTTAGGCTAATCCGATAGCACAATGATAAAGAATTGACGCTGGTTTTATCATCATCATCAGCCCGTTAGCTTTCGCCTATGGCATACTGATCATACGTCATTCTACCGTCAATCTAGAGCAAGGAAATTGCTTGTTCGTTTTTTTACGTGAAAGATGCAGATGAGCAGACGCATCACCTAATACTAAGCGATTGCCGCCGCCCATTGACACCTGCAACACCAGCAGGGTCAAAAGTGCGCAGCCAACCTTTTACTCCCTATCCTATTGGGCCTTCGGAACCCTCACTCACTCAGTGAAACACAGCACAGGCGTTGCTTCACGCAGTGTTTGCCGGTTGATCTTGTGAGGCAGCTGGTATCATTCTGGTCGAGCCGGCCCTTTCTTATCAAAAAGTAGCTCTCCCACGGTTGCAAGTTCAAAAGTTTTAAGTCACACTTGTTGGCAACTAGCTAGACATCATTTCCTCTGAACCCTATCTTTTAAAATTTAAAGTTGCTATGAATTTTCGGCGTCTTAAAGTACGAGCTAACAAAGGCAATGTAGCAAAAAAACACGAACCCCGATACGGTGTCACTGCGAAATAAATCAACTAAGTCTTTGTTGTTTGACGTTCGGCGGATTACCGCAGCTGGAGTGTCAAGCTTAAACCTCGGGGACTTGTAAGTGCTCAGTGACCTGAGACTAGTGTTGTCTAGGGAACGGAATGTCGATTTAGTAAGATGCCAATCTTTCGAGATCGTTCCGAAGCAAGGAATGACGAGATCACAGCTGAAATTTACGAGTTAGAGAAGCAGGAGGCATCATTCCCAGTATTTTGAAATAGCAATTTTGGTTTTGGTGTATGAGGCAGGGTCACTACCAAATGCGCCATCCGGCCAGTTGTAATTAGTAAGGGTCGCCATCGCCGAATACAGCTAATATAAGGAGGACCATACAGGATGAATCCGTGAACATGAACATCCCTTTATCCCCGTGTTCTATCAACCATTCTGAACAACATTTGTTAGATGACTTGGAAATTCGCTTAAAAAATACAACGTTACGTTACTTGGTCATTTTGTATGGGGAGCCTTTAAAATTTTCGATGAATTTTGAAAAGTTGTTGAACAATTAATGTAGTTCAGAATGCTTGATAGAACACGTGGTTGAAGAGATGTAAATGTTCACATGTATGTACAGTCGACTCCAAAAATAGAAATAGAAATTGAGACAACATCACATACATTGTCCTGGTCCCAAACTAAGGTTTTCCCTTGTACTATGGAAACCAGAAACAACAACAAGGAACTACAAACACCCAGACCCAACACAAATATCTGTTTCATCAACAAACATTTGTGTTGATGCGGGAATCGAATCCGCGACCCTTACGTCTCAAACCGGTGCTCAAACCATTGCGCTAAACGGGTCGTCAATAATGAACTTCAGTTTCACGTGTAAAACATATTGTTTTGCATCTCGAAAACTTCGATTTACTTGGATCTAAGTCTGTAATGTTTTATTTTCTTCAATAATACTCCATATTTTCGTCCACACTCAGTGTAAATAGGTTGGCGGCGCTAGGTTCATTCGTATAGCCCCTTAACTAAAATGCATCCTCTGTGCAAGCGATATCATAATACGGTCTTCCAGCGTAATTACATATTGCGCATAGCAGATAAGCTTCTGTGCCCAGTAACAATGGAAACTGCTCCGGCGATAACCGTATGGCGATACATTGCAACACACGGCCATGGTATAACGCCTTTGTTTCAACCTATAGTAGAAGTTGTGGCGGCCATTTTGTAATTATCTATAGAACCCTCTATTTGTAGTAAGTTTCGTAGTTTGTTCCCGATAAGTGGTAGTTTCCTTCTAAAAGCTTTTTGAATAATACTAATCCTATTTCATTAGCTTTTGAATAAGGAAGTTTTAAATAATTGAAACAATAACATTATACGACACCTACAATAAAATTAGCAGATTAGAAATGGCAAAAGACACTTTTTTATGTGATAGGTGGCAAATGAGCAGACGGATCACCTGATAAGCGATTCCCGCCGCCCATAGACATCTACAACACCAGTAGAGTCATGAGTACGCTGCCAACTTTTAACCCCAATTATAAGATATAGTAAATATTTTAGTTCATTTTATTTTTGCCCCGTTAGTCTAGTGTTTGTTCGCGATTATCTCGCGTTTTTAAATAAAACAATTTAAGAAAATGGTTTTATCAAAATTTAATTTTAAGTAATTATCCCCATTCAAATTGACCAACTTTAAATTACTTAATAAAATTTGTAAAAGTTGAAATGTTCGTGTAGTACAACAATGCCCTTAAACTTATTACTGATTTTAACAAAGTTAATGAACCATTGTTGTTCTGAGTTGAGCTATTCTACAATTTAAATGTGCCCAAGATATTGTTTGACAGTCCCTTTAGTTATCGGTCAAGTATTCAGGATAATTTATAGGGTACGAGTGTCAAATTAATAGTGTCAAATTAATAGTTTCAACGGAAAACTTAAATATTAATCGAATAGGTAATAATACCACCTGAATAAAATTGTTTTTCAAAAATATTTAACAAGCAAGCTCTTTACCGTGGGAGAGCCACGCTTCGGCATGAATGGGCCGGCTAGACCGCAGTGATACCACGGCTTCACAGAAGACCGGCGTGAAGCAGCGCCTGCGCTTTTTTTCATCGAGGTCTAATTGGGGGGAAAGGGGGTTAAAGGTTGGCAGCGCACTTGTGACTCTACTGGTGTTGCAGGTGTCTATGGGCGGCGGCCATCGCTTACCATCAGGTGATCCGTCTGCTCGTCTGCCACCTATCAATTAAAAATAAGCGATAAGACCGCCTTACTGTACTGTTTTATCGCTGTTGTTTCACTCATGTATTCTATTTTTGTGCAATCTTCTATACTATTTATAAAGAGATAACTTCTATGGACAACGACAAGGCTTATAGGTAAACCGAAAACACGAAACGCTTGCGCGATGTAATTGAGCACAGCGCCATCTATCGGTTCATTTCTGAATTACGGTCCCGAAGCGAGGTGAGGGCGGGCCACTAGTAAAGAATATCGGAGTCAGGTCAATGTATGAGATGAGAAATGTTGTTAGAATTTATTTTATTATTTATTATCTATCTATGTATCGTGTTTCTGCTCGGCGGCGAGGGAAAAATCGTGAGAAAACCTGCACGCTTCGAATAGTTTCTGAAACGTGTAATCATGATTCAGTGGGTTTGATTCCCCTGTTAAAGGGTTGCGAAAGTCAGACGGCAGTCGTTTTATTGAAATTATAGGCTCTCCAAATCCTGATGGACACTTACCCTGGGCTAAATAAATATATACAGTGTGTAATTTAATATGGTCCCATAGTGAAACAGGTTTTGCGCTATTTAAATAGCACGTTGTTTAAAAAAGCCCTCGACTACTGAATAGCATTTTGTGGCGACGGTCATTTTGGATTAGATATTTAACATATTTTATCTATTCTACTACTTGAGAAGTAGCTCTTTTTGATACCCATATTGAGGGAATTAACTCAAAATATATAATCCGTAATTTTGTGTTCCCGACCATAATACGAGTATATCATTTAACCGGCGGCCATCAAACCTAGTTAAGAATACTTCCGACTATATACCAAATCAAATAAATAAATAAATCAAATCGGTGGTCACAAATAGACTCACACAGACAGACACATCAAACTTATTTTGGAATATTAGTTTAGAGCTGTATGGCAAAGATGGTTTTCCTATAACCCTCCATGTTGTCTTTAGATTTGATCTTTATCTTCTTAGTCTAGAAATAATATTGAGTATAAAATTATAAGATAGAAAAAAACGCTAAGTTCAATGAAATTAACTTAAATACTAAATAAGTACAAATTAACCATATCCTTCCATTGAGATAATTATTGTAGATTTCAAGTTACGACCATTTTACGTCTTTTTGACATAGGCGGCAGTGATCATTTACCATCAGGTGACTTGCTTACTCATTTGCCTCCCTATTTATAAAAAAAACGAATAAATCATTTAAACTTCTAAAGCCTATTTTAATGGACCTTCCTGAAATGGGTGTTGGTTGATATTTCCTGACTAACAAGTTTTGTAATTACCGGTCTTAATGAGCCTAGTGTACCTAGCTCTAAAGACAGTTAGATACTGAAAAAAAAACGCACAGCAAATAAAAACGCCAGCATGTTAAAACTAACAGACTTTTTCGCTTCGCCGCCCCTGAATCCGCTAAACCGCCATAAATAGGTACCTTAAAAACTACCACTTACCTTAAAACATACGAAGAGTGAGAATGGCATGGTTACTATGACGAGGATCCATGCCAGCACCACCAGTATCTTCCCGCATGTTTTTGATTCCGAGTCGGCCTCCTCATTTGCTAAAAAATACAAAAAAACGTTACTAATATACCAAAACAAAAGCAAAAGGAAAATCACTTAAAATGCCTACATGAAGTTATAGTCGGATACAAATTTTGTCGACTAGACATTTCAACCATCATACTAAAACAACTAAAATAGACAAGACTGCTTCAAATTTCTTTTCCAAATGACTAAACAATGCGTAACATTCGACGCTTGGCAGTTTACTGGCTGAGCCGAGCGGCTAAATGCGTCCATTAAAAATTCATCATGGGAATCGTAAGGTGTCATTGAGGTATGGAAGACGGTCACATGCGACTTTTTGTACCTGTGGACTCGGCCACGACGACGGTGGTGGAATCGGAATACCGCGCCAGGGTTGCAGCTGCGGGGGCGTGCGGTCAAACCCACTGTCGCTGCTTGACTGCGTCGGTGAGGCTGTCTCATTATCAGCGAGCTCCGGCATTGTCTCAGCCGAGGACATGCGCGGAACTTGGCTGATGTTTATTTAGGGGAATGATATCAACGAAAACTGTCTCAACTTTCTGGGACGTGTTAATTTCGCGGCAGTTTTTATGTCGAAAGTTGCAGAACGAGTTCGAACATATTAAATTTGCAGGACTTAACTTTTTATTAGTTTGACCGACGTCCTGTGTTATTCATATGAAATTATTTTCACTTTCTGAACTTAGTTTGCTATCTTACAATTTTATTTTGATGAGCTAGTTTTATCACTTTACATGAGGTAGATTTGTCGCTTCCGATAATGCTATTTTAAATTCTGTTGAAGAAGTGATAAAGCAATCTAAAAGCTCAATGGATAAAAATGTGCTCTTTCTGATCAAGAAGTCGTAGGTTTGAACACGAGCCTTTGGAGTCGATTGGTACCTTTGTTATTCAAATATATGTGCGTATTTCTACCATTAGCTCTGCGGTGAGTTAGAATTTTAGGATACCAGCATGTTTTGGGTTACTCAAACTTAAGAGATGAGATTTAGTTTAGAAGTTGCCAAGGGACAGCAGTCGCTTCATTGTAAATATCAGATTGACCAAAGCATTGATCATGGTTGAAACGTCAGAGTATGAGTACATATGAGAATAGAAGCAGACAGTGATTATGAGAAGGGCAAGTAAAATAAAAAAAAAAACACAACACTTCATGGACCTGATTCTGTAATAAGTAGCTTTTAAGTAAATATTGCACTTAAAAAATTCCTCGGAGGGTTCAGGTGGGACTCGAACCCACAACCTTCCACAATTTAAGTGCAATATTTACTCAAGAATAAATTGCAAAGAATTGCTATACCAAAAATAAAAATTATAAGTAGCTTTTAAGCACTTCTGTTACAGATATCAGACTACAGAACATAATACCTACTTAAATATAGATACCCACAGATATTTACATCCAGACAATCACACGTGTGTTTTTCCAGGGTGGGGGTCGAACCCACAACCTTTGGCGTATGAGGCAGGGTCACTACAAAACGCGCCATCCGGCCAGTCACGTTCGCGTAGTAGCAAAGTCACTTTCGGAAAATATGCTTCGTTACCATGAGATATTCTAGCAAGTAACAAAACAACAGTAATTCAGGCAGATAAACACTATAGCTTGCTGCGACACCATCACACTTGAGATTATGAATTAGTGACTATTATTATCGCACAAGAATATCTGCCTATCAATATGTTGGTTAAAACGACCCATTTCCATGATCAGTCATGAACGTACGAGTAAAACTGGTAGAAACACCTGACACCACATCATGGGACACCCATGCAATAAAACTATAGCCAATGACCATACGGATTTATCTAAGAATTCTTAAATGATAACTCAGGTACAAATTGTCCCAACCCGGGAATCGAAACCGGGCCGCCAGGCCAGCTATCGCTTTAAAATTTGACCCTTTATCCAGCTAAAGGCAGTCAAACATCATGAAGCAGTCGACAAAAATAGAAAATGAGAGAATGAAAAAAAAGTTTAAATCTTAATTAAAATTAATTAAACATTAAAATAATTTAAAGCTTACCTTGTCCAACGATGCGGTTCATTTATTCCCACATGGTGGTTTTCGCGGTCGTTAGATCTCAGACACCATCATTACTTCAACCGTGCACTTAGAAATATGACTCTAATTTACTCTTATAAGTACGCAAAGCCATTATAATTAATTCGCAAAAGCATGACTTACGACGTAGGGTCTTCTGAATCTAGGCTCATTAGACCCAGAAGAAATTTAAATCTAAACACTAATTGTTACTCTGCGAAACGAAAAAAAAACTATTTCAACTTATTCGACCTACATTACTAATACGTAACTAAAGTTCGCCGAGATTTGTCCCTCATGACAGAAGGACCCCGAAATACAGAACCCCTGAAGGGTTGTTCGACGTCTCTGTACTATGGACAGACACGGGTCCAACCCTCCAGGAGACTGTGGCCTTACAAGGCTCACACCACCTTATAAACCTTAATGTACTCTCACGTGCCCACGCCTTTTTTCTCATTGGCCAATCTAGACTTCTTGATCCTCCCTCCGACTCAATTTCACCATGGTAATGGAAGGAATTACTGTCTATTAAAAGGATTTATCCCATATTTTTCAACCTTTTGCAAACTTAACCGAGCCAATCAATAGAAGCTTACTATCTCATAAACAAGTTTACAGGAAAATTCCATGAAAGATTATGATGGGAATCGCAAACAAATAAAGTTCTTGAGACATTAGATTCTTAAAACATATGTAATATTTTGTTTTTGATCCACATATTGGGACTTGAAAAGACTAATTAAATAGGTAGTTGAATGTTACAACTTTTAAATACTTAAACTTTTTTTAAATACCGTATTAAACAACATTAGAATTCGTTTTCTTTATTGGAATCTCCACATTTTTTCTGCATCAAATGGGAATAAGGATAAGCTATGTTTACGATGGAATTGCATTGGTTAGCTCTTTAACGATTGAAATTCGTATTGACGCGTTTGATTTATTTGAAAGTTGAAACTAATTATTTACGTAATTCATTCTTTAGGCTCATTAAGTATAGTTAAACGGTAGGTATGATTGAACAAACATGATAAAGAAGGTGTTTGAGAGGTCGAGACGTTTATTTGGTATTAATTCTTGAAATTGAAGAATAGCTTGGCTTGCACCCTGTTGTGGCCTACGAAACTCAGCTCAACTTTAGTAACAAATTCAACTTTATTCCCAACACACAAAGATGTTCAAAAAACATCTCTGTGTGTTGGGAATAAAGTTGAAAGTTAGTTTAAAAAACTTTACGGAACTTTGGGCGAAAAGCTATATACAAAAGTAGTTGAAGTGCAGCAAGTTTCGCGCCTATCAAAAATGGCTGTACGTCAAAATAATGAGTAAAATTAAATACTTAAGTCATGGTTGGTGGGGGCGGGAGCCCCCGCTGTTAGTCGAAAACGACTCCTGCTGGTGGGTTTTTGATGTCCGCTCGTTTGGAAATTGAAACAAGTCTTTGTGATTTCGGTGAAAGGAGGAGTGCGCGATGTCAACTCGAAGTTTGGTGGTGCACAGTGCGTTGAGGCGCTGCGTGTGCAGCGGCCGACGCGGGACTGCAGAGTGCAGTGTGCCGTTATCTGCGTGCGGATCCGGGGCGTGGGCGGACCTCCCGATCAGAACACCTCCTCCTAGCAAGACCTTGAGCCACTGCACCTGCGTGAGCCATCTTGTAGCTTTGGAAAGGGAAACTGTAATAATTAATACTAACGACCTGTTTCGTTTTTTTTTTGGGGATGGCTGCTAAGTGCTTTCACGAGCACATTTAACTCTGCCATCGTCGAGTGATTAAAGAGACACGTACAATACAAAATAAAATTGATTGGTGTGACGAGAATAGCTTTTCTGGATACACCTGTTTCGTTCTTCGACCTCGAGTGAAGTATTAAGTAAACAAATGGTCGGTTAATTTAAAATGTAAAATTTTCCCAATTCTACCCGTGAGTAACGCCAATCAAATATTAAAGTAGCATGCTTATTTGACACTCGAAAAATAAATAGTTATACAGTACGATTTCACACTTCGGGAGTCCCTTGAATGCGGGGGGCACAAGACCGATCTGTGTGGAGAACTTTGGGAGAAGCCTATGTCCAGCAGTGGACGTCTATTAGCTGAAATAATGAATGATGATGATGATTTTATCCATTTACGTTGCATTATATACTTGATAAAATAGGGGTTAAGCACGATGGTAGCTCAGTGGACACGAACGTGCCTACCATGCGAGGCGTCGCGTTTCGAAACCGAGCACGCACTCACAAAATAAATATTGACACAGAAGGCTGACTGCCCACTAACAGCTAAAAATATGTCATGTACTCACGCAACGCCTTTTCGACCACATTAATCCTAACTTATGACATAAGATTGTCAAACTGTCGAGGTCTATGGTAGAGGCCGCGCGCTTTTGTACTCATGCCGGGCAACAACCCTAGCATATGTCAACGAACTCTTCTAAATTCAAAATCAGGTCAAAGTCTAACTTCTGTGTGTAATTATTTTGTGACGCACTTCAGGATTTTTCAAATCTGTGCGTATTTCTACCATTAGCTCGGTGGAAAAACGTCGTGAGGGAACCTGCACGTGTTGGATAATGGGGGCTACCGCGTGTGGAAAATCCGTTAGATGGCGTACGTGTAGACTGAGGTCCAACTTCAACGTCATTGGTCGTTTAGTGAAATTTTGACAACTCACATCCAAAATAACCAATTATCGCATAGCTGGACCTTAAAGTCAAAGTCAAAGTAAAGATATTCTTTATCTGCATAGGCTTGTACACAGCACTTACAAATCATCATACATAAAAAAAATATTTAAAACTATTTGAAAATAATATATATGACTTATAATTATAATGATTTAAATGAAATTAAATATATATCTTGATACATAAAGATACACTAAAAAATAAATAGACATAATGCGATTCTACCAACGGTATCGGAAAGTTGATTCTAACGAGAAGACCCGGCAAGAAACTTGCCAGTTACCTACTCTTTTTAATCGTCAAAATGTTTATTACAATGTTTCCCGCATACCACCTCCTCCAGTCTACATATACGCCATCTAACGGAATTTTCACACATGATAGACTTCATTTCTGTAATATTTAACCATGATTCGGTTGGCCTGGTTCGTGTGTTAAAAGGAGTTTCCTCAACTATCGCGTCGCTATGGGGTTTATTGAAAAAAGTATATTAAGGCCCGCGGATCCTCACGACACGTGTAAGCAACAATGACTATGTGAGGCGTTACCATAGAGCAAGTAAAAGGAAAATGATTTAATATACTAGATTAATCGGTTTGGAAATAAAAAGGGAACTATCATCAGACGTGTAGGTACGAACTTACGTTTATTGCGAAAGTTATACAACGAATCTCTTATAGTATAGTGTGCTTCGCATTTTTAGGACTTAAAATAATATATTTATTAATTTTAGTAATGACACAATCATTTACTAATAATGTAGTTGCACAATATAGCTTGAGATATCTTATAATCACAGGAAATGTTAGTTTTTGAATACAAAGTTACATACAGTCATGATTAAGATTAATTACAACCGTGGGAGAGCCACGCATCGGTATGAATGGGCCGGCTTTACCGGAGTGATACCACAGCCCCACAGAAGACCGGCGTGTTGAGTGAGTGAGGGTGCCAGCGGCCCAATTGGGGGGATTGTGACTCTACTAGTGTTGCAGGTGCCCATGGGCGGTGGCAATTCATTACTTCAGAGGACATAAACAAATCTGTGATTTAATGTCGTAAGGCCCAAACAGCAGACAAAAAGGAAAATCATTGCTTTATGCCTTTTAAAAGGCTTTTGGGTCTTATGACATTGAGGTCAAGATTCATTTTATTGTGGTCTTTTCTTTACCAGGCCCCTTGGATAGCTTGAACTATGATTAGGGCCTAAAATAAAGGAATGAGAATAATACCTACAAGTGTAGTCCTGAATAAAAATAAAGTTTAAAGTTTACATATACGATTTATTGATGACATACTTAGATTACATTACATTACAAACTTAAAAATATCTTCTTACTAGCACTTAACTACAATCTGGTGACTCTAAGAGTATAATTTGGTAGGCCCACTTGCCTCCAGCGCTCGGCCACAACCTTCCTCAGGACGCCACCGAACCAACCCCTTTGTTATACAGTCCGCTTTTTATTTCTATAATAGGCCTGTTTCCAATTTTTTTTTCTGATTAGTAATCAAAGAAGCTCACCAGAGTAGAAACATCGGCAAAAGATTACTCTGTTAGCATGAATATTCTCCGAGATATCACCATTCAAAGATCACGTAAAATAAACCTTGTCAAAACGCTCCATACAACGGCCCTGCCACGCTGTGACGTCACACGGTGCTAGTTTGTGTTCATCACGGGAGACCTTTGTTCGATAGCTATATTAAATAATGCTTTTATGAAAATGGTTTCAAAAGAAAAGTTGCTCAAAATTGCATGAATTATCTAATTGTATATAATTATTTAGTAAATGTAATACTTTTAAAATCAAGTTACGTATCAAATTTAGATCTAACTTTAATTGACTGATGACAAAAAATATCAAACTAAATTCTTGTATATAGTTTTTTTTTCCGTTATTTCTCCATTTTATACAAAAAATCTTCCAATCTCTAACCTTGGAAACAAGCCTATTGGGTATTTGACTAATCTCGATATAGTAAAAAATATTTATACTTTTCCAAAATACTGGCAAAAGAGAAACAATGGCCAACATTTTCAGTTAAAAATATAACGTCTAGCTGGTTTTATGAGCATTCAAAGTTTCATGGGCAAGTCCATTTTTAAAGTTTAAAATTAAAAAAAACGAATTATATGATTGAACTACCCGTACATTTTCCACCAACTTTTATTATAAACCATTTACTTAAACGAAACATTTGATATAGCTACCAAACAAAATTTACTAGACGCGCATACAAGATACGAGCGTATGACGTCACTTGCCTGTAGCCATAGAGCGTTTTTGGGCTTGCCCAAAATATATGCTCTTAAAGTTGTGATATCTCAGGTGATTCAAATCAGAATCGAGCAATTCTTTCAATATAATGTTTCTTAAATTGAGAGGTCTTTTGATTGAACACATATTTATTTTTGTCAAATACCCTATTTGACTTCAATATAGAGTGCATGAGAATTGCTCCTCAGTTTAGAAAGTGTGTAGTTTTACATTAATTTGCAGCTCTGATTTTTATTCAATTTGTAACCTATTTGCGTGTCCATAACTTCAGCGTCAAGTGCACTAAGACCTATACAAATTGATTCAAACTTGAACCTTATTTTGCCGGCATAAGAGTCGAGATGTTTACGTTTTACTGCAGGGGACTCTACAATATGGTTGATGAAAACGTCTGCATAAAACCAAGCAATTTCTTAGCAAATCGCAAAGGGCTTAGGGGGTGGAAATGTCCCTGAGGTATTCCTCTGCGCGACAAATTATGTTACGAAAAGCGGGGTTTAGAAAACATCGCGGTATCGTTTAGCTGGACAGAGTGAAAAAGAAAAGTTTGCTCTGGATGGAAAATCATGTTTCACAGTGTTGCGAATTATTGAAAAATGTAATTATTTTATTTTGCAATGGAAATTTATGTAATCTTTATTCAGTTTATGTCAAATATTATGTAAGCTACCGTTAATTTGGGAATTCGATTTCCACCGAGAAATTTTTTTTCAAATTTAGTCATTACAACCAGAGGTGGAGGTCACCGACTATTCGAACCGTTAAACAAAACTTAGTTTAAACTGATTTTACTCATTTTGTCTGCGCATATGCTTGTTCAAGTTGTGGCACTATGATAGATAGATAACGTTAAATGGTCACAAAACAAAAAGAAATAACAAAATCATTAGGTACAGCATAGGTAAGCAGGAAGCTGCTGCCTGATTTTCAGGCTGATCCTGGGCGACGTAACGTGCACGCTTAACTCAAGATGAGTAGAAAATCAACTGCCAATATTATTGCAAAGATACAACGAATCAGCAAAGATCTTGCATTCTTAACCGGCCACTCAAACAATGTACCATAACCAGTAGATTATAAGTACATTACATGGTTGCCAATTGTTATTATTTTTATATCTCTAATCTAGACTACGTTGTTGGTGCAGGGTTGTTGCACGTAGTTGAGGCAAAATCCTCTGTTGTCGATGTCCACGGGCGCTTCTACGTTGTCGCTATGGAACCAGAGGCGGAACGGTTTGACTGTACCTGCAAAAAAAAACATACTTCAGATCTCACGCATTGGCTAAACACCTGCCTGTCCCACTCCGCGTTTAGGCACAAAATAATTACACACAGAAGTTAGACTTTGACCTGATTTTGAATTTAGAAGAGTTCGTTGACATATGCTAGAGTTGTTGCCCGGCATGAGTACATAAGCGCGCGGCCTCTACCATAGACCTCGACAGTTTGACAATCTTAATAATATAATAATAATAATATTTCACTACATCACATACATTGATTGTATGTCATAAGTTAGGATTAATGTGGTCGAAAAGGTGTTTTTACCCGTTAGTGCGCATGCGTAAGTACATGACATATTTTTAGCTCTTAGTGGGCAGTCAGCCTTCTGTGTTAATATGTGTTTTGTGGTTTAGGTATCGAACTTGCAAGTACATGCGGCGGCCATTCCGGAGGGGCTAATGGAAGGGACTCACGAGCGAGCGGCGACGCATGCGCGACAGTTGTTTGTGGCTTACCTTACGTTGTACTAATATTAGTATTCTGTGCTACACATACAAAGGAGTCTCCTACTGTGGAAGAGCCACGATTCAGCATGAATAGACCGGCTCGACCGGAGTGATACCTACCACGGCCTCACAGAAGACTGGCGTGAAGCAGTGCCTGCGCTGTTTTGTCGAGTGAGTAAGGGTACCGTAGGCCCATCTGGGGGATGGAAAGTGAGTTATAGGCCGGCAGCGCACTTGCAACTCTAGTGGTGTCGCAGGTGTCTATGGGCGGCGGCAATCGCTTACCATCAGGTGATCCGTCTGCTCGTCTGCCATCTATCACATAAATAAGAGCGGAAACACGAGTCCACTTTACTCACGCACTGGCCTGATTGCTGAAACTTATAATTAATACGGATATCAGACAACAGAGGCAACACAATATACAATTTAAAAAGGTGTTTGTTAGGGGGAGCATTTAGAACTAACAGTTTTCAATAAGTTCTAAATGTCACTTGTGAGAATGTTTGTCCAAGGTGGGAAACGAACCCACGACCTTGGCGTATGAGGCAGTGTCTACCTAATGTGCCATCTGGTCAGTCAAAATTGTACTTTTATGGAGTTGCTAGGGTTGACCGATTCAATGTGATTTCTTACATAATTAAAAAAAAGAAATTAACGCGCTGCTTCAAACACACTGCAAAATTATTTTCAGGTTCAAGCTCATTAATCATTTTGCAAAATGAAACGCGGAAGGGAACGCGACATTTTAAGTTAGGTTGGGTATTAAAAACATAATAAATAGGCGTTTTTTAGGTCCTTCGGTTTTGTTACGAAAAAGGGCATTTTGTCGAGATCCGCTCTGTCGACTTTGTAAAACGCCAACTATTTAGACTGAAAACGCCGGCTAGTTATAACGTAAGCTGAACAGGCTACGCAAACAGACCTAAATGAGGCTGTATTTCGCCGAATGAGTGAGGATAATGTAGGCCCAATTGGGGGAAAACCGCCAGCAAGTTTGACAACTTGCTGCATATTTATCCTTAACCAACTAAAAAAAATCTTTTCGAGGACAAAAACGTACCAAAAAGTAATAAATCATCCTCTTTGCCCTAAATGCGTTTAACCGTAGGAGAGCCATAATGGGCCAGCTCGACCGGAGAGATACCACGGCCTCACAGACGACCGGCGTGAAGCAGCGCCTACGCTGTGTCTCGCCGAGTGAGTGGGGGTACCGGAGGCCCAATTGGGGGAAAGGGGGTTAAAGGTTGACAGTGCACTTGTGACTCCACTAGGGTGACCCGGGTGTCTAAAGATTGCGGCAATCGCTTACCATCAGGTAATCCATCTGTTCGTCTGTCTGTCTATTACCTATCACATAAAAAACATGTAAAATAATTTAGTTTTGTTTCGGCGTGAATGTCGGAGACAGATGAAGGCTATCCCTCAACTGGTGGTGTCCAGTACCACAAAGTAAGCACAGTACAGGTATCATTTGAAAATATACCAAAATATCAAAACCTTTCAATAGAAATAGAAATAGAAATATTCTTTATTCAATTTAAGTCCTTATAGAACATTTATGAATGTCAAATATTACCTATGTAATCTACCGCTGATTCGGAAAGTACATTTCTACCGAGAAGAATCAGCATGAAACTCAGTAGTTACTCTTTTCCAATTATAATAATTACAGTTTTCATTCTGCTAATAAAAAGAACCTTATTAGGATAACAGTTACAGTATGATAAACAATGCTTTTATCGTTTAGATAATCGTCAAAGTAAAATTATGGAATCAAACTTATACATATAAAATAATAGGCAAAGAAATTAACATGTCCAGGAATCCACTTGATTTAAATAATCTTCTACATTATAGTAGCCTTTTCAATATGAATTTTAAATTCATGTAATGGTAAGTCAATAAGTTTTTGTGGTATCTTATTAAACATTTTATGCTCAATCCCACAAATGAATTGCCAATTTTATGGAGTCTTAGATTTGGGACCGCAAGCCTATGTTTATTTCATGTGTTAAAGCTATGAAAATCAGATTTACTTACAATTTACTTACGACCGAAAATATAACAATTGGGTTAATATGCAAATGATTCCTCTATTTCTATTTGAATTCAAACCGCTAACTTGTTCGTCCCTCGCCAACACACAAACCCAGTTTGTGCCAGTTATTATCACAAAACTTAATTCCTCTCAGGGCCGTGTCATTCAGCCAGTGTATTTCTGTCAGGAGAGCAGTATACTACTAGGTATAGCTGTTTCCATGTAGACTTTTGCAAACAGTTCACTTGAGTAAAAAGAGTGAGACACGGATACGCGTGGCGATGCTAGCCATCTAGCGGATTTATCAAACAGGATAACCCCTATTTCTAAGATGCCGTCGGCCTAATGGGGTATGGGAACTAATTCTTAGGTATCTTTTTTATATTTTATTTCAATACCTTTTACTATTTTAAGCAATAAATTTGAATATTTTTGTAATCAAGACAGTAGTTATGTTTTAATTAATTTTTTAACATTTTAAATTTAAGCGTATTTGTGACGTCACAAGGGCGCTACACCATATTAATAGTGTTACCACGTGCTTTTTTCCCCAAAATCGTGGCAAATAAATTATAATGTAAAATGTTACTTGTGGGCAAAATCCCTATTAATCGGGGGAATTTTACATCACTGTCTGACAACATTCCGGCAAAACAAAAAACAGAGAGGTATCTCTAATCAATTTTATATCACCTTTCAAATAAATGTTAACTGGTTGGTAAGGTTTTATTGTACTCGTATTACAACTAGCGCCAATTGTTGGTTCTTCCGATAGACTAAGTGTCAATCACAGTAGATGTCGCCTAATGTAGCACTTATTTTATCTTGTTAGTGCAGTATGACTGAAAATTCTGCTGACCTTGGGTCAGATGAAGGTCAAACGCGATTTTATTGAAAATATCATTGATCTTATGCTTTTAAATTTTAAAAGCAATAAAATATGGTATGAAAGACAAATGCCTCGAAATGGTTTTCGATTTAGGACATGTTTGGTTTTTTCCCCATACCCCATTGGGGAGGAAAGGAGGTTAAAAGTTAGCAGCGCGCTTGTGACTCTACTGGTGTTACAGGTGTCTATAGACGGCGGCAATCGCTTGGCATCAGATGATCCGTCTCTGCCACCAATCACATTAAAAGGCTTATAGGTAAACCAACGCCTGCGCGATGTAATTGACGCTCAGCGCCATCTCTTGGTAGAATTTGAAACTAAGGTTGAAACTAACTGAACTCACTCGTGAACTGGTTCGAAACTAAGGTCCTGCTAACTGAACTCACTCGTAAACTGCTCCGAAACTAAGGTCCTGCTAACTGAACTCACTCGTGAACTGGTTCAAAACTAAGGTCCTGCTAACTGAACTCACTCGTGAACTGGTTCAAAACTAAGGTCCTGCTAACTGAACTCACTCGTGAACTGGTTCGAAACTAAGGTCCTGCTAACTGAACTCACTCGTGAACTGGTTCGAAACTAAGGTCCTGACTGAACTCACTCGTGAATTGGTTCAAAACTAAGGTCCTGCTAACTGAACTCACTCGTGAACTGGTTCAAAACTAAGGTCTTGTAACTGAACCTAATCGTGAATGGTTACGAAACTAAGGTCCTGCTAACTGAACTCACTCGTTCGAACTGTTCGAAACTAGGTCCCTGATAAACTGCTCACTCGTGAACTGGTCAGAACCTGAAAGTTATTCACGAAAATTGCCGGGCATCTGTTCAAGCCCGGACAATACTGCAATCAAAAGCTTAATAAGGTTTATTTGCTATGCTACCCACGCTACGCAGGTAGGGCGGAATATTTGCGAAGAATTGCATACAAATATTATAGCTGCATAGCCTGCATACTAATAAAGTTATTGTTTGTGTTCATCCGGAGAGGCAGGTCGGTTTTGTGTTTGTTTGTTACATAATATAAATCAAATACCTACCTAGGTACTAGTTGGCAATACACTAAAGCTATTGATCTATTTCTTTAAAAAGATATTGTTTTATTCCTTTTGAGCTGTGTCTAGGGTTGCAAACTACCTATACTGTTTTTCACTATGTACTTTTGAATATTGAACAAAAATAAAGTATAGTACAATTTTTAGCATCTAAAAGTTACACTATTACATTTAAGTGTGAGACGACGGCCGCTACCGCCACTTAACTAAACATTAAAATTTAAAAAATTATACATGAATTTTACATTATATAAATAAAATACTAATAATAATCTCAGACCTAAATATACTTTATTTATTGTAGGAAAAAAGTTGGCAGCTCTATAATATGTCTGCTCTATGAACATTTAAAAGTAAAGTAAAAATGCATGCAATGCATGGTTAAAGAACACGTCATGGTCACAAATCCCATAGGTAGTTAAATTCATTCTAAAATAATAATAAGTAATGTACCTACTACACAACGTCATAAGGTTCGGAATTGTTCTGATGACTTGAATACAATAATTTTCTATCTATACATAGGTAATATTTGCGCAACTTAATTATATGTAGAATACTTTCTATCTTATTGTCAAGTATACATACATCTAATAGGCTTATGTTTTTGGACGAGTATGTGCAAACTCAAAGAAAAACCATAATACAGCGTAGTAAATAAACAATTAATTGTTAGAAAATAAAAAAACAAAAGGTTGTACGTTAGGGATGTTAATTTCTGGCATCGGCCGGGACTCGAACCCGGGCCTCCCACCAAATACAGCAGGAATTCTACCTCTGAACCACCGATGCCCGATGGAATAGGGCGAAAGAGGGGTTGATATTCATTCGAATTTCGTGACGTCATAACCTGTGAGGACGGCCATTGGTCGGTTCCCTCTTCTGGCGTATTGACTGCTTTTCTGAATACAGCTGCACTGCTGCAGGAAGTACCTGATAGTCTAATTTGAAGTTCCCCTCTCTTTCACACGCGGTGGGAGCGCTTTTGTTTGAATGCGACAGGTATAGTCTCATTTATTACGGGACGGGCTTCATTATAAACCACCTGGATTTCTAATTAGTATTTAACCACCATAATTTCTCCTATCTCCAAATTCGTGTTAATGGTCTGAAGTCGATGTGAAGTGTTAAGACCACTTATTATAACCGACGACTTAAAGCAGTGGAAGTGAAAAGAAAAATCGTTTTATTCTACCTTAGATATACCTATTAGAAAAATGTAATTAATGTCTTAACGTCGTAAGGCCCATAAGCCTTTTAAAAGGCATAAAACAATTGATTTTCCATTATGTCTGCTGTCTGGGCGTCACGACGTTAAACAGAAGATTTGGAAATGAAAATTTTTGCCTTGTTTCGTTGGTAACAATTTAAGAATTTTCTTAAAGTAAGAAAATATTAGTTCGAATATTTATTGTTATCGTTAACTTATGCCAGGACTACTAGGTTCATATTTGAATGAGGTTGTATCCTTATTAGTCCACGTGATTGTACACGGAACTCTTTCATATGCATAATCATATTTTGTACACAACGGGGTGAACGTAAAACCTGGTGGCTTACAACGAAGCCGTCGAGTAATGTAGGAGAATATACCTGTCACATTCAAACCAAAGCGTGCGACCGCGAGGGAAACTCCTATGCAGTCGTAACAACCGGTTCGTTTTAGGCCTTTCTTCTCCGGCGCGTAATTTGGCCCGCAATTTGTGTGATGGGGCACTGAAGTGTGCGCGCCAAGACCCGCCACTTAATTATGTAAAAATACCAGAACAGCTGGGGAGTGCGTTAAATAGGTTGTACTTCAAAGGCTAGTATGCTTAGTTGTAAGCTTGTGGTTTAAGTGTATTTTTTATGTGATAGGTAGCAGACAAGCAGGCGGATCACCTGACGGTAAGCGATTGCCGCCGCCCATAGACATCTTCAACATCAGTAGAGTCACAAGTGCGCTACCAATCTTTCACCCCAATTGGGCTTCCGGTACACTTCACTCACTGGACGAAAAATACCGCAGGCACAACCATTATTTTTAATTGCCATAGGTACCTAATCTTGATAGCCATTCAGGTAGCCGCTTCGTAATTGGAGTAAATCAAAACTCAAGTCTCTTTATGCCAGAATTTTACAAGAAATCATCCAACTTGAACATATTTTTAAAATTTACTTTTGAAACAAACCTTTCGCATCGGATCAACAATCGCGCATAACGAACAGATTGCATACAATAACTCGTTATTGAAAATACTATGCAGTAGATTACACTATTTATTTAAAATAGATATGATTTGAAAGGAGATATTCCATGTTATTTCCAACTAGTAAATACTGATTGCTGTCTTAATTCGTTCACTTCTTCTATTGGAAATCTCTCTATAACGAAGGTTGTCTATCTTGATGGCCTTCACTTGTTTACTCGTGTAGTTACTTAGAAATCATTATTTCAAGATTTTTAAAATAAGCTTATTAGAAGAAATGCGCAGTTCTTTCATCCTAGCAACACCCACTTGGATCCTCGCTACACCTTTACAAAAATAGGTTAATTGGGAAAAGATAAGCCTTTGCAATTAGACAGGATTTATCGATAAACATTTAAATCCCTTAAACTAGGTACCTGCCCTAGCAACCTTCTGAAAAATATTGTTGTATGATCTTTGGCAATTTGATTTAGGACTTGCCCAATGTAGGACGCTACATGCGTTGACACTCTGAAACCCTCCCTTCGTCCCGGGAATACGAGGAAAGCCGGAGCCGTGGCCAATGCTGCAATGAGACTGCAAGCTACGAAGTAGAGGAATCTGGTGTTGCAAGGACTCGTCCATGGGCGGTGGTAATCGCTTACCATCAGGTGAACGGCTCGTCTGCCACCTATACTATAACAAAAATGTGGTGTCTTTTTCTTAAGAGACTCAGCTAAGCGCCTAGTTGAAGTCAAGGCATATTCAAAGGCTGGCAGCTACTTCGCCCTAGCGAATTTCTATCGCTATCCAACAAGGTAACGCTGCATTTTGGGGTAATTGCCACAGGAGCCAACTCTGTTTTAATGTTTCATTGTTAATTTTTAGTTATTGTTTTTTTTTCATTCGTCTTCCTTCCTTTGTCCAATAAAAACTTTGTGAAAATATGCTTTACATCCCTTTGACACTGCACCAAGTTTTCTGGAGGATCTCACATGAGTGCGAATGAGTTCCCGAATATCCCGAATGTCGGATTCTTTCTTAACTACTCTGATTTTTAATCATGCGGAGTAAACTGACAGAAGGAAATGTCAAGTTTCTATACATTTTGACATTTTGCATCTATCAAATTGAGTGATAATGTATGGGGATGACACATGGACATCTGTCAGTTTACTCCACATGATTAAAAATTTCGTGTGAACACTAGCGTATAAACTCATTCACCATCAAACAGAATCCTACAGAAAACGGGATCCTGTAATAAACTGGAAACTGTGTACTTATCCACTGAGAAAAGAAGCATAAGGTTGGACGCCCTGCGACAAGATTGGATGATGACATTCGAAGGCTGGCTGGTGTGGGCTGGATGAGAGTGGCCGAAAATAGGAGCAGTGGCGTGCATTAGGGGAGGTCTACGTCCAGCAGTGGACGAGTTGTTGTTGATGATGATCCACTGAGATACATCCCTCTCAACTTACTCAGTACTGTAGCAAGCGTCATAGACAGGTCAGCGGAAAATCGGGAGCAGTGGCGTGCATTATCGGAGACCTAAGTCCAGCAGCGGACGAGTGTGGTCTGCTGCTGATGACTTCCAGAGCTACATCCCTCTCAACTTACTCAGTACTGTAGCAGGCGTCATGGAAAGGTCAGCGGAGAAGGTCCCCCCGCAGATGCGGTCGGTGCAGAGCGCTTGCGCGGGCTGCACGCGGCCCACGTTGGCGGCGCACGGCACCAGCAGCCAGTCGTTGGCGCAGCTGTTCGGGCCTGCGCCGGAGCCGATCATGGCGTTCACTGGCCCGTTGCTGTTCCCGCTCAGAGTGAACGCTCGGGAGCGGTTGTTCACTGGAACAAATGAGAGTATTAAAAACGATTGCAGTAGATGAGCATGGGTGCCAACTGTTGAGGATCGACGGCTGGACCTGCCTCCTTTTATATTGTTTGTTAGGTGTTACCCGCGACTTCGTCTTCAAGGAATAGGTATCTTCGGTAGCACTTTTAGTTGTTTTTTTGACCCCTTACAACCCCCTTTTTGCAATAAAAAGTAGCCTATAGCCTTGTAATGCTCTTTTTAGGGTCCAAGACCATCTGTATACCTTCATTCAATTCCGTTCAGTAGTAGCTCAATAACAGTGTTTTTTGAAGAAAATATACGAGAAATTAGTTTTGCCTTCATCAGTTTTTATTGGCATCACCAGCGAAAACCCTACAGTCCAACGTCTATACCTACCTAATTTTATTCTGGTAAAAGATGCATATATTTTTTTGTAAGTTCTAATTAATATAAGCTCAGTAGGGAGCATGCAGCTTAACTATACTATCAAAAACGCACTATGCCTACGATTACGCACTATTTGGATCTTACTTGCGAGTTACTCGCATGAATTAGAAAGTAGCTCGCATAACAAGCCGAGTCCCTTTGTTCTGTCAGTAGTTGTCCTACGGTTATTTGGCTTCCGGGAAAAGTCTGAAATAATCCTCTTTCCTTTACAAGTGTCAGAGTTTTTGACGTTTTTCCCGTTCGAGGCCTCACTGATATTGACAGGGGGACGTATACCCCCCTGTCAAGGTCACTGAATATAATAGCCCTTCTGATTGTAGTCCATCTATAGCTAGGCAGCAGCTTGCACTTATATAAACCAGTATAAATTGCGAATCGGTCAAGCGAGTTTCGGTGCAACAAGTCGCCATATTATGGGTTCAATCCTCCATCCCAATTTGGAAGTACTGTGCAATTCATCCCAACTTTTGTAAGAGACGCTGTCTCCTTATATGAGTTGAGCATTATTGGCCGTAATACAGTTTTCAAAACTAATACGGTTTATCGTTTGCTACCTTATAGTCTGTAATAATTGTTTTTGTTCCAATAAATAATTTCATTTTTTTTTGTCATTTATCAGAAGCAGTGGAGACTGACTTTATCAAGTCTGTATACTTAACTAGCGTTTCTTTTCAACTTCGCTATTAATAATTCACTCGGCTGAGGTTTTCCCTGCTAATAATTGATGCTAGTTCAAAGTATAAATAGAGAACATTTTCATGATACCTTCATCACAAAACCTTCATGTCGTGAAATAACTCTGAGACAACTCAATGACGCGACAGTCGGCTTCTATTAATAATGAATATGAAATTGATTACCGCGAGTTTTGTCTCGAATATTAGTAACAGTTTCTTTCCTTTATTCCTACTATTTTATACAGCTTAACTGTATATGTAATGACCAAGTATATAGAGACCCTAATACCTAATAGGTGCCCTGAACTAGTGCCTGATCATTGAGTTTCAACTTTAATGTTTTTTTTTTATGTGATAGCAGACGAGTAGCCGGAGCAGCCCTACACACCTGCATCACCAGTGTTAGCTAAGAAACGAATCACATAAATTATTTATTTTTTATTAAATTCCACAAGTTACATTGTGCGGTCTTAAGGCTTATGTAATAGTATGTTACAATTAGTACTGAATAGGCCAATTTATAGGCAAGTAACATGGGTTCTGGAAGGTTATGGGGACTTAATAAAGTATAAGTACCTAGTAATAGTAACAACATATGGTTTAGTGCACACTGTCTTGTACTAACTATACCCAAAACTGGAATTCAAGACCAAAAAATCTACTACAATGTTGCTACTGCAATAAAATGATCGTACCATAGTATACACCTTTTTTCTAAAAACACTTGCTGATGTAATTTATTTATTGGTAATTGTGATTCTACAATTTAAAAAAATAATACTATTCACTTTTTAATTAAAAAAAAAACACTTTAATAAAAACTTAACCACCCGTAATTGTAGTTTTCAAAGATGGTATTGCGCTTGTAACACTTCAGGTGTTAATAATATTTGGTATCTACCCACAAGATTTTAACTATGTATTTGACAGGTTAGTCTGCATAATAAGAAAAATAATGCCAAAAAGGTTGGCGAAACCTGAAAACGTCACTTGAAAATGACATTAACAGATTTGACAGTGACGTATCTGTCGTAGATTTTTTGGTCTTGAATTCCAGTTTGGAGTATAGTGCAAGTGTGCTCTAAACCATCGATAAAGATAATACGAGTATTATGTTTAATCTTGTTTAATTCTATAGATAATAATCTCATTTTTGCGTGACTTTCCCATCATCTTAAGCTACTTAGTATGAGATTAGGTCAATCATTGTATGTGATGTTGTATCAATATACTAATTATTTCTTTCCTCTGAGCTCTAAGATAACGTGCATCGACACATGAGCAATTCATAATAAATATACCAGATAATTGTGTCCCCAAAAGGCGCTTAATATTACTTAATCCTTTGTTACCCACTTGGAGGCATGTCTTGTAATAAATATTAACTAACGCTTCGTTCACATGAAAGATTAAGTTTTTTTTATGTGATAGGTGGCACAAGAGCAGATGGATCACTTGATGGCAAGAGATTGCCGCCGCCCATACACCTGCAACACGTGCCGTGGAGTCATAAGTGCACTGCCAAACTTTAAACCCCTTTCCCCCCAATTAGGCTTCCAGAACCCTCACTAACTCGTAGAAACACAGCACAAGCGCTGCTTCACGGTCTTCTGTGAGGCCTTGATATCACTCCGGTTGAGCCGACCCATTCATGTCAAAGCCCACTG
Source organism: Cnaphalocrocis medinalis (assembly GCA_014851415.1). Taxonomy (NCBI): domain Eukaryota; kingdom Metazoa; phylum Arthropoda; class Insecta; order Lepidoptera; family Crambidae; genus Cnaphalocrocis; species Cnaphalocrocis medinalis. Next base: position 19,662,851 of record CM026273.1, read on the forward strand.
TTAAAAGTTGGTTTTATGCAGCGGTTGTTTTTGGAAGTTCGCGGGTTTTGTTCTCTCAGAAACATGAGTGGGAAGCGCTACCCGTCATCGTCCCCCGTCGTCATCATCTAAGAGATACTTAGACCAGTATCCTTCACTCCATAGTACGCTGAGTATTTCTGACAAGAAACAGCCTGAGTATAGTTACAGCCTATGTCTTCGCTCAGAGCCCGTGAAATCCAGGCTTAACGCGTTAAGAACCGTCTGGGGCTTCGAGACACGAACGCGGGCCTATTAACAGCGGCCGAATTAATACCATCCATATCATCTAAGAGATACTTATACCAACGAGGTCATATTTTATCAGTAAGTGCGGTTTCAGATTAGTGTTCTATACGTGCGAAGAAGCTTCTTTTGTCGTGCGTATTAGCAGTCATAAAAGCATTGCCACGTTTTTTAGTATTGTAAACAAAAAAACGTTGCTATGGAAATGTGATGGCAATTAAGCATTTCTTGGCTCACGTGAACACGCGAAACACGATTATATACGCGCGTCTGGCTTTTTCAAGTATGTTTATGTGCTCTCAACATGGTAAATGCTGAATGCTATAGTCATATTTTGCTAATCAAGTGGAGTTACGGCATGGTCGACTCGCCCTCAGTTAGTCTCCCGAGTAGTTAAATTTCCCAAGAGACAATAAAAAATAATATTTTTAATTAGTAGGCTACATCGATTTTTACTCGTATACACCAATATGGCTTGTTGTCGAAATTTAAAGATAACATTAAAATTCCTTATTACCGCTATTGGAGCCATACTGTCCTTGAGTGGAGACCGCGACTCGGTAAACGTAGTGTTGGACGCCCTGCTACAAGATGGGATGACGACATTCGAAGGCTGGCTGGAGTGAGCTGGATGAGAGTGGCCGAAAATCGGGAGCGGTGGCGTGCCCAATGCACGCCACCGCGCTATGTCCAGCATTGAACGAGCGTGGGTTGCTGATGATGATTACCGCACTCCTCATTATTTATTACAAGCTGGGCAACAGCTTGTAATAAATAATGAGGACTTTGTCTTTATGGAGCTATTTTTTCCGTGCTATAATCTTATAATTATTTTATAGATAAGGCGATTCAGTATACAAGCTAGCAAACTTACCGTTATCAGGGCACGCGGTGTACTGTACCCCACAGAAGTTTCTTTCCATCCTGATGCAGATTCCGTAGTCCTGGTTGCTGAGCTGCAACCCTGACGCGGGTCGTAGTTGAACGAGCGCAGTTGCCCGGAGACCCCGGTGTAGTATTGCAGGCACCCCTCATCAGCTAAAGGAAGATAATAGAGGCTATCAGTGCTATATACGTGAATCATTACAGGGCTTATATTACTCCAGCGCCATGACCTACAGAAAGGCACTACACCTTCCAAAGAAACTACTGCCGCCAACCTATTTCACCTTCCAAGGAACTACTGCGCCAACCTATTTACACTGATGTGGCGACAGTATGATATTTTTCATAGAGCAAAACTCTACAAATTAAATGCAAGTAAATCTATATTATTATTATTTATATATAGTTTAAATAAAATATATATATATATATATATATTTAATAAAACTGAATCGCCGTTCGTTAGTCTGGCTAAACTCGAAACGGCTGGGCCGATGAGCTGATTTTAGTTTTAAAATGTTTGTCGTAGTCCAGGGAAGGTCTAAAAGGTGAGAAATTAAAACAAAAGTAGGTGGAACGAAGTTCGCCGGGAGCCACTATTGGGATTATAAAACGGCTACTTTTAGCAATAATTAACATTATTGTTAGGTACTTGCCGTGTGTTAAAAATATTGTATTGCAGTTTTGTTTTTGGTGTAAAATACATTCGTTACCTACTTATCGGCCGTGTGCAAAAACAATGTTTGCAAGGGGTCTAATTTGAAGTTGGCAAATACTTTCGGTCGGTTGAGCTGGGAGTCAACCAAACGTACTTAATTTGTTTTGCTTTAATGAAATGACGTCAGAGACTCTGAGACGGACAATCGTTTACAATTGAAGTTTAGTTATTGGCTGAGCAAGTCAGATCACAAAGCTTTGATCACAGGTTGCATGCAATTATATGCAGAGTGATCTGGACAAGTGACACAAACACGATTTTTGTAGAGAACTTTTTTAAAAAGAGATGTTTAATAGTGTACATATTTAAAAGATGTTGAATAAATCTATAAAGTGACTTTTCCTTATTGGGCAGAACGCACCATTTACTTAAATATAAGGTTCACTATTGGCAAATGAAAAAAAAAACACGATTCTTTACTCTTTACTTTTTTTTAGGTAAAGACTTATTACAATAATTCTCTGTGTGTAAAAGCGCACCAAGATATTGTTCTTAACTTTTTTTAATGGTTTTAATATGGAGCCTACTCCATCTACATCTATAATGTATGCCTGTGTAATAGCATTCAGCCAAGATGTTACGAGTAACGTACACTGGCAACTTCAAAGATGTTTAAAAGTGGATGCACTTTATTAATTTTCCTTTAAGTCCGTACGGCATAAGTTCCTATGAAACCTATAAAGGCACTCGTTTCTCATAAACTGTAAAGGGACCTCTGCACTTTGAAATAAGAACATGAATTTCTTTTTTTAAAAAAGGAAATTTATATTATCGTAACCTTGCAAGATTCTTGCGTCAAATGGGAGTTAATTTTCATGTTACTTTTTACTAAGTATCTATTAACGTGATTTTCTAAGTGGAGGTAGTTGAAGTAAGTATTTTTATGCCCCTTTCTTTATCCCCCATTTTAGGGAAGTGGGGGACGCGAGCGAAGACCCGGGCAAAAGCTAGTAAGAGTTCACACACTGCACCTATAATGTCTATTAATATACATTACATCCCGGGATGTATAGCATTACATTATGTAAATGTATCACACACACAACAGGTGAAGTAATGTATCTTTCCCTTCATTTCAATGGCATACGTCCCGCTTGTATTGAAATATAAATTTATATTTTCGCATAGCTCTGTATCGATAAGAAGACGTAAATACATATTTATAGCTGTGGTCTACTGACGATTTCTATGGAAATATGTATCAAGATGTATCGTACTATATTAAACACCTTTACATTACCTGCTGTGTGTAAACAGCTTTAAGTGCTATTTCTGGTTCATCCAATCAAACGTTTTTAAAAAGGTCGGGCTATAAATAACCTTAATTGAAAAATGGTGTGAAAACCTTTCTAAGTTTAGGATGTGATGCTTTATTTGGTCCCGGTGAGGCGAAGAGCAGGGCAGCATACCTACTAATAGATTTTGCTTTGGATTTCTAAATAGTGCATATGGACAAGACTGGCAACTAGTGCCATCTAAAACAAAAAAAGTAAAGCATCAGCCTATAAGAATATCAGTATATAGACTGGTACACCTTTCGGCGGCGCCTTATGCACACCCCCGGCTGGGAGACCGACGGGTAGTGTTGGGCTTGGTTAATAGACCAGTGCCCTGTGGCTAGGGGCGTTAAGAATACTGCCAAGGTATTCCCGGCCTGTCGTAAGAGGCGACTAAACGGGCTTCGGAGTACGTGAGCATGCCACTACTGGGGAGTGGCTTGCTCAGGATCACGACTCCGCGAGGGAAAAAATCCTACTGGGTGTCCTGGTAGGTCGCACATTTGGGAAGGGCATGCGTTGCGCCAAAACATTTTGGCCTCAAAGTGGCGAGCGCGATTTGCGGTTACGGTCCAGTCCCGGCTGTGGGTATCCGACCGCGATTGCGCTGAGATGGACACCCCAGGGGTTTGGTTAGGGTTAGAGTCCCACACCACCACCTTGTTCCCACATGTAGCAAGGTGAAGGCCATGATGGTTTCCCCTAGGGAAAAAAAAAAATGGTTAATAGACCAATTAAAACACCTGGGGCTGTTCCCGGCTTATCCTGCAGGGCTACGGGGTGGGATACGGGCTCAACAAACCTTCGCGCCTCGTCCCACCCATGGACAGCACGGCCTCTTAACGACGCCCGGGGCGCCTCCTACTGCCCTCCGACAAAGCCCTAATCGGGCGGCGCCCACATCGCTACCCTGGATTAGGTCTCCGTTACCCTCACTTGACGTAACACAGCGCAAGCATAAAATGAAAACTAACGTTTAAGAGAAACTTGAATATGACCCTGCAATCTATATTATTAATTTACTATCAGAAATATGACGCAAGCGACACTTATAAGATCTCCAAGTGATATTTATAAAAATATAGGTCAAGACCTTTTCAATAAGCTTCATCACGACGCCGTGGCGTCAGAAATGATAAGAACTCTATTAAAGTTAGATTACATTCTATTAGTTGCCTTGTTAAGCTTGTTACCAGCATTAGTTGTATTGTTCGCAGTTACTTAAGTAAACCCCCGTAGGGCTAATACGTCACTTGAGTCGAAGGCAAAAGGACGGTGCAAAGTTCAAAAAGGGTATTGTCTAGAAATGAAAGATACTTTTTTATGGTGTTAGATCAGTGGTTCTTAACCGGTGGTCCGCGGACCACTGGTGGTCCCTGGAGGCATTCCAAGTGGTCCGCGAAGACATCGTAATAAACAAGTGACGTGACGTGATGAGTCGAGTCAACACAACGCAAACGGCACCGCGACGCATGTCCGAAATGTGTGGTCCCTGACACGACAGAATTTTAATAAAATGGTCCCTCATGACTTAAAGGTTAAGAACCACAGTGTTAGATGGAGGCTAGGAGTAACAGTTCTTCTTATCACTAGTAGTTTTACATAACGCCACCACGATGCGTTGGTTGTTTTAAAAATTGGTCAAACAATTTCATTTCTATTTAATTTTATATACATCATGATGTTTGCTGTAGACCGTATACGAAAATCCATTTATTCATGGCTGTAAGAAAAATAAGTCATCTCACTTTTGCCATTTTTAAAGATAAAGATAAACATACATTATTTGTTTGATACACCCTACACACACGAAACACAGTACAGAATAAAAGCATGCCAAATTAAAATGATTACAAAAAGTACAAAAACACAATATTACAGCAATGATCAATGACTAATGTATAATTATCGTCAGTTATCTCATACGTCGTCAGGGGGCCTATACTCGTGCACTCGACTTAGAAGTCGAATTTTAGAGATTTCATACATTCGTCCATACAAAATTCCAATTAGATTTCAATGTCGTAGTGCACGAGAATTGGTCCCGAGATCTGCTGACACAGCGTACGTGATAGAGATGACAAATAGTCTGTAGAGATAAAAATTCTATGAGATACACTTCGAATCACAAAATCGAATTACCTTTATAAATGGTGCTGCAAGGTATTTGAGTGACCTTGACCTTCCACATCCTCTCAAAGGAGTTCCCGCTGGTGACGAAGGTCAGTTTGACAGGGTTCGTGGTCCCGATGCCTGCATCTACGTACACTGTTGACAAAAAACTCATGGAATGCCCTTCCAGTTCATGTGTTTGCTCCTTCTTACAATCCTGGGTTTTTAGGCGGGGCGTGAAACTGCATCTTAGCAGGCCTTCAGGGTGAGGATGATAGACTCAATAGGTACTTTGTTTGTTCTTTTGTGCCTGTCAACCTCATATTCCAAAGCCGCTTACCATCAGGTTTGTCCTCAATATATAAATGAAAATGCGTAGGTTGAAATAGTGATGAGCTGATTTTCAAGACAAACGCACGTCACTGTTTTCTCCCTGGAATAATATTTTCTTCCTAAATACGTATAGGCACTATAACATGTTAATATCGACGCTTTTCACAAATGTCTTATTTTATGTGCGAGGTGGCAGACGAGCAGACGGATCATCTGATGGTAAGCGATTGCTGCCGCCCATAGCCACCTTCACCACCAGTAGAATCACAGATATGCGCTGCTAATCTATAACCCTTTTTCCTCCCAATTGGGCCTCCGGTACCCTCAGTCACTCGACAAAACACTGCGCTGGCGCTGCTTCACACTGGTCTTCTGTGAAGCCATTAACGGTCTACAATACACCTTAGCATTTTATCCAAATTTATCAAGATGAACATTGTTTTTTTTCCATATGTTATTTTCGGTATCAGCACAGAATACTTAATACTACATGGTATCAGTAACTAAGTCTTTAATAAATGATATTTTAAAGTAAAATAATTTTTTTGTACATCTTTGGCATAAAACGTCTCTCCTGTAAACTTTAGACTTTTTTCAATTACCGATTTATTGCGCAGAGGCATTGATATGTTTTCTTTTCTACAAATAATTAATTAAAAGAGCTAAGTGCGTTCTAAGGGTGCGTCCACATCTAACAAATGCGCCGCGAAGGTGTAGCTCGCGAGCCGCTCATAACATAAATAAATAAATTCTCTTAACGTCTCTTACATCGAACTGACTCCGTACAGATATCAGACAACAGAGGAAATACAAATATTATTTATAATACTTAAATACGTATATTACACCTAGACACTGAACAAACACAATTATTCATCACACGAATATTTTTCCAGTGATCGAACCCACGACCATTGGCGCGTGAGGCAGGGTCACCACCAAATGCGCCACTCGGATAGGCGTTGACCGTGATCTGGTAGTGTGCATTTTAGATGCATTCAGAACCTAAAAAGCAGCTGAAAATTTGCAGTGCATTAGGCAGGGTGGACGCATCCTTACAATTAATAGCACGGTGTAATTTTCTGACCGAACTGGTTCTCTTTTAAAGTCTTTTTCTGTACGCGAGTCGCGAGGAGATATTTCCAGCGCTAATATAGTTACATGTAGGTAGTATAAGACTTTCATACTTTTTATTCCAACTTTCTCACCATGTCAAAGCCAAGTAAATTGATTTGTTTTGATTTGATTTCTTTCATACATCTTCACAAACTTTCACGTTACAGTAAGTAGAAAGTAGGGCTTAAGTAAATCATAACCTAAAAAAAAAACAATTAAATGTCACGAAAAATTTACCATTTTTTTTTGTTTATTGTTTTCTTTTAGGGATTGTGTTTACCAAAGCATATTTTATGATACAGGTGGCAGACGAGCCGACGGATCACCTGATGGTAAGCGATTACCGCCTCCCATGCACACCTACAACACCAGAGGTGTCACAAGTGCGCTGCTTACCTTTTAACCTCATTCTATTCAAAGTTAAAATACTGACTGTGACTGCCCTGATTGACGCCGCAGATGGTGGGGATGGGGTTCCCCCCCGACACGATGAACTGGTCCTGGTTGCACACGTGGTTCAAGGACTCGGGACCGGCGATGGTGAACCGGTTGAAGTCCAGTCTGTTGGGAAACGGTATCTCCTTTAGGGGCATACGCAAAATTTCGCAAGTCACAAACACGCGTGCTTGTATCGGCGAAGTTCGGGCTTCGCTAGTTTAATTAAATAAAAAAATACAATGGACCATATCGTATAAAGTATCAGCCTATATCAGTTATATACTAATTATACAAGTTGGTCAGTACCCATTGCAGGGCAAAGGCCTCTATTATAGAAATCAAATAGCTACTATGATACACGCTTGCCTAAAGCGGTTTGATGATCACAAACCCCATACATAGTGACTCAATTTTTTTGGCTCAAAACGGAATTTGACTAGTCGTATGAGGAGGTCCCCCAAACGATACGTCTACGACAAGCAAGGGGTCCCACGGCGACTCTTCATAGGAGGGGTCCTCTAAAAGCTCGTCGTATCGTTCATGACGTGTAGGAGAAGGTTCCCCTAAATCGGGACGTATGTTTTTAGTAAAAAGGATGCTAACCTAATCTGGCAGACATCTGGATGTGACTTGATGACCGTCAGCTCGCAGGATCCCGTTCCGTCGTACGCAGCAGGGTATCCTGAGTTCACGAAGTAAGTTCCGTTCTCCGAAGTTGAGCTGCCGCACGAAGTCATGACTGTAAAAGAAATAGGCTATCAATCCACATGAATCACTTAGTCACAAACTAGGGATTGATACACGGTCCGCCCTCAATTTACATAGTTTTACTTCACATCCGTCTGCTCGTCTGCTACCTATCACATAAAAAAAATATAGTATTGGTATTTTCGTATTAGTTCAAATCCTTGCCAATAGATGGCGCTGTCGTAGTAGTTTCCAAAAAAAAAACAAAATTCAAATCAGTTCATCTGTTCGACAGCGAAGATGCCACAGACACATAGATACACACATAGACAGACCGTGTAACCTATAACGTTTTCGCCTCGGGGTGAACATATTATCATCAATATTATCATCATAGGCCTTTACTCCTGAGGAATATGTTTCAAGCAGCATCACGTGGACATTACATACAGATGTAGCATCGCTTAAGGTGCTTGGCTTGGCATTGCTAAGCGACGTGCCAACAACCCCAACCGCAGCAGCGTTCAATTCACCTGCTGTAAATGTAGGTTTACCTGCATTGGTCTTTGAAGCCACGCGCAGCTGTAATGAGGAAGTTCTCAATTCTACGAATTCAGAACCTCCTTCTTTTTTGTATATGATAGCGATTTAATCTCTTGAATGCGGGAGCACGGACCCTTGCTCCTTCATCTATTTACGAAGGAGCAAGGCGACGGGTCTCAAGAACAAAATCTTTGCTATGTTTTTACTTAGCAGATACGTTTTTGATCTTGCGGTCCGTCGAAGGATCCATGCTCCCCCACTCGAGAGGGCAAAATAAATTGAGACAACATCACATACATTGTCCTGGTCCCAAACTAAGGTTTTCCCTTATACTATGGAAACCAGAAACAACGAAGGAACTACAAACACCAGACCCAACACAAATATCTGTTTCAACAAACATAACATAACATCAACAAACATTTGTGTTGGTGCGGGAATCGAACCCGCGACCCTTGCGTCTCAACCGGCGTTCAAATCATTGCGCCAAATGGGTCGTCGAAAAGGGACTTACAGATACAGCAAAGGCCGAACCCGTTGGCGCAGTAGCCGTTGGCGGAGCCGCCTCGCGCCGAGCACTCTCGCGCAGTCATACACGTCCCGTTGTCGCCCGATGCGCCGGCGCACCCGCCGTTGGGAAACGTCACCACGGTAAAGAGGGAGAGGACTGTGAACATTAAGCATTGTGATTATGAACTACACTGGAATTAGAAAGGGGCAAAAGTAGCCAATGTTACTCTTCATCCCTTTAACTATCTCCAATTAAAAAATTACGTCAATTCGTGGCTCCGTTTTGCCGTGAAAGAAAGAGAAACATAAGACAGAGAGACATACACACTTTCCCATTTATAATTTTAGTATGGATTAACCGTGGAAGAGCCACGGCCAAGTGGAACGGCTAAGAGTGATACCATGGCCAAGCAGAAGACCGGCTTGAAACGGTGCCTGCGCTGTATTTCGTCGAGTGAGTGTACCGGAGGCCAAAATGGGGGGAAGGGGGGTTAAAGGTCGGCAGCGCACTTGTGACTCTACTGGTGTTGTATCAGGTGATCCGTCTGTTTGTCTGCCACCTATCACATTAAAAAAAAAACACGTTAAACAACAAACGGTAGCTTTACTCCCACAACCAAAATTTAATATTTTGGGCCAAGTAAAAAAAAAACGCGTAAAGATAGTAACTCGTCAGCTAGCGCAGTGTTTTAGCAACGCAAAGGCCGGGGTCGTTTCCCGGGTCAAGCTATAATTAAGTAGTATGTTTGGAATTTTTCGGACACAGCTTGGGTTTGTGATCACCAATCCGCATTGGGCTTGCGTCGTGTATAAGCCTGCCATCATAGTAGCGATGACTAGATTTCTACTATCGAGGTCTATATTATCATGATTTCGAGATCGACGTGACAGTATATAAGTCGCTATTTTTTTTAAAACCTAGTCTAGTGAACCATAAATGTGTAGCAGGTTAACTCTTTTTCCATTTTTTAAATAACTCAGTTTAGTTACTTACTGGGTAGAGTAGGTAATTCAATTTCATAACGCTCTGGATTTTTCATGACCCTGTGCGAGCATAGGAATTATTTTTAGTGTGTGGTGGGTAGAAAACCTTTTAAAGTTATTACAGAAAATTGTGTTCGAAACATTTTAAATTTTTAACTTGGGAGAATTAGTTTCCTTCGTCACTGCGTAGGACGCACGTTTTATCAAAGATATTATAAATATATAAAATATATTTGCGTTTTATACATAAGTTTAAGTAGGTAGCTTATTTATATCACTCTTTTGACGTTTATTTTCGTAATGCACTAACAAAGTCCTAGGCTAGGTAGGATTCTGTGGGTAACTGAAACAAGCCGCATCGGCTGATGCAATCCAAAGATTTTAATTAGTATCTAGTGGTTTTTAGTGTACAAATTTGGTGTTACTTTGTGCAGTGAAGTGCCGCAGGGTGATATTAATATAAGAATCATTGAATTGTGTCATTTTTAACACTGCTATTGTGTGTCGAGTGAGTTGTCACGTGAACAACTTGCTTTGACCTAATAGTCTTAAAACCTACGACTTAAAAATAGTCTCCACAGAATTATTAGGACATCAAAACGCTAAACACCGGCGTTTTATTGAGTGACTGTGATGTTGACTGACAGACGGTTGACTACACTTTATCAGCATAACACAATGACATTGGCAAAATTAAATGTGTCGTGACATAATACAGGCCATAAAACAAAAAAAAAAGTTCTAGGTATGTATTAAAGTCGTAAGGCTCAGACAGTAGACACAATAGAAAATCAATTGTTTTTGCCTCACGTGAGGCTTTTGGGTCTTAAGACGCTATAGCTAGCGTTTTCAACCCCAACTGTTTGCGTTTTTAGTACAGAACCAAATCATCAAAGTTCACATGATAAAACAAAAGGACATTTTGGAACTAAGTATTTAACAAAATTTTAATCGCTCAGCATTAAAAAGGAACAATTTCAATTTGAAAAGGTGCTTCGATAGGGTTGGTAGAGTGAATAAAAAGGTTGCGTTAAAATGCAAGCAGCGTATTTTATAGTTAAACTTAAAGTAGGTAACTTTACAACTTAAAAATGTAGGGCTAAGACGTGGATGGCTTCGTAAAAAGAGGGTATAAAAAGTTCTGTGGAGACACGCAGTTCTTATACGTTGTATAAGTTATAATAATTAAGTAATAATTAGTGTAACTAAGGCCGCTTTAATTAAATAGTTAAAAGGATAGACCAAGCGATGGAAAAATCCTACAGAATACTTATAAAAGTATAGAAAAACCACTTTCATGTGGTAACGTCGTATATACCAATCCCTTTTCCAAAACTGCACCTTTTAAAAAAGAAATACTTGCTACATTTTATTTTCGCATTCAAATTGAAATTAGCTGTAAAACTACAAATAACAGCGTTTTGTTGGGATCACTTTTTCAATCGCTTACAGTTTTTTTTTATGTGATAGGTAGCAGACGAGCAGGCGGATCACCTGATGGTAAGCAATTGCCGCCGCTCATGGACACTTGCAACACCAGTGGAGTTACAAGTGCGCTGCCAACCTTTTATCCCCTTCCCCCCCGGGTGGGCCTCCGGTATCCTCACTCACTCAGCGAAACACAGCACAGGGGCTGCTTCACGCCGGTTTTCTGTGAGGCAGTGGTATCACTCCGGTCGAGCCGACCCATTCATGCCGAAGCGTGGGTCTCCAACAGTTACAGTTTCGAATTGTGTACATTAATGTATCTAGACTTTATTATTGATAGCTGGGATTGCAACAAAATGGTAAATGTCACTGATCTTATAATCATCACAAAGAAAGGCAGGAAGTTACGCTTTGTAAGGAAGTAAAGTTCGCAAAGCAATACCATGTGTTATCTTTCATCTCCATTGTTTTATATATTTCCTAATGTTTAAACTCCACAGCGGGAACAATCAGAACGGCAGATAGAACAATGCTATAAAATGGCACTTAGGATTTATTTTCTACTCATATCTTTACTTTCATCTTGCTATTTTTGTTACCAAGCATAGCTAGGTGTGGCTGGGGTGTGGCTATACCATAAAGACGACGTTGAAAATGTTTTGCAGGCTAATAAAAGGTAACAACTTTAGTGCAAGATAGCCTAATGTGGGGTTTAAATCATAAATCATGCGAGTCACACATTTTTTAGTGAGACGACAATTCAAAAATAGGTCTCCTGAGGCTCTATGAAGGGGGAAAAGGAGTTAAAATGTTGGCAGCGCATTTGTGATTCCCCTTGTTGTTCCGAGTGTCTATGAGCGGTGGCAATCGTTTACCATCAGGTGATCCGTATGCTTGTGAGCCACCTATCACATATTAAAATTTAATTACCAAATGATGCAGTTAGTAATAATTAGAAAAAAACTTTCAAATTTCAACTGTGGGAGAGCCACGCTTCAGCATGAATGGGCCGATTTGACCGGAGTGATACCACTGCCTCACAGAAAACCAGCGTGAAGCAGCCCCTGTGCCGAGTGAGTGAGGGAAACGGAGGCCCACACCCGGGGGGGAAGGGGATAAAAGGTTGGCAGCGCACTTGTGACCTCAGTGGTGTTGCAGGTGACCATGGGCGGCAGCATTGCTTATTATATATAATGAGCAGTCAAAACACGCATCACTTGATGGTAAACGAATGCCAACGCACATACTCAACACCAGTGGAGTCACAGGTGTGCTTCCAATGTTTTTAAACCCCTCCCCCCCCTCCCCTCACCCCCCCATTGGGCCTCCGACAACCTCAAAACTGTATCTACTTACCTTTTGTAAAATTGGTACATTCCATTTATTCGCTGAGATAACGAGAAATTAGATAGAACAATTTGACGATTTTACTAGATTTTGAAACTAAACGGGTTTTCTTAGTCAATGGTATCTTATTTGGATGATGTTACTGATTTCAATAGCTTAGAAATATATCTTAAACGCACAAAAACATACGAAAGATCTAAAATTTTAAGTATTTCATAGTATTTTTATGGAATTACAACGTGCGGTATAGTTGGCAATCACTGTCTCATTTGGTTGGCAATGACTGTGTCAAGTGGGCAATCACTGTGTTTTTAGGAGATATTTTTGATATACGTTATAATTATAAAATATTCTTTAGATGTTTGAATTATTGCTAACTTATCTCAATGATAAACTATTAACGTTGTCAAATAATTACACTCTGATTTCTTATTGTCAAAGAAAAGGATTATATTGAAATAAAACTAGTGTCAATTTCTTAAGTGGGCAATCACTATCTCGATCACCCTATATCCTTTTCCTTAATTTTTTACTTCTTTTTTTTTTGTTTTCATTCTCAGTAGAAAAAAAAAATTGCATAATCTTTTTCTTTGTTGTTGTTTGTATTGTATCCTTCTCTCACTTTCCTTAGGTATTCGTTGTGTCATTTATAATATATATTTATAATATATACGTCACTCAAGGTCCAAACTGAAAACCAGCGCTGCAGCGGCTTCAAAGAAGCGACTGCAGCATATGCTGAGTTTGGACCTTATTGACCACCATTTTTGTTTATGTATGTGCACCTACTTAATTTTCGTTTTATCTTACCTATTTACTTATATTATACCTTGTACTCTGTGTCCTACTATTTTTGTGTTATATGTTATCCTTTCTGTTTGTGGTCAATAAATGTTTTACTTACTTACTTACTTACTTACTTACTTTAGATAGATAGATAAATAATTTATTTGTATCATAAGACACGTTTACAATTAAAAAAAAGATAAATTTTCTTGTTTCTGAGGCCAAGACTCGATTCGGGTCGCTGCGCGCTGGGCCAGTGGAGTAAGTATGCACTCATAAAGTATTTTGAGCCCTTTTCCCCCTATTGGGCCTCCGTTACCCTCACCGACTCGGCGAACCACAACGCGGCTTTACCCCGGTTTTCTCTGGTAGAGTCGACCCATTCATGCCGATGCGTGGCTCTTCCACAGTAAAATTAAATTACTAAGCAATTATTTTCAATAACTTTTCTTTATACTCCTAAAGTATATAGCACATTCCCAATATTCTAAATACCCATATTATTACTCATAGCATAAATTGACTTGACCGGGAATCGAAACCGAGACTTTCCGCACTTAGGTTAAATTCTTGGCAACATTACGAGGTCTGGTTGAGCATCCTCTTAATCCTCAATTTAGGACATCCCTACACAATTGAAAACTATTACCCCTTATAACAACAAAACGCCATTTTATGTTTCAACCCCTTTCAAATTGCTTGTTTGAGAGAGTTGAGTAATATGAGTTTTAAAGTTATAACTTTAGATCGTGTTTTGTAATAAGCCAGCTAAAGACTAAAGACTTACATCGACTTTCTTTCTGAACCTGTGGCCAAAACCTTGGCTCCGCTTTCTGCATGTCTTGGCTTTTCTTCACCACTCCTGCGCCCCACTTCGGAAACGACACCTCCTTCAGAACACCCCTCCCCTTGAGTCCTTTCCTCAACATGGGCCCTTCATTCGATTCACACAACCCTACCAACACAATCAAAATCACTATACATTTGACGTTCATTTTCATAATTATAATAACTTTTATTGTAAAAAAAAGTTTATATTTCCCAAAACAAAAAAAACAGTTAAAAAATATTTTACATTATAATAAACAGGCAGATTGTTACGCACTTTATGTGAGACTGATGCCCATAATATGACATGTATTTATATATATATGCCTGTTGTAACATAATGGACAAACGTTTGAAGTATAATTTAGTAGCCGTTACAATATATAATATGGCAACTAGTAGGGGAACAATGGCAATTTCTCCTTTTATTGTGGTGGTGACAATGCTCATTTGGGTGCTAATTTCTTCGGATGTAGTTGACGCGCACGCACCCGGCCGCAGCGGCTTGGAACGACGCTTGCGCAAGAGTTAGGTTTTAAAAAAATTGAATTGAATAGAATAAGTTTATTCGGCACTAAAATACACATGAAAAATGAAAATGAAAATATTTTATTTCTTTAACATAAGTGTGAGTCCCCATTTAAGCTGACACCTGACACATTGCTGACACATTGTTGTACAGTTCAAACTCTTGTAACTATTATTATGACGGGTTCGATAGCTCAGTGGCTAAGGTATTAACCCGAAGTGCGAAAGGTCCTGAGTTCGATTACCGGTTACGTCAATATAGGAAACTACATTTTCTAAATTTTCTTGGGTCTGGGTGTTCTGGTTTCTGACGCCCCCAGTTATTACGTCAATTTAGGAAACAACATTTCCTAAATTTTCTGGGGTCTGTTTCTGACGCCCCCAGTTAATTATCGTCTCTGTACAGGTGTTGCCCTAGTTTGAGACCAGGTTGATTGGTGTGATTGTCTGGCGCATTTATTTATAATTATTTTTATTTATGTTTTGAACCTTATGTGTTGGAGATAAGGTTCAAAACCAATTACTTGTATTTATACCTACTGCCCCTTAGAGGTAAAACGAATTGAATAAACGTTAGTTTGCAACCGCAACAGTAGGACAGTATTAATTAACGTTAGCAGATTCAAAACTTTTAAGGGTCAGGTCAAATGTCAGGTGGAAACTTTGAGATGCTCAGTCCCATTCAAAGCGCAGGCTCTCAAAGTCACCATCGCACCGTGAAATTTCTCATTCCACACAGCAAAGGTCGCTAAGGATGTAACATTGTAGGTAAATGTATAATATTAATATTTAATAATATAATAATAATAATATTTCACTACATCACATACATTGATCTGACTCTGAGATAGGTAGCTCAAGCACCTGTGTTACAGATATCAGAACCAACAGTGGGATTACAAATACATACATATAATACTTTTCTTTTGTAAATACATACTTATAATACATAGAAAACACCCAGACCAATACAAACAAACATGTTCATGCACACAAATGTTTGTACTGTGCGGGGATCGAACCCGCAACCCTTGGCCCAGACGCAGCATTCACTACCACTGAACCAACCGGGTCGTCAATCGATAAGCCGTACCATTAATAACTGGATGTTATTCATCATTTTGTGGAGGCAGCCAACTTAAGTTGGCGGCCATCTTATCTAGCTAATTAAAACAGTCCCGACACACAGATAGACAGACACGTAAAACTTATAACACCCGTAGTTTTTGCGTTGTTACTAATCAAATCTACTCAATTTTATTTATAAATCGGTAAATTCTATAGGCAACTCATATGTAAACCGTAAGGCAAACCACTAGCGCGATATAATGAATGAAATGAATGAATGAATAAAACATTTATTTGGCACACACAAAATTACAATTAAAACAAAAAAGAAACAAAACAATACTTAATGAATAAAAACAAAACTACAATTAAAACAAAAAAGAAACAAAACAAAACTTAATGAATAAAAAAAATAAAAAAATAAAGAAACAGACATTGTGCCAAATAGGCGCCCGCTCAGCATAAGTCGCGCCGTGTCATTCCTGACACGTCACGACGCTGGTATTCTGCGGGAGACCCTGTAGCATATCGTGTGCCTGCCTGTCTGACTTGTAAAAACGTTTAAAAGGCAGACACACACTATGCGCTGGGGTAATAATCGACACCCATTGCCATCTGTTAGTAAAACTCAGAGCCAATTAAGTCCCAAAACGAAGTGGAAGTGGAGAGCGGACCACTATTTAACTAATAAATGCGAAATCGCTAAGAGGATATTAATATAGTTTCACATCCGTATTTCCTAGAACGTCTATCTATTACATCGGAAGCTTTGTCAACTAGAAATAGTTTCGAAACAGTTTCAATGTAAAGCGGGTGAATCTAAAACGATCCGCGCGAGCGAGTTACAAGCTTGTCATGTGTGAAATTAACATGTTGCAGTGCAGAGTTATGCAGAAAGAGTTACTCTGGGGTTACTTGTCAAGTCAATATCAGGGAGAAAAGACAGTGCAAAATAAATAAATAAATTTAACTGTGGGAGAGCCAAGCTTCGGCATGAATGGGCCGGCTCGACCGGAGTGATACCACTGCCTCACAGAAAACCGGCGTGAAGCAGCCCCTGTGCTGTATTTCGCCGAGTGAGTGAGGGTACCGGAGGCCCACCCGGGGGGAAGGGGATAAAAGGTTAGCAGCGCACTTGTAACTCCACTGGTGTTGCAAGTGTCCATGAGCGGCGGCAATTGCTTACCATCAGGTGATCCGCCTGTTCGTCTGCTACCTATCACATAAAAAAAAATGTATTTATTTATTTAGACCAACCAACATCTAACAGCCATAATAATAAATGTAATGTGATACGCAATAAATAAATTGAATTGAATTGAATTACTACTTTTTCAAACGTTTTCAGTCTAAGTTGTAAATCTGGAGGTTATATTGCCGTCGCTTATAAACACCCGTAACACCAATGGAGACAAGTGCGCTGCCAACCTTTACCATGTAAGTAGAGCACCGAGAACCGCTGATATAAATTGCCATCCTCTCAAAATGTGACGTCTATCGATTAATTTATACAGGGTGTATCTGTGAACATTTACATCCCTTTAACCACGTGTTCTATCAGCCATTCTGAACAACATTTGTTCAACAACTTTTCCAAATTCTTCGAAAAATTTTTCGACTCCCCATACAAAATGACCAAGTCACGTGACCGACTTTGTATGGAAAGATGAAATTTTTTTATGCGAATTTTCAAAAGTCATAGAACAAATGTTGTTCAGAATGGTTGGTAGATCACGTGGTTAAAGGGATGTAAATGTTCACAGATACACCCTGTATTATATACCCCTAGTTCACCGAATTCTATCGGGCATCGGTGGTTCAGAGGTAGAATTCTCGCCTGTAGTGCGGGAGGCCCGGGTTCAAGTCCCGGCCGATGCCAGGTTTCACATACACCAACCCTTTTTGTGTTTTTTTTTGTGTCATGGTCTATTCTATAGTTTTTTAGTCAAAATATAAACAATACGCACCTATGTGCTGCGTTTTATATGTCACACAAAGCCTGAAACTGTTATTTGTCAGTTCTCAAAAGTTATCAGTGTGAAATATATTTATGCGTGGAAACATTTAAAACCATGGGAGAGCCTCTTTTTGATTTCAATTTCATCTAGATACATCACGAGACAGGACCGCCAACAGCTGTGTGAATTCATATGAACCTTAAGTTCGTCTATTTCCATCGGGCATCGGTGGTTCAGAGGTAGAATTCTCGCCTGAAGTGCGGGAGGCCCGGGTTCAAGTCCCGGCCGATGCCACATACATTACCCTCATCAAGCTTTTTGTGTTTTTTTCATTACATTAACCTTTTCTTTGACTATGCTTATACAAATAAAAGTAAAGATAGTATTTTAAAAGGGGTAATTGTCAGTGATGATTTAAACTATCACCAATATAAAACGTTTTGTGTTTATTTGTAACCAAAATGTAGAACCTAAAATACTTGTAAAATCAATTCTACAATAAATCATCTAAAATCATGGAGATATAGGGTGTAGTATCTAGTAATGTTTTTGTACGTATTATAATAGGTTTGTTTTAATAAATATGTAAAGCTAACTATTAAATATTATCCAATGACTTTCCACCAATGTCATTGATATTATCACGAAAAACAATATACATAGTAAATATCACTAAGTCCAAAAAAAATGAAAGGGCTGTCGTTGTCTTCGTTTCAAACAAAAGAGTCTACTACTACTTATTGGACATTCTGTAACCTGGGGGTCTACTCCGCCAAACGATATAGAATTATTCGTAACGATACGTCAGTTCATACAAAAACCCTACTCTAACACAGCTTAAAATACGAATAATTGGATTTGACAGCTTCACAAACGTCAACTTCTTTATGATTAGCCAAATGTGTTCCTCATGACAAGGATAAATGCGAAATAAAAAACAAATAAGTATTGTCAAATCGGGCATCATACAACGGCTCGACTATAGTGGCAGTAGTGGCCCGCCCACACTTCGGGACCGTAATTCAGAAATGAACCGATAGATGGCGCTGTGTCCAATTACATCGCGCAAGCGTTTCGTGTTTTCGGTTTACCTATAAGCCTTGTCGTTGTCCATAGAAGTTATCTCTTATTAAATAGTATAGATAGAATAGAAGATAAGGATACCCCTATATAAAAGAAAACTATTTAGCAAAACTTAACACCTTGACAGTTATTAAAATAAATTAACATTACTTACTTAGTTGCGTTTTACATTACTTACTTAGTTGCGACGTGATGATATGGATACTCCTATACAAAAGAAAACTGTTTAGCAAAACTTAACACCTTGACAGTTTTAAAAAAAATAACATTGTCAATATCAGTTTATGAAATTTAAAATAGTTGTTTTAGGGCCGATTTTTTAAACGTGGTTAAACTGAACATATGGTGAGAATAGTAACCAATAAACAAGGAAGGAAGGAGCACAAGAATGTGCGCACATTGCTTACTGTCAGGTGATCCGTTTGGTCATTTGCCACCTCTCACATAAAAAATCTATAATTTTTTTGAACAATAGTTATCTTAACCAATACATTTATTACAACCAATGGGCTATCATTTTCACCATTGATCTTAAACGATTGTCAAAGTTAACTATTAGACCTATACTCTAAACTGGAATTCAAGACCAACAAATCTACGACAGGTACGTCACTGTCAGATCTGTTAAAGTCACATATGTCATTTTCAAGTGACTTTTTTAGGTCTCGCCAACCCTTTTGGCATTATTTTTCTTATTGAGTAGACTAAACTGTCAAGTTTCCATACATTGTTAAAATGTTGTAAGTAGATACCAAATGTTATTAACACCTGAAGTGTTACAAGCGCAATACCATCTTTGAAAACTAAAATTACGGATGGTTAAGTTTTTATTAAAGGGTCTTGTATTTACGTGAAAAACGTAAATAAAATTATTTTTTTAAATTATACAATCAAAATTACCAATAAATAAATTATATCAGCGAGTGTTTTAGAAAAAAGGGGTATACTATTGTACGATCATTTTATTGCAGTAGCAACATTGTAGTAGATTTTTTGGTCTTGATTTCCAGTTTTGGGTATAGTCAATTTAACCAAAATGTGCCTTTAACTATTATGGTTCATAGAACAATCCCATAGGTAATAATAGAAATTGAACTCTACCATAAACCACGAGCCACGTCTTGATACAAGTTTTAGTTTTTTTTTTTTTATGTGATAGGTAGCAGACGAGCAGGCGGATCACCTGATGGTAAGCAATTGCCGCCGCCCATGGACACATGCAACACCAGTGGAGTCACAAGTGCGCTGCTAACCTTTTATCCCCTTCCCCCCCGATGGGCCTCCGGTACCCTCACTCACTCGGCGAAACACAGCACAGGAGCTGCTGTCACCGCCGGTTTTCTGTGATGCAGTGGTATCACTCCGGTCGAGCCGGCCCATTCATGCCGAAGCATGGCTCTCCCACAATTAAAACAAGTTAACAAGTTTCAAAATGTTGTTTATCAAACGAATTCCAGTTGAATAAACTTTATGTTGCGTAAAATACCTGAAACAGCGAGCTACCATCTCTCAGATTCAATAAAGGCGAATGTAATGGCGGCTTTTTAATATAATCTTTGAACTGTAGATGAGTGTAACATTTAGGTGTTTTCTTTTAACCATTATTTTACGATATAGGTGGCAGACAAGCCGACGGATCACCTGATGGTAAGCTATTACCGCCGCCCATGAACACCTGCAACACCAGTGTCACAAGTGCGCAGCTTAACTTTTAACCCCCTTCCCCTGGATTGGGCCTCCGGTACCTTCACTCACGCAGCGAAACAGCGCATGCACTCCTTCACGCCGATTTTCTGTGAGGACGTGGTATTACTCCGGTCGAGCCGGTCCATTCATGCCGAAGCGTGGCTCTCCCACTTTTAATGTATTTGTTCCATGTTTTTGTTCCTTTGTTTGGTGTATGAAGCCCGCTTTAATTTTTTTCGGGCCTACTTTATCTTTTCAAATTTCATTTAAGTACACTGCACCGTTTTATTTTCACTATTACTTTTTTTATGTGATAGGTAGCAGACGAGCAGGCGGATCACCTGATGGTAAGCAATTGCCGCCGCCCATGAACACATGCAACAAGTGCGCTGCTAACCTTTTGTCCCCTTCCCCCCCGATGGCCTCCGGTACCCTCACTCACTCGGCGAAACACAGCACAGGAGCTTACTTACTTAGGTATGCTGTGACAATGTGTTTGTTCTCACACGTTTCCTTTGCCCGTTCCCTCATAACTTCCAAGGTTTTATGGTACCTATGACGTGGTTGGAATTATACCTCCACTTTCAATTAAACTTGGACACTTTATAGAATTGCAAATTACTACGTAGCGTTCTCTGCTTTTGTTGTGGCAATGTTACAATGTGTGGTCCGCACCGATTGCTACGAAGTAAATAAATAAATAAATAAAATGCGCCAGACAATCACACCATTCAACCTGTTCTCAAACTAAGGCAACCCCTGTACTATGAGCACTAGATGACGATAATTAAATGGGGGCGGCAACCCAGAACCCCCAGAGCCAAGAAAACTTAGATAAAGTACTTAGTTTCTTAAATTGACTTGACCGGGACCTTTCACGCTAATAATGTTTGTTTTTTTGACAAATTAGCTACCTACGATAGGATAAAGCATAATCTCCTCAAGCCCAGATAGCAGACATAATTAGGCACTATAAAGGATTATTATTACGAGTTACGACTTGGCATAGGGCATTAAAACTAAAAAAAATAAGATACCTTGTGTACTTACACATTATTAATGTTATGACACCTATTTCATCATCATCATCATTTCATCAATTGGAGGAGGCCTATGTCCACTGCAGGACATAGGCCTCACCCAAAGTTCTCCGCACAGATCGGTCCTGTGCCACCGGCATCCAAGGGACTCCCGCGACCTTTACCAGATCGTCGGTCCACCTGGTGGGAGGGATAGCTATTTATTTATTTATATTGAGTTACAGTTTACCATTTTAGTAACAGAATAATGCACTCTATCCTCCATTACAAGAGTAAAGTGTACTTAATTGAAATGTAGGTAGGTACTACGTGAGAAGGATTGAGGCACTCATTGTTTTAATGTGATAGGTGGCAGACGAGCAGACGGATCACCTGATTGTAAGCGATTACCGCCGCCCATAACCACCTGCAAGTAAAAAAGTAGGTAGTAGTCACAAGTGCGCTGCCAACTGCCAACCCCTTTCCCCCGCAAGCGCACTGGTTCACGCCGGTCTTCGGTGATGCCGTGATATCACTCTGACCGAGCCGGCACATTAATGCCGAAGCGGGGCTCTCCCTGGTCATGATAAAGTTAATGTGAATTTCAAAGTAATCTGAGTAAATTTTTCTAGGTTCTAAAGGGATATAGGCCCCATAGGAAATCTAGGTAAATATAACCAAAAATAACACTAAATATTATGCTAATAAGCGCGGAACAATAGAGAACATAATTCATTGTTTTATTAACGGGAATAATTAAATGTACATGTAAGTAAATTTTTCGCAGGTTTATAGCGAAATATGTTGAAATAATTGAAGTGACTTTTATAATAGGTACTAATTTTGAAGTTTTTATTACTTTTAATTAGGTATATTAGCGAAGTCAGAAGTAGAAAGTTAATGCAATAAAAAAAACACAAAAAGCTTGAAGACGATAACATAACCTGGCATCGGCCGGGACTTGAACCCGGGCCTCCCGCACTACAGGCGAGAATTCTACCTCTGAACCACCGATGCCCGTCAGAACTCGGTGAACTAGGGGTGTATATTATAAATTAATCGATAGGCGTCACATTTTGAGAGGATGGCAATTTATATCAGCGGTTTTCGGTGCTCTACTGACATGGTAAAGGTTGGCAGCGCACTTGTATCTCCATTGGTGTTACGGGTGTTTATGGGCAATCGGTTACCATCAAGTGATTCGTTTACTCGTCTGCCACCTATCACATTAATAGTATTTTCTAATTGTTTGCGCTGTATTTTATTAAATGATAGTCATAAAGAGTTATTATGAAATCTAAGGTGTATAAAATGTGACGTGATAGTGCGCTGAATGATGATGTTAAATTTTGTTTGGGTATTAGGTACTCGTATCCACACTACGTTGTTACACCGATTTGGATACAAATATATACCTAAATGAATAAATAAATATTATTTTCTATTAACTGGTGGTCATACCGCTTCACGTTTTACAAAAATGCATGACTGTAGAGTTGTGAAGTAGGAACTTGATGAATAAAAAACTTTTAAATCATCTAGCGTGTAAGCTTGAGTTAGTTTCTTATAAAATTAACTCATTCTTCCATCAAACTTCATTAAAATTTACTTTTACCAGACTTTAAATTAAGAGTACCCCAGGGAAGTAGGTAATAATCATAATTCTACGTGTCACATGTACAGTCGACTCCAAAAATATGTATACACTTTAGCTTTTAGGAACTTGTCACAATACATACTTAGGTACCGGTATCTACTCGTAATATAAGAAAGTAGACCGACCTCTACTTTCTTACATGTATAATAACAAGGTCCTAAAGTGTAGGCATGTATAATTCCACGTGTCGCATGTACATACCTGCAGTTTACATAATACGATAGCCATTTTGCGCATCCTGCTATGTCAATTTTCCGCCCTTTGATCTCTCTGATGAGGCTGGCGTGAAAAGCGTAATTCGCTTTTCGCAACTTAGTAGCTGTTTTGAAACGTAGGTGAATACCTATGTAATGATTTGTAAATGCAATCGATCATAGACGTAGCCAGGGGAGGGGGCATGTAGTTTTGTTCGTTATATTTTTATTATTGTTTTTAATTAAGTATGTACCTATGTTTTTATAAGTTTAAATGTTGATTTTGTCTTGTTGTTTTGTGTTAATTTCATCTATTCTATTTTATTTTCATTTGGCATTTATTTCTCTCTCGTGTAAAAAAATACGAAAATCTTAGGATTAAAATTATTCGTTAGTACGGAACTGTTTTTATAATACCTATTAGATTAGTGCTTAGCACCGGGGAGTTAAATTAGTTACTATGGGATTAAGTACATAAACAAAGTGAACATTAAGGTTAAAGTATGACTCTGAGTGCGGCAATCAGACTAAGTAATTAGTTTGGCCCCATAAGTAGGTCAACCTACTTAAGTTAATTAGGTACACGGCGGACAAAAATAAACGCGTTATAATTTGAAACATTTATTTAATTAATTATGTTTTACAGCTAAGATAGTAGATTTCTAGGGAAATAAACTAATGTAGTAAGTAACTATAACGATTCCCTGCATTCCAGTAAAAATGTCTCGCACGCTTTTTACAAAAGCTTTAATTTGTATTGGCTAAGTAATTGGTTAACAATGGGTTACCTTATCAAACAAAGTTTAATGTAGTATAAGTAGGTAATACTAGATAGCAATTAATTTGTTAAGTTTAGACTAACCAAAAAGTATTAACCCTAGATAACTGAACATTCGTCTTGATTTGTCAAACAGTGCATCCTGTGACAAACTCAAGGTCACATGATAATTAGAACAGGAGTTACAGTGATTTCGTCGTCCGCTCGACGAAAGTTTAGTTATACTACGTACGTTTGGAAAATGTACGTGAGATATTTAAGTTTTACCTATTATACAAGATATTAGGGGATTCTTCGGAATTTGAATCCCCTGTTCCTACTGTGTCAAACGTGCGTAAAATTTGCTACCTTTGTCCGTCCGAAACTCGAAGGATGACGAAACACCGTTGCATGAAATGCAAACAAGCTATTTGCGGGCCTAATAATATTGAATAGTTGTTTTATTAATATTCTGGTATAATTTAGTAATTAAACAACACATGTTTCTTCTGATGATAAAAAATTCTTACTTAATTGTAATATTTTGTGTTTTTATTTGCGTAGTCTGCTCGACGAATGTTTAGTTACTATGTAACTGTGAATATAGTTTAGTTGTCTAGGGTTAATATACTTACTAACAAATATTTAAACATTTTAAGTAAAAGTAAAATGTAGAAACATCTAGAAATTTTGACAAAACGAAAAATTTACAAAAGAAACAATTACTAGTGATTATTTTTAATTCTATTGATATAAATAAAAATATATTTTATTTGTTTGACAAGATATATAATTTGAGATAGGCAAAAGAAATGAAAATGATAAAATAACATCATAAAAGTACAAATGCTAGCTTCTCATAAATATTCATAACTATGTTATATATTTTTATATTAAAAACAAATACAATCATCACAATTTATTATTCATTTGATCCCAGATAAAAGCGTGCGCTAAAACGCACGCGGGTCGCACGCATGCGTATCTCTATCGGTGAATAGTTCAATCTACGCTAAATTTTGCGCATCCTGTATAATCTCCGATACATACACGAATGCGTACGACTCGCCCAAGTTATAGCGTACGCTATAAGCACAAAATAAAGACTTTGACACAGAAGGCTGACTCAGCCTTGATTTTGAATTTAGAAGAGTTCGTTGACATATGCTAGGGTTGTTGCCCGGCATGAGTACATAAGCGCGCGGCCTCTGCCATAGACCTCGACAGTTTGACAAACTTATGTCATAAGTTAGGATTAATGTAGTAGAAAAGGCGTTTTTGCCCTTTAGTGCGCATGCGTGAATACATGACATGACATATTTTTAGCTCTTAGTGGGCAGTTAGCCTTCTGTCTCAGAGTCTTTATTTTGTGCTATAAGGGTAGTTTCTCCCTCAGTTTCCTTTTTGCTTTGAGCCTTTTCTCAATATTGGACACTTTTCCAACGGAAAATTTTTGAAAATAGTTAAGGATATAACAACATAATAATGAGGGAACGTGGACAGCATCGAAAAACAGTGTTAGGTTTTACAAGTGAGAGTGAGATTATAAAAACAAACTTGAATGATCAATAACGTATAATCTCTGAGCATTCCTCATTCATGGTGTTGTTTCTGTCATGAAGTTGACTTAGAAAGAAATAGCATGATTTGGAGCACTGAAGTTATAAAGTATTCGAGAGTGAGTCAACCATATTTTTATAGAAAAAAGTCATATTACAGCTTAGCTGTTGTGTTACTTACTTACTCATAAAATATCCTTACCCTGTCTGTACTTATATACTATTTTTAAAATGTTTATATGACGCTGATACAAACAGTTCAAGTGCATTTTTTTTAAATATGGCTCTGTCCTCTAACATTGCCAGTGTCTTTCTCTTTCTTTTCTTTTTAGCGTTACATTTAGAACTAAAAGCACAAAATAAAGACTCTGACACAGAAGGCTGACTTAGCCTTGATTTTGAATTTAGAAGAGTTCGTTGACATATGCTAGGGTTGTTGCCCGGCATGAGTACATAAGCGCGCGGCCTCTACCATAGACCTCGACAATTTGACAATCTTATGTCATAAGTTAGGATTAATGTGGTTGAAAAGGCGTTTTTGCGCGTTAGTGCGCATGCGTGAGTACATGACATATTTTTAGCTCTTAGTGGGCAGTCAGCCTTCTGTGTCAGAGTCTTTATATTGTGCTAAAAGTATGTCGAGACTATCTTACATATTAACCTGAAAGACACAATTCATTCGATTTGGCTATCAGATAAAAAACTGATGTTAAAGTAGAAGTTACCGAAAACAAGGCTATCAAAATACGAACAAGGTTCCGGTCCCTGTGTGTAACTCACTCCATACCTAATACTAAGTAAAATGGCGTGAGATGGACTGGATAGGTAAAAAATTAAAAATGTTAAACATCAATAAAAAAAGAAACCTGGCAAGATAAATCCGTCTTCCGTCTCTTGTTTCACGCACAGATGAAACTTATCGCCTTTTTACTCGAATAACGTCATAAATATTAACAAACGTTGTTTGGACTTGTCACGTTCTTGAGGTAAAATAATGTTCATCAACAAAGCCATTTATAAAAAATTGTAAACCATTTTGATACTTATAGCTATTAGATTTAATTCCAGCTCAATATTCAGCTCAAGCTCATTCTCGAAAATGCAACCTTCCAAAAATATATTTCTAGTGATATTACCGCCCTAAATAATTATTTTTTCAAAAAACATTTTTCCATAGTCAAACTGAACA
The DNA here is from genome assembly GCA_014851415.1 of Cnaphalocrocis medinalis. NCBI lineage: Eukaryota > Metazoa > Arthropoda > Insecta > Lepidoptera > Crambidae > Cnaphalocrocis > Cnaphalocrocis medinalis. The sequence goes on from CM026273.1 coordinate 19,689,805, forward strand.
AATAGCTTAGTCACACATAAGATCGATCTTTAATAAACAATTTTGAATTTGTTGGCTTCAACTTTGCCCAAAATAGCAGAATATTCTGTTTGGGTTACTTTAATTTTGCCCCAGGTATTTCAGCTTTTGTAGTAGGTATCTATACAATAATAAGTTAAAACTGTAGCGTAAATAGATAATTTAAGCTTCACAGTTTTCTTTCGCGGTACGCAGATATGCAGAGCGGTAGACGACGGAAAAGTGCAGGCGAATAAAGGTAAAAATGTGTCGCTTTTTTCCTTACCTTATCTGTACGTAATTTACAAAGGAGGATTTAGCTAAATATTTTGATAGTAATTTTTCTATAATAATTTGTTAAGGCGGTATTATCTTTGATTCACTCTTACATACAATTTTCTCTATCTATATGTAGTAAAAATGTGATAGCCATCTTATACAAATTTAATTTAGCAATCGATGACTCTACTTTCTATTTTAATGTAAAGCTGTATTATAAATTGTTATATCTAAAAGATACACAGGTATTTTTGATTTTTTTCTTTAAAAAATCATTTACTTGTACGAACACTACAATAAAGAAATGTGTTTTTTCCTGTCGTATTTTTTAATAAAAAACTTTTTTTAAACGGTATGTAATTATTTTTATTCTTGTAAGTTTTACATTATTTTATACAGGGTGTATTATTTATAAAATAAAGAAGTAGTTTCAGGTACCTCTCTCATCATCGCCAAATTTATAATCTCTAATTCTGTTACAAGCACCTGTTATTCAGCAGAGAAATAAAATTGCAATGAAAGCCGTTGCAAGCCTGTTACCAATTATACACCCTGTTTAATTAAATAATAAAGTAGATTATTATTTTCAGATCGTTATGACATAGTTGTTTTTTATTATCATTATCTAAATAACTAATCTTAATCATACTCAGTTGCAGAAACGTTTTGTAAAGTTTGACAACAAACTTCAATTAATGTTTTAAATTAAAAAAGTAATGAAATACCTACCTACTTTTTCCAACAATACCGATTTTCAGAAGGCGTTTCTGCAACTGTATGTTATTTTACCTAATATATCTAATAACTTACCTATTATATTACCTAATATATTAGGGCTACTTATTTTTAATGACTAGCTTTAAGTGGGACATTATGCAAACATTGCGCCACAAGTTTTAATTTCGTTTGTTTGGATCAAACTGAAATCGCTGATATTACCGCTCCGCCAATCGCTGTAATTACGACCACACCTGTATGCCTAGAGGGAGGCTACTGTCAGTTATTCTTTTTTAGTTTTCCAGCGATCAAAAGCAAAACACTGTCTATATTTTATCAGACATGGGAGGGGAATTCAGGGTGGTCAGGGGGTTATATCGCCCCAGGCAACCAGTTTAAAGGCAGGTGGAAATGGATTTAATATTTGCTCAATTAGTGAGCATTTGAAGTGGAAGCAGTGAAAAACATTGAAAGATAATTAACAGGCTATTGTAGGCACAGAGTTTAATGTTCGGCTTTTACTTACTGTAGCAAATGTTTGTATTAAATCGTTTACCTACTAGATGTTAGTTAGCATATCTGGTTACTTTGATAGTATTTAGATCCTTATTTTTAATATAAAATATTACTTATAATAATAATTATTTAAAAAAAACCGCAATATTTTGAATATAGAAAATGTGAAATTGAAACGTAAAAACGTAGTCAATAATAACTAACGATATATTTAAATTCAATCTCAATATTAACTTAAACCACAGAATACTTACTTAAACTCAAAAATTAAGCATGTTGTTTAATAAAATAGACAAATATATTTTGAATACCTACCTACTACCTATTATTTATTTCGTTAAAGTATAAATAAATAAAAATAATGCAGTGCTGAAATCGGTAAATATTTTTTTAAAATTAACCAGTTTGGCATAAACTTACAGATTAATATGTCAACATGACAAGTACCACATCAACTCATCAGTTTGATAAAGCAGTAAATTAATTAGTTTATTATTATAATTGGACATAGTTTTGCAGACAAGAACCAACCCCTTTAATAGGCTCTTCATTATGGTTTCTTATCTCGAAAGTCTTTTTGTGGGTTGGTTCTGGTTTGCATAACTATGCTCAATTATACTATGGCGCCATCAAGTGGAAAACTTGAAAGACTCTCTTAACATAAACCCTTAACTACCTACGCTTTAACCGTAAGGTGTTCCCGTATCACGCAGCATCTTTTTACCCGCTTTTGTTAAAAGATGGCGCTGTACGGAGTTTCTTGCGGATCCTCGGTGAGCTCCAACGAGGTATCACACGTGTGTCCGAAGGCGAGACACCTTCGTCGACGTCATCGGCTTCCGTTTTTATTTCCATTTTCTAGAAAAAAGCAAATTAAAAATGAACTGAAGTCATACGTACGCAACACAGGGAACATTAAATAGGTATTGTACACACCCAAGTGTGTACCTTGAAGTTTTCAAATCTAAATTTATGTGCATATCGAAAGAAAACCTGGCCCCCAATTCTCGCAATTTTCGATTCGAAAAAACTTGGCGGAATATTACATGAAAACTAAGTTTTTGCGATCTGTGAACACTTAGATACCTTTTACCACATCTTCTACCAACCATTCTGAACAACATTTGTTCCAAGACATTATGAAAATTCGGCAAAAAAAAATTTAAACTCCTCATATAAAATTAACAAATCACGTGACCGACTTTGTATGAAAATTTTATTTTCGTTTGTTCGTAGGCTTCTTCTCAACTTTTGAGTTCAGAAGCTAAGGGCAAGCCAAATTTCAATAAAAAATAAGTTGGAATATTTCCATGCAAATTTCCAAAAGTCTTAGAGCAAATGTTGTGCAGCAGAATGCCCAGCAAAACGTTTAGATAAATGCATGTGAATGTTCTCAGATACGAATGTCTGATTTTGGAGGTTTGTTCCGGTTATGTATGTGGCTTCATCTAATCAGTAGCGGGGCAAGATCTAATAAATAATTTGGGCAAGACTAATCTTTTCTGTCGATTTTACGACGATGATGACCAAAAAGCCGCTATTAGACCCTCGGACGAGCTTAAAATTTTTTGAGGCGCGAGGCCTCTTTTACCGCGAAGCCGTGGACAGTGGCCCACATCGCCTACACCTTGCGCCGCCTCTACAACCAATGTGGTTTCAGGCTAATGACGTCACTCACCTGAACTATGAGCCGGATCAGTGTATGCTGCTGTTCCAGGGTGATCGCCATGTCTCTCAGACGTCGCTTCTGCTTGTCCAGTTCGGCTGTGATGTAGTCCTCGCTGCTCTCCAGCACAAGATCTAAGCCAGCTTAAAACAATTGATAAAAATATTAAACTTACAATCGTTACTTAAATTGTATTGACTGCAAAAAATGGAAGAAAAAATGATTTATAGTAAATGGTTATTGCATCAAAAGAAGAACCGACCAAACAACAAAATTATTAAAATCTACGTTTTCTAGCAGTCACTATCGTTCTAGAAAAAAATTAAAAACTTACATTCAAGTCAAGTTCAATGCAGACAACATTCATTGGAGTCAATATTTACCCGACTACGGCGAAGCAAAAAGGAGAGTTATGCTGTCTTTCTTTTGATTTGTATGTAGTATTTTTAATTTTTAGAGCCACGCTTCGGCATGAATGGGCCGGCTCGACCGGAGTGCCACGGCCTCACAGAAAACCGGCGTGAAGCAGCGCCTGCGCTGCGTTTCGTCGAGTGAGTGAGGGCACTGGAGGCCCAATTGGGGGGAAGGGGGTTAAAGGTTGGTATCACATTTGCGACTCTACTGGTGATGCAGGTGTCCATGGGCGGCAGCAATCGCTAACCATAAAGTGATCCGTCGGGTCGTCTGCCACCTATGACAGATCACAACCGGTCTGCCAAGAATGTACCGCAGAAGAAGCAGACTAAATAGTATGAATATTAGCATACCATCATCTGGGAATGGGTTGCAGAACCATTTCCGAAGGATCAGGTCGAAGAATCCCAATTCGCTGCATTTGCTGTTCGGGTACTCGATAAGTTCGTCTTTATCCACCTTCTCCAATAGTATTGCTGGCAGCTTCCTCTCTAGTTCCGTGTGCAGAACGACCTGGATCACGTAAGAAGGTTTGACTAAGCATTTAATATTATTGTAGCATCATGATCTATACTTATAATAAATTCTTTAAAGTCCAGCAACGCATCAGCGACCTTTCTGATCTCGCTTTCTCTCGATTCATGGGCAGCGGAGACTACTTACTAACAGGTGACCCGCTTGCTCGTTTGCCGCCACTAGTATAAAAAAAATAGGTAGACATATTATGACAATCCAAAAAGGATCCTTGTTATGGGTTGTAGGTGTAATACAGATGGCATGACACATTATTTTGAGTGTAAGATAGACAGAAATACGTTGAACTGCTAATCAAGTTGATCCATAGGCACAGTTTTCAGGTGCCACCTTTAAGATACTTTTTATTATAATATCATTCATCTAATATCATATTTCATGCTCACAAAAATATTTGAAAATTTCACATTTTACTTTACTTCCTAGAAATCTAAACGAATTGCAATCAGACCAAACCAAATATTATTATGGGGGATCGTAGCCGAGTTATAAAATGGACAGTAAATTTGTTTCTCCCTTTTATTTTTTAGCAGATTTCTGCTTTTAAATATTTTCTACCCTCACCTGCATCGCCAAACGCTTCAGTTGAGCATTCCTCCTTACGCTCTCAATATCCCCAACCGCCAAACCAATAAGCAGATTCATCAGCAGAATTGGCATCAGCACCATGAAGATCCCAAGGATAAAGAATGTAGGCATCGGGAACGGTAACATGATATCTGTTTCAGACTTGTAGTATGGCTGGACGTATGTCCCAACAAAGTCGATCTCCCCCAACATCATGGCGAATGTTCTCATCAGAGACATAGGGATGGTGCTGAAAGATAAGTGGTGGCCCTGGAAAGAACATGTATTAGTAACGAGTCGATTAGTTTTTGTGGAAAAAATCGCCAAGCTATAGGAATAGGAAACTCGCGGTGCGTTCATGGTTGTTCAAAATTTTGAATAACACGTGGTTAAGATCGTAAAGTAAATTGTATCAAATTTTTGAAACGTGGCTTTGAAACCAAAATATCATATAAATGGATACCTTACACATTGAAATTTATAGCAATGTTGAAATTGAAACAAATAGGTCCTCCCGTGAAATTTTGTTTTCAAACCCTACATTATGTAAATAAATGGCACAGTAAATGAAAATGGCTTCAGCTAAATATTTCCTAAATATCGTGAAATCCAATTTTCATGACGTCATGAACGCAAAGCTGTTATTGTACACGGAGAGAAGTCAGATCAATGTAGTGAAAAGTAACTGTTTATGAATAACCCACTTTAGACAGTAGAATGTAAAAGGCCAATCCGAAGGCAATGATGAGAATTGAGAAGAGCATGAGGACTTTGATGAGGGTCTGAAGGATCTCGAGGAACATGACTACGTAGATGCCAATCTGGTCGAAGCGCTGGAGCAGAAGTAGCAGCTCAAACCAGGAGAGAAACACTGTAATCGAAGCCGCTGAGAACTGAAAAGGAAAAGACCTGATTAATGTTAGTTCAATGCTGGAAAGTACATCAGAGGGGGATGCAGTTACCAGAATCAATGACTGAGTCTCCAAAGGAATTTCTTGTAGACAACTTAATAATAATAGCACAAACCTGCACATCACTAGTTGTATTGAAGAGCGTTGGAAAAACCATCTGAGTAGAACTGATGTAGAGTATCCAAGAGACTCGATTGGAGGGATCAACAAGGTAGTGCCACTTCTGCTGCTTTAAGTTGTAGGCTTCCCGTACGAGACACAATAGGTTGTATACTAAAATGGCTACTGTGCTCGTATACATTGCTATCATTGATTCAAAATCTGGAAAGTAACGGAAAATTTAGCATTATGTTTTTCACTGATTATCATCATACAAAAAGTCTGAGATCGAGGCCTGTTACTATTAAAATTTGTTTTAAAGCCAGTAGTGAATTATATGTTAATTTGAACTAAACATGTGGCAACATTAGAAAAGTGGATAATTATGTTACGATGTATTTATTCAAATGTTCAGTTAAAATATTAATGCGGCACTTTGTCGGTATCCATTGCACAAAAATCAAAAGAGGGTCTTGGTTAGCTATCAATTTAGGTGACCAATCGGTAAGAAAATATTATATACTAAAATTCACTACTTACCTATATCTTTAATTCTCACATTAGTAACATTATCTATGCCATCGTTGTAAGTTGCATCAGATCCACTGGTCATGTTCACACATTTGTCTGGTGTCCTTTTCATAGTCGCCGTTGTCGGGTTCACGTTGGCCATCAACAAATAAGTGTATACAGTCACAAATATCAGATATATGCAGTAGAACAGCAAATTTGCCAAATGGAAATACTTTCCGTACGAGTTCCATTTCATTTGGAGGTATTTTTGGCTCAATGGATGTGCTAGTAGCTCAACTCTTCCATGTGCTACCATAGCCTGGAATACATTCACTGATTTTGGAACAATGAAATTACATAGTTTCTTTTAGAACAATACAATTTGAGTGCATACGCATTAAGATATAGTGACTCATCGTTGTCACTCAGCGACATCCCTCCAAAAAGAGTATTTATTACCTTTGTCGCATTGTAGCAATGACAGGTCACTATTTTTAACGCGAAGATTATCGTCACACATATTGTGCTCATTTTGATGGTGCCACCAACCCACAATAAATGTGTTTGTACATACATGGGTATTGAGACATAACAATTTCCCATTAAACGATCATTGGCTCCTTAGAAAGCATCGCTGTGTATTTTTTTAAGGTCAACGCTATGAAATCGTTTTATATAAAACGGACCGATTGAGATTAGTATATGTAGAAACACGTGGATAAAATGTTTTTTATAATGATTGAAAATTAACTGGTACCTTGATACATCAAGGTACCAGTTCAGGTACCAGGTCCTCCTACAGGAGGACCATCGACATCAATATGATGGAACAGAAAATATACAGAGGCAAATGAATATGAGAACAAAAGAGATGTGAAATGATGATGACAATTATTTACAAGTGCTTTTTTAGCAATTTTTATGATGGTAAAAGAAAAAAGTATGGTATTTATTATATGAATAATATAATCGACAGTAAAAATACTGTCATTTCTACCTTTGTACATTTCTTTGGTAGAATACCTATAATGAATGTTCTGTAAATAGTAACAATTAGTGAATCATTTAAACGAATTCAAGCAGTCACTGGCACCGTTTTACTTAGGTATTTCTATGATTCATATTTTTTTTACAAAATGTTAGTGATCAATACTTATAATCTCAATCGATCGATAAGATTTCATAGCGGTCGTATATTTTTAATTAGTTTATGAACTTGGGCTTGTCAAGAGTAGAAAATAATACAATGATTTATTCTTAAGTAACAAAGCAAGAATAACAGTTTGGCGTTTTCCTTATAGAAAGTCATTAGTTTCTTTCTCCATTTAACTACTCGTATTGTGTTATTTTCTATAAGACAAACGATATTCCAGGTCCGTGCAACAAATAGAAGCTTTGCACTAGTTTTAGCTGACTCACGTTGATCACAGTCAACGGTTCTGGACGGTACTTGGGGTTGTTGAGCGCCAGTCTCATCGCGTCTATTGCAAGTTTCGAATGTTGGTAGAATTTGAAAGAATACATAATCTGCGTGGAGTGAAAACAACATTGTCAGTATCAAATCGTCGAGATACTCACGTTCAGGGCTGGCAAAGGTATTTTCTGCGATTTCGGTACACTTTCCGTTTTCTTTGTACCGTCGTCATCCTTGAATGCAACACATAGGGCCTCGAAGTTGTATTTGATCTAGATTTTGCAAACAGGTCATTTGTTCATGTAGTATTATTATTTTATAGTAATATCATACTTGTAAACAGCCAGTGGGTCAACATATTATGTAGTTTTAAGGGTTAAATCTAAATTAGGCTTAGTGAATATGTTAGATTGCCGTAGCGAAATCAGGAGGGCTTTCGTAGTGTGCGTTGATAGTTTAAGAACCAACCAACCAAGCTGGAGCGGCAATCATCGAAACATAACATGTATTCCTACTGGCTTCTCTTATGCTTTATTTCTTTCCTAAGAAAACCTTAAAAAGCAATTACTAAAATTAAAAAAAATACACTCAACGTAAGTTTTGTGGGTTTACTTTGACATACACATATTTATACTTTCATAACTTAAGTCACACCAAAGTCAAAGTAGGCAACGGTTTTCGTCTCTATGGAAGTCGTGAAACCCAACCAGGCCAACTAAGTAATATAATAAGCAGGCCACCAACGTGTTCGGTCCGCGAGAATCACTTTTGATAGAGGGCGGCGTTTGAAACAAAACTCAGCATTCCGTCAGATTGCAGTTTTCAAGGATTACTCACGTAAAAACTCTTTGAGTCTTTCTTGCAGTTTGCCTTGGTGATGCACTTGTCCTGAACGGCTTCAAAGACGCGCGGCATGTACGCGATGAGCGCCAGGGTCACGCAGGGGTGCCGGTCGGAACGGAGGGCCATCACTTCTTTGGCTCTGGAAAGTGAAGTAGAAACTAGTTTTTAAATTTTTCTTGCTAAATCTTCATGTAATAACTCATGATTTTATCATCTCAGCGTATTATTCCCAGAGCCCAGGGTACGCAATTGTGAAATAATATATTTGTGTACTTACTTATATACCTACTTCAGTCCGTACCTTCATCTGACAGGTATTCCGCATTAACTACTGGTAAGCTACTTAAAAATAGTGTGACCTTGTCTAAATCCTCTTCTTTACGAAGGCAGACACATCTGCCAATGCGTCTGCCGACGCATAGGGGTATTAGGTGACAATTCGTAAGACCCAAATAATTTCGTCCCACAATTTCAAGATCTTTTTGCTGGTTACTTGAAATCATGGGACAATTTGCCTCCAAGCCCGTATCTAGAGGAAGTAATTTGTCCGTCCGCCTTGAATCCGATTACTGTCGCATTTTTGCATAGATCAAAATTTGTAGCGATCGGTCCTTTCAAGTCTGAAGACGTGTGCACAGATCATGGTGATTCCTCTACTGATGCAATCTGTCAAAATCAGCAGATACGTCTGTTGACTTGCTGATAAAAAAATTATAGGTACTGACTACGATCTGGTTAAACTAACAGTATGTGGTTTACCTCTGTTCGTGGGTGACCATAGCCAACGCAGCTTCAGGGAACTTGTAGTATATGGCGTAGTCGATAGCACTCATGTCGAGGTTATTATAGCTGAGACGGCAGCCCATGGAGAGAAGCAGTGCTATGGAGTTCGGCTTGTTTTCCATCGTGGCCAAATGAAGAGGAGTGTTCTGGAATTTTAAATTTTATGTGTCTTTAAGAAGAATACCCTTCTGAGATCCTGAATGATTGTTTTAGAGATAGTGCGTACTGGTGACCGATCGTTATCATGACCATTGCGTCTCTGTTTTCACCTTTAATACCATCACCCTCATAAGGGATATTCTATGTATATGATCATGGACGCATTTGAATACGTGAAATAATTTTATGGAGAATCTTATTGCTAAAGCTGACTTTGGATAGGTTCGCTAACCTGCTTAGTTATTTAATTTAATTGGAAAAAACCTCACCCCATCTTTATCAACCTGATCCAACAGATGCGAATGCACCGAATGGAGCAGCTCGATGGTCTGAGTGTACCCACTCATCGCGGCAAGATGCAACGGGTTCCTCCCATTATGATCCCTGTGGAGAAGCGCTCCTCGATTCAGCAAGAGCTGGACCACCCTAGTGTGGCCCTCCGGGAGGAGATGTGGAGAGGAGTCAGCCCTTCACCGTCGCTCTCGTTGATGATGAAAGTGCCTTTGTCGGAGTCGAGGAGCTGGCAAGCGGTGTGGTAGCGGCCATATCTGAAATTATAGATAGATAAATAGATATTCTTTATTCCACAGAAATAGAATACATGGTCTGGTTAACTTGTCTGATTTTAGTAAAGGTTAGAAATTACTAGGCTTGATCAATCATGGTAAGCTTGAACTTGATGAATTCAAAATGATCGTAGTCCGTATCTCGTACTGTAACGAGATCAGGAAGAACAATAACGTCTCAAGAATAGTGGACAAGTTATACCACGGCCTCAAGAAAGCTGGCGTAAGCAGTGCCTGTGCGGTATATTGCCGAGAGAGTTTGGGTATCGGAGGGTCCAACCCGGGAGAAGGGAGGCATACAGCTGGTAGAACTTACGGGTCACCTGATCCGAATTCTATCACATATTTTAAGAGAGTAATACCTAGCAGCGAAGTGTAATGGGCTTTCATTGTTGTTATTCTTCAAGTTGATGCAAGCACCAAGGCGGATGAGGTTCTCTAAGGACCTGATGTGTCCCTCTCTGCTCGCGTAGTGAAGAGGAGAGCAGCCAGTGTTGTCCTTTTCGTTCAAAAGCTGTGCCAGGCTCTTCTCGCAACGATCCTGGAATGCAAGCACAAGTCATTACTAAGTAGAGTAAAGTTAGAAAAAAAAAAGTAGAGTATTAAAATTATCACCGAAAATCAGCTTTAGCTGACCTTCATATCCTTCGATCATAGAAATCCAAGATATGCGTGAACGCGTAAAATGTGTCGACACCTATAAAGCCTCCATTTACAAAAGTATAATACATTATCGGAATTTAAAACAAACAATCTATGTCACTAAAGCATTTCTCGATATATCATAACCAATCAAAATGAAAGTTTAAGAGTGAAAAGTGGATCGCAACTTCTAACAACTCTGTGGTCTCAGAACGGCCTTCTACAAGGTCAGGTCTTAGGGATTCGTACACAAAGGGAATCTATTATTAAAGTTTGCTATTCGTTTGTCAATTACCAGAATGCATGTCTAGACCCACGATAGATGAATAGTTGATTTATTTTTTATTTCTTTAATATAGAAACTGACAGGGCATAATGATTTTCTCCACTGAAGTGCTGCTTCAATAAATAATAAATCGAAGGTCATAACCAGCCTAATATTACATTCTAATAACTTTGAATAATGTCTTAATATTGTTCTACACAGCATTCTTCCCGTTTTTGTGTCCTTTGTCCTCAATGCTTAAGGTTGTGACCTCGATGAATCTTCTGAATTGGTTTTCGCTATGTTTTCGTAATAAGTAGACTCAGAAATTCGGTTTTAGCTGACATTGATATAAAAGGGTTTGTTATAGTTACATTCAGTCTGTAGATATATTATCGTGTTGTGTATCTATATATCTGTTTCTGTTAATCACTACGAACCATCCTAAGATCACTGTTTGCGCTCATGTATGTGTGCATGTCATGTACGTGTTAAGTTATTCCTAGGTTTGTGTTACTTTTTTAATTTTTTTCCTAATGCTTGCCTCATCGTAGGCTTGTTCTTACCTCTAGTGCAGTGTAAATACTTATGCTTAAAGTAAATCCGTCATCAATAAAGAAATATATTTGTGTTGCTCTTACTTTAAGTACTCGAATTTTGTATGCAAGTGAGATGATTCAATTATGATAAGGAAAGACGATCGCATTTACGAGATGACGTAACTGATTGTGATCCGATGGGATAAATTTTCGGGTATTTTCCGGCATACTGTTTGGTAATAATATACTCATAGAAGATTTTATTGATATTATTGTTTACGGCATTTTTTGTTTTGTTTTGTGTATTTGTGGTGGTTGATCGAAAACATTTTTTTTTAATAAATCTACAGCTGTATGTATAACATCGCTGTTGGGATCACTTTTTCAAACGCTTTCAGTAAGTATAGAATTGTGAATCTAAAGATTGTGATCTATAGCTTTGACCCTCAATTATTCAAGAACTTAGCTAAGGTACAGTGCCAAAAATGTGAAAAAATACAAGAATACGTAGGATTAAAACAAATAAAACCGCATACATTAGAGGTCAAAGTATACTCGTATACCAAAAGAATACGATTCAATGTATCGATTCGTAATTTTGTCGTTTCAGACCGAAGCTAAGATCGCTTCTTTTCTCATACAACCGTCTCCAGAGACGCAACTTGACTGAGATAACAATAAAAAGTTTCTGATACTTTCGAAGACAATATTAGGAGGTGATTGCATTTAGAACTAGCAGAGCGGGGGGAACTTTCAAGGGCCTTGATCCTTCAAAGTTTATTACAGAAACATGACATGAGCGCCTCGAATACGGCCTAAATATGAATTATAAGCCAGAATCTTATGATGCGACGTCCACGGTACGCACGGATTGAATAGACATTAGATAATACTTCCGAAAAAGAACTATGTACTTACAAGAACATAAATTATTTCTGCGATTTTGTGATTGAGAAGGCAAGGGTTTCCAAAACTGGCCGTCGAAAAATGCAAGGTCACACATTCGCTCAGCGACAGGCATTTATTCAAAGTAAGAAAAAATGCACGCATCGGCATGATAATAAGCTTCTATAGTTGAATACTGCCGGTACACTAAGTCGGAATTGTGACTTAGTGCTCATTTGTCATATTCTTACGTTGATCTCATACATAATAATGAGGACCTCACACTCAGAACTCGCATACGTGCTAAGAAAATTTACTAGAACATTATAATGTAGCATATTTTTATCTAGAAACATAAGTAAGACTAAAGATGTACGTAGCTAGTCTTTATTACCGCGTCACTTTTATCGATTCTGACATCCATAAAACGTGAAATATATACCTTACTTAGAAAAGATAGGTTATCGACTTTGAGACAAACCAATGAGCACGTGATGTCTAATATATCGACTAACCTGACAGGGATCTTATCGTAAGGGTATTGGAAGATACTCTACTTCCCCGCCAAGGACATCCAGGTCTCTAGGCTAGATCTTCTAAAACCGAAGGATTAAGGACTAAATTATTTATTTTTTTATTTAATGGAAATTTGTACGACACCATTGTTATAATACCTGCGTATGATTCCCGCGTTCATTGCAAAGCCTTTGTTTCGAAGTTAGGGTCCGCTTTAAAGATTTTCATAGAATATCCAAAGTAAAGCTTGAGACATAAAGAAGATCAAATGTCTAGTTGTAAAGGTAAGGTAATGATAGTGTTTTCCTAAAATTCAAATTTTGGCTTTTTTGACTAACGCTAAGTGTTCATCGTTTCTTCTTACATCGCCATGCTAGGGCAATACTTCGGAGGTTCTACGGTATTTTGTAACAGTAACTTTGCTTCCGTCCTTCTGTCTACTCGTATGAATTTTTCTTTGTTAGATAACTACTTTTTTAAGAGCTACAAAATATGTATGTGCTAAATGTTTGCCAGTCCAACTCATCATACCGAAACGTATGTTTGATGTTACGAATTAATGAAATACAATGTTACGAATGCAAGTTGCGTAGTATCCCTCAAGACATAATCTATTGAAAAAAAATCCAGTTAAAGCGATTTTTAATGATTCTATTATCCATAATATTAGCGTGCTTCAGACAGATTTAGTTATGAGAGTTCAGTCAATGAAATCGACTTTAGGATGACCTCCCTCATATTAAGCGTTTTATAATTCTATTATAGTACTTATTTTTTGTCGAAATTTCAATAAGTACCTATAGAAGAAAACATACTGTAGAGTTAATCAGATATATATCTAGGAACACTACCCTACGTAGGTTACATACATATTAAGACATTGTAATTCTACGAGTGTGGTGCATTATGAATATTATGATGTACGGTGGCCTGCAGATCAAGTTACTACAATCTGTCAAATTTCTTTAATCGAACCTCACTTTTATGTCAAACGTGTTTGGTTCAATATCAACTGAGGAAATTTGACAGATTGTAGTAACTTGATGTGCTGGCCACTGTACAACTCATTAAATACTTTGATGAACTACTTGGGATCACACGCACAATTCCGTCGAGCCCTAAACTTTTTAATGACATCCCTGATCGAAAATGTAAATGAAAGGGTTAATAACAACATCAATAAATAAACTAACTACCTGTTGACCCTTCAAAATAAAAGGTTACCATTTATTTTAACGTATGAATATTATATTAAATACTTACCACTCGTCTGTTTCTTATCACAAACAAGTTCTAATTATTTAGTATTGCATTATATTTTCAATGTCGACTTCCATTTCAAAGTTTAGCACAATACAAGTGAAATTGCAAAAGGAAGACTATTTCCACTTGAACTTAAAATTAAAAACTTCGAGTAAATACACAAATCTTACTTTGCAACTGGCTGCGAAGTCTTCCAATCTACCTCCATTCATGACTACGAGATGCAACACGTTTCTAGAGTTTATGTCCTTGAGCTGTATGTCAGCACCGAGCCTTATCTGAAAATTAAAAATAAAAAAAGTCAATCTCACGGGATCTATCTTCTTCGTCTTCTTGCGTTCACCCCAATTACTGGGAGCAGTGACCTCTCTTTTGTAGAACCTTGTCTCTAATATTGACCGCCATCTGTGTCGATACGCGGCGATGTGGATTGGGTCGTGGACTGTAGATTCGAGAGTGGTGCGAATCTGGTCCATCCAACGCGTAGGACTTCTTCCTTTCGACCTTTTCTCTTCGATCTTGCCTGTGACCATATGTTTCTCTAAATTGTCACTCTCCTTTCTGGCAATGTGGCCAAAGTACTCAAGTACCTTGCGCAATATCCAAACGTAAAAAGCAACGAAAGCATGAAGAAGCATCTCAATTCATACTGCAGTGCCAACAGAAGTGATGCTATGCCATCACGTCCGTTATAACTGCAACGTGGGCTCTTCTTTTGCTTACCATCAGTCTAAGATGAGTCAATATAAAGAAAATGTCTTGCTTAACTTACCAAAGTGTGCACGGTCCTCCAGCCGGCTCTAGAAGCAGCCAACAACAGGGGAGACCTCTTCTCCTTATCCAGAGGATTGACGTCAGATCCCTCGGAGATGAGATAGTTGACGATGTCCGGGTGGTCGAACATAGCGGCGCAGTGGATGGGAGTCATCTTCTGCACGTCACAGGACATCAGGCATGCCATCTTCTCTTTAGGCTGCATGTTGAACATCAGCTTCACTATTCGAGGGCACCCTGTGGAAATAAAAACATATTTGAAAGCCGTTAGAACGGAAGGTCCTTGAGTAGATACCGCGTAGGAAGTCGCAGCCGTGGTCCCCCACAAGGTGGACTGAGGATTTGGTTGAAGTACGCGGAAATTTCTTGGATGCAGGTGGCATAGGACCGATCTGTGGAGAACATTGGGGGATGGTCTATGTCCAGCAGTGGACGTCTATTGGCTGAAATAAGCTTATGAGTACCTAGTTACACATGGCGTATTTATCAATGCATCTTTACGTTTCGGTCCCAATAGAAGAAGTGAACTCATAAAGCTTGGATCAGTAATAGCGTAAGGCTATAAATGGTAAAGACGAAGCTGAGTGAGGATAGAAAGTCGGAAATCGGACCCTGTACAATCGAGGCAGGACGTTCATAGAGAAGATGGTGAATATAGGTAAGTTATCGTTTACTAGTACATACTGTATATGCTAAGACCAGAGCCAGTCACCCTTGAATGAATAACGGGTGAAAAATATGGAGGCGTGAGCGCCACACATTTGTCAGACGGAGAAACAGCGATACTACCTGTCACATTCAAGAGAGTAGGTATATATAAATTTCATGCGAAGCGTTGCAATAAATATTTTCCATACCCCAAAATAGCTCACATTTTCTTCACGAGACAAAATAATGTCGTTTCGTAGTAGGTCCTTCAACGATAAAGCACGGGCATCTTTTGATTGGATCATATTATGTCATCGTAAAATAGTCAGAACCATAAGTTGATCAACTGCCGGAAAATAACGAACGGGGCTAAATTTTATTTTCCCCCACATCAGCTGGCGCGTTGTGAGGTCAATAGTTTTAATGTAACCTAAACATTTTCGAAAATAAACCTAACAACGTTAAAACCCTTTTTTTTGTTCTTTTTACATTTTTGACGTTTTTTTTCTATTCGATTTTAAGAAGAATATCCAAAACCCAAAGGTTGGAGATAAGGGTGGCCCTAACATAGTTAAGCCCCAGAGGGCCACGAAACCATCCCGTAACAAACCTAGTTATACCTTTTTTTTACTTTGGGGAATGCCAGTAGCTCGAAGTAAGTCAACGAAGTATAGCGACTTCTTATGCATAATATGTCGATCCTAATTTGTGTGTAATGATGGAAATGTTTCGTGTTCGCCATTTTGTTATAGGCCCACTAACAAGGACTGGGTTAACTATTCAAATAATCCAACCGTCGTCAATTTCCATAGCCAACAACATGATAACCTTGCGAAAGTCCTCAAAAAGGACTTCGTCAAAGTTGTCAAACCCGTAGATAAGTTCACTTTATGGGTATTTCTGGTCGTAAATAGTAAATCTTCACTTAAACTCCCAAATCCTTCAATCAGGCATGACAAGAATTCTCGAACTTCTGTTTTCAAGAAGTTTTATAGCCGTTTAACCGAGGTCAGCTCCTAAGACAATTATGTAGATAAGGAATAGTAAACTGAATGCATTTGTAGTAGAGATCCGTGGCGCAGCTTGCAGAAGGGTTACCACAGATTTGTGATTCCCGGTTGCATCCATAACTCCTCTATGGGACCTGTAGTAACGCTAAGTCTATGATTCCGGATTTGGGGACTCTGGTAACCACAATGAAGCTACTGCCGTCTAGTCTGAAACTATCTTACCTACAGGTGACTTGTTTATTTTGTCGTATTTGGTATTAAAAACATCTTAACGCTAAGTAACTCTACATACGCTTACCTGAGCACAAGCCAAGTGTACAGGCGTAGAAAAGTCATGTTGCTGCGTCGATATCTTCGCACCAGACCTCAAGCATAATTCCACGGCTTTGATATCCCCTCCATGCACAGCTGAATGAAGGGGTACATTGCCCTCGTTGTCGTACAATGAGATCATTTGCTCCCTCGTACATCCTCTGGATTCCCCCCATTGAAGGAAAACTTCCATGGTGCCAGAGGACGCGTTCTTGGCTGCCTCGTGGATGGGGTAGTATCCGTTGTTGCAAGGTCTCTTGCACTCAGCTCCGAGATCTGTGATCTGTGTAAATAGTTAGATAGGAACATATAAGTATTTACTAAGAAAGCGACGCACTGTGCCGCGTTGTTATATACACTATCATCAGACAATAACTAACTCTATAGTTGGCCTTATTAAAACAAGTAGGAAACAAAATAAACATTTTAAGAGGGAAAAAGAACTAACTTGCGACGATTCGGATACGTCAAAACTTGATTAGAAAAATCGTCGATCACCGATTGTACCGGCAGCCTATGCCGGCGGGAAGTCGGTAAAACGGGGTTGGTATTTAATAAATGGCAATATAAAAACTGTATAAAAAGTTAATTTAATGCGTAAACATCACATGTTTTCTCAATGTCCTCAAGGTGAGGAAAATAAGAGACAATGAAAACAAAAGACGCGCGATATTCAAAAAAAGAACGTAAGTTTTCTTCGAGCCATAAAAATTGGTGAAATGAGGTTTGACTATATCGAGGTTTTAGTCCTCTGTCACCGATACCGAAAGTAGCAGATCCATGAATACTGCGTGATGGACCTCATGACTTTCATAGGTAATTATGGAAGTAGTAAGGATAAAATCTATCTAATATAAGAAAGAAAGCTAGCTTACCAAAACTCTTGCGCACATGTCATGGTCATGTATGGCGGCGAAGTGCAGGGCAGTTCTGCCGTGCTCACCGCCGAGGTCCACGTTAAACTGACTCTTGTACTTGGCAAATTTTTGAAGCACCGACACCTGGTAAACATCATTAAATTTTACTCACAATATAGGTACCTTCGTTACGATTATGAAAACTTTGTCGATGTAACAGATATTTGTGTTCGGATCTGGGTGATTACTCTTTGCTGTTACTCGTCTTGTTTTTCATTGTAATCAAACATGTAGGTACTTTACATAATATTTAGGTTGCGTTACATAATAATAAATCTAATTTAAAAACAAAAATTGTCATATATGAGGATGAGTATTTAATTCACATACGAGTAATAGCAAAACGTTTTAATAATTTCACCCCTAAGCAACTCTTTCAAAAGATTTGATTTAGGAAAAACAATATAGATGGCGTTAGCATGGATTATTCAACATATCAGTACGATTGCAAACTTTATTACGTTTACAGTAGGAACAATATTTTCTTTGTTACCAAGGCCACCTATTTATTAGCAAATTTTACGTAAGTAGAACATTGCATTGCGTTGAAAAGTTTGATGATGTGTTTCTTTATGTTGACTGTCTTTATTAGTTTTAGCTTTTCAAACGAGCTAAATCCACAAAAAAATAAAGATTACGTAAGTAGAGCACCGAAAATCGCCACTAAAACCAAATTATATTTTCAGCCCTGTTTTTTATAAAATAGATGCAAGTTAGGCTAAAAGATCACAAAATAATTGCCATGCTAATGCACTGAAAAGTGAGAACCGCCGATATAAATCTCTTTAACAAAAATATATGTCGTAAATTTTATCGCCGCATTTTCCTGGCACTTTATAAAATCGAGATTTTTCTAAAGTATTTTCAACTATTCATTTAAACATTCTTATTGTTAGGTGAGACTAAAATGTTACTCTAGGGTGAAAGGTATGTTTTCCACCCTGTTTTATCTAAAGTAAAAAGATGCAAAATTAGCCTACAAGGTCACAAAATATTTGCAAATAAAACACCGAGAACCGCCGATACTTTCCGCCCTTACGAAACATGACGTCGTTTGATACAACCCTTAGTTCACTGTGTTCCAACGGGCGTCGGTGGTATAGAGGTAGAATTCTCGCCTATAGTGCGGGAGGCCCGGGTTCGAGTCCCGGCCGATGCCAAATATAACCAAAAAAAACCTTTTTGTGTTTTTTGCAGCAACTTTCTCTCTAACTATGCTAATGAAATTATGACAGTAAAGAAATATAAGTATATAGTAAAATTAGATACTTAGGGGTAACATTTCAAGAAATTTTACTTAAATCTTTGGAAATGGATTTTCTTTTTATGGTATGATGTTTAACCGAAGCTTCTCAATTTATGTAAGTATTATCTTTTTTTGGATTGTTAAACAAATAAATATTTACATCCTTTTTACCACGAGTCCTAATGTCCATTTTGAACAAAATTTGTTCAGTGACTTTAGGAAATTCGCTTGAAAAAAATAATCTTTTCAAAGAACTTTATTAAATGACTCGATCATTTTGAAAAAAAATTCGACGATATTCCAAAAGAAACACAACAAATGCTGCTCAAAATGGTCGTTAAAACTTAGTTAAGGGATTTAAATGTCTTCAAATACATGGTGTATGTTAGTGTTTTCATATGTTTTCTCCTACATATAAGTTGCCATTAATGTTGTAAGTTCTAGCGCCGCCCAAGCACTTCAACTTTTGGATCTCTGCCATCCAATAAACCCTAAATATGTAAATGAAGCCTAAATATTCTACTTGAATTCACAAACATACGTATTACTATTACATTTTGGAATTTCGTAAGTCCTTAACGTGGGTACACTCTAGTTATAAACCTTGCCATAGTTTTAGGTAGGTACCTACATACATTGTACCTTATAATACTTTTGTAGAAATAGTTGGTGTTATAATAACCTAACCGATAATAATCTCAACGATCAGCCATCGACGCAGGACATTTATAGTGTATAAGTGTGTTCGCAGACACAACTGCACTCTCTATTTCCTAACCACCATTTTTCGATGGGACGCTAGAGTACACGACCGAAGAAAAGTTAAGCTTTCTCAAAACCACTTAAGGCCAAATTCCCTTCTCAAGACCAATCTTTCATTTATTGTCTTGAAACGCTTTGCTGAATAAATAAAGATGTTAGCGCTTACGTCAAGCGAACTCAAGGTGTGTAAAATGGAACGCAAAATATGTATGTAAGTAGAGACAATATAAGTAAAATTTTTGCTTCCCAGTGCGCACACTAATATACAATTGCAAGTTCCAAAATAGCCTTGTTAACCGCGATGTATAACTATTTAAGACTTTATTTAATAACAAGCTTATGCCCGCCGCTTCGTTCGCGCCCCCCACTTTCCTAATATGGGAGGTTAGAAAGGGGCAACAAGTAACCTATATTAATCTCCATCCCTTAAACTATCTCCACTTAAAAAATCGCGTCAATTCGTCGCTCCGTTTTGCCGTGGAAGAAAGACAAACATACAGACAGACAGACACACTTTCCCATTTTATTAGTATGGATACGTAAATTTGTAAGAATTAACTAGTTTTTTTTTTCAGTTTCACATTTGTCAGTATCAATTTAAGGATATGACTGACGCCTTCTGATCGATTATCGCGAGCGAAAGTGGTCCTGCGTGTCATACAAATTCGCCCTTATGTTGGCTCACCAGAATTGTCCCTGATTGTTTTTACGAAATAAAACGATGCTTACCTTGTTTAACTCCGTCGCTAAATGAATAGGGGCTTGGGTTTTCTCATTCAAAACTCCAGTATCGACGTGTCTGAAACAAAGCAAAATATTTTAAAATCCATAACTGCAACACTTTGTTAATATTTTGCCCGTGGGACAGTACATGTACAGGGTGTAACAAAAAGGGGATATCATCCCAAAGTGAACCGATTCTGACACACTTACAATCACATATTAGAGTTTTTAACCTGCCAAGTTAATATTACGATTATTAATATTTCATTGAAATCCGACTCTTCGTGAAATTCATTTCAATTCGCACATCACTAATAATATAGTAATGATAATAATATACTGATAGGGATAGTAACCTTTGACCGCTCCTTTTTGAATACTTAACGCCCCTTGCATTCCTGACAATTGTTTTCATTCAAAATCTTATCAATGAATTACGGTAAGATTGTTTATCTTTTCCTAAAATATTTTTTAATTAATTTGAAACTTTGCATATATAGAATCTACACAAGGTACACATTATTTCCCTTTATAGTTGATACCCCCTTTTTGTTACATCCTGTATACTTTACCTTTTTGACAAGCATCAAATATGCGGCATAGATAAACGATCGCATGATAATAGAACAATGGCTACAGTGTTTTATTTTTTCCTTACTAACTACAGCTATAGCATTTATTTTTCCCTACAGTGGGGCAATATCAGCTAACAATATTAAACCATGGAACCGACAAACTTAGTTATTTCAAGTCGTCTACGAGTTAAAGGGTTTATTTAATAGGATTTAATAGCCTAAGGAAAGGCGGACAGCAGAAAGAGATTAAGAGATATTTATGGGATACATTATTTTATTCTTTTGAAGTGTGGAACCCTAAAAGCAGGCCATTAGGGTACCGCAGTTTCGATCAGGATCGATAGCGGGATATAAGTACCTACCTACCTAAAGTAATATAAATTCAGCGTCACTAATCGGATTAAATGGAACTTTTCTCAGGGGAAGAGTGAAAGTTCAGATTTATAATATGAAAGAAGTTACGATACTCAGTTTTAGCTGAGAAATATTCCTTTTTAAAAAAATTAAACTAATGACACTTGACAAAATTTTTGAGCCGGATCATAATCTTACAATAAATGCAAGCTAAATTTAATAAATATTATAAAGGTTGTAACTACATGTAAAGGCGTGCTTATCTATAAGTGCGTCTTACGGCGTGTTCACGTAAACAGAGAAATACCTAAATATTTTCCATGACGTTACCATAGCTACAATATATATATATATATATACTATTTATAAAGAGATAACTTCTATAGACAACGACAAGGTTTATAGGTAAACTGAAAACAAGAAACGCTGGCGCGATGTAATTGAGCACAGCGCTATCTATTGGTTCATTTCTGAATTACTGTCCCGAAGCGAAGTGAGGGCGGGCCACTAGTATACTTAATTATTATGGTCGTTTTCTTAGCGAAGTAAGTATGTAAGGCGTTGCCACGCTGGTACGCTAAATACGGTGGAGTGGTTTTCAACACAAGATCAAAAATAGTCCAGATATGACGGCCTCGATGGCGCAGTGGCTAAGGCGTTCGTCGGAAAGTCCCGGGTTCGACTCCCGGCCAAGTCAATTTAGAAAACTTAATTTTCTAAGTTTTCATGGGTCTGGGTGTTCTGGGTTGAAGCCACCAGTAAATGATATATGTACCTAGCTAGTACAGGGGTTGCCCTTGTTTGAGACCAGATTGATTGGTGTGATTGTCTGGCGCATTTATTTATTAAGTTTTTTACAATACTCACTGCTGCAGAAGAAACTCTATGGCGTCAAGTGCTTCGTTCTCAACTGCAATGTGCAACGGTGTGTTCCCGGTGTTGTCTTTGGCGTTCAAATCTGTACCAGAGAACATTAGCAGTTAACTATTAAAATCTATCAATTCTTCTATACTATTGTTGCGACCGGGATACCCTTGAATTAGAGCTTATCTATATTGTATAAGGTCTAGATTTTTAGATCTCCTGCCATTCCTTACAGTAGGGTCGTGCCGACTGTGCGTACCTATGTGACGTATACTCCAAACTGGAATTCAAGACCAAAAAATCTACAACAGATACGTCACTGTCAAATCTGTTAAAGTCATTTATGTCATTTTCAAGTGACGTTTTCAGGTTTCGCCAACCTTTTTGGCATTATTTTTCTTATTATGCAGACTAAACTGTCAAGTTTCCATACATTGTTAAAATGTTGTAAGTAGATACGAAATGTTATTAACACCTGAAGTGTTACAAGCGCAATAACATCTTTGAAAACATTTTTTTTTATGTGATAGGTAGCAGACGAGCAGGCAAAAAAAGTAAATAAAATATTTTTTTTAATTATAGAATCAATATTACCAATAAATAAATTACATCAGCGAGTGTTTTAAGAAAAAAGGGGTATACTATGGTACGATCATTTTATTGCAGTAGCAACATTGTAGTAGCTTTTTTGGTCTTGGATTCCAGTTTTGGGTATAGTGCGCAACGAAATAAAAGACCCATTAGAGATATAATATCACCTTTTGTTCTTGACCTCCTCAAATATGCTACTAGTCTTACCTCCACCATAGTTGTTGATGAAATGCAGAATGTTAGTGTTGTTCCTCGCCGCCGCTTGGTGCGCTGCTGTCCTGCCGCGGACGTCCCTCACTGCCAACCTTGATGGTTCGTTCAGGTACAACCGCATAAAATCTTCCACATTTCCACTCTCAGCCGCCTGGAAATAAATATTTTACTCTACAGGGTGTATCTGTGCACATTTACATCCCTTTAATCACGCGTTCTGCCATTTTGAACAACATTGTTCAACGATTTTTCGATCGAAAAAATTTTCAACTCCCCATACAAAATGACCTTGTCGTGGGGTCAACTTTGTATGAAAAGTTGTAATTATTTATGCGAATTTCCAAAAGTAACAGAACA
Source organism: Cnaphalocrocis medinalis (assembly GCA_014851415.1). Lineage (NCBI taxonomy): Eukaryota > Metazoa > Arthropoda > Insecta > Lepidoptera > Crambidae > Cnaphalocrocis > Cnaphalocrocis medinalis. The sequence goes on from CM026273.1 coordinate 19,713,239, forward strand.
AGTGTTGTTCAGAATGGTTGGTAGAAGATGTGGTTATCCCTTTAACCACATCTCTGCCAACCACCAGTATATGTTTTTTTTGTTTTTTATGTTATAGGTAGCAGACGAGCAGGCGGATCACCTGATGGTAAGCAATTGCCGCCGCTCATGGACACTTGCAACACCAATGCAGTTACAAGTGCGCTGCCAACCTTTTATCCCCTTCCCCCCGGGTGGGCCTCTGGTACCCTCACTCGCTCGGCGAAACACAGCACAGGAGCTGCTTCACGCCGGTTTTCTGTGAGGCAGTGGTATCACTCCGGTCGAGCCGGCCTATTCATACCGAAGCGTGGCTCTCCCACATTACCAATATGTATACAGGGTGTAGCTATATGTATATATATACAGGGTGTATTTATAAGTGCATTTATACAATCGAATTTTGAACTATTCATTTACACTAGTTACCTTATTGTTAGGTGAGACTAAAATGTTCCTCTAGGGTCCAAAGTATATTTTCAATCCTGTTTTATCTAAAATAGATGCAAAATTTGCCTAAAAGATCACAGAATAATAACCATGCAAATGTACAGAGGACCACCGATATAAATTTCCGCCCTTATAAAACATGACGTTGTTTGATAGAACGCTTAGTTCACTGATAACTGTTGGGCGTCGGTGGTTCAGAGGTAGAATTCTCGCCTATGGTGCGGGAGGCCCGGGTTCAAGTCCCGGCCGATGCCAAAACAAAAAATCCCTACAAACCTTTTTGTGTTTTGCAGCGATAACTTTCTCTCTAACTATGCTTACGTACGATTAACTTTTTACTGACGATAAAGTAAGGATCAGTAGCGCTACCATGAGTCGACATCTTAAACTGACATAACGTAAACTATTGCTCTGTTTCTTTTAAATGCATCACAATGAAAGAGACAAAGCGATAGTTTTCGATAGCGAGGATAGTATTTTAAACTCATGGTAAGGATCAGATTCTTATTTTTTGAGTTTTTTACGTTTTCACCAACATACTTTGTATCGTAAATTTTATAGCCGCATTTTCCGGGCACTTTAAACTTTTTAATCTTTGCTAGTGCATTTATAAAAGCGAGCTTTTCTGGAGTATTTTCAACTATTGATTTATAGGCTACCTTTTTGTTAGTGAGACTAAAATTTTTCTCTATGGATCAAAGTATATTTTCAACCTTGTTATATCTAAAAAATATGCAAAATTGGCCTGAAACATCACCATATAATTGCCATGCAAATGCTCTGAGAACCGCCGATAAATTTCCAACCACACAGTACTTTTATATATGTCTCCAACCTTACAAAGCATGACGTCGTTTGATACAACCCTTAATTCACTACTAACTGTCGGGCGTCGGTGGTATAGAGGTAGAATTCTCGCCTTTAGTGCGGGAGGCCCGGGTTCGAGTCCCGGCCGATGCCATTTACAAACCCCCAAACCTTTTTGCTTTTTTTTTATTTGTTTTTTTTGATATCATTTGTGAGCTAAAATCCGTATAAAAATGCAAAACCGAAGCGCCAGAATCACATCCCACGCATCAATTTGCCCCAGTAGCTCCAAGTTACAGACATTTATTGTAGTAACCTTTGGAGAGCCGCGCTTCGGCTAGAATGGGCCGGTTCGACCGGAGTGATACCACGACCTCATTGAAAACCGGTGTGAAGCAGCGCCTGCGCTGTGTTTTGTATCGGAGATCCAATCGCAGGGAAAGGGAGTTAAAAGGTTGACAGTGCACTTGTGACTCCGCTAGTGTTGTGGGTGTCTATGGGCGGCGGAAATCGCTTACCATTAGGTGATCTGTCAGATCGCCTGCCACCTATCACATAAAAACAAATTAAGCTGGTTCACCCAGTATAACTAGTACGACTTGATTTCGAATAAGCTACATTCCCTCCCAGGATTTTATCCCCTATTCTAGTATTCCGCTAGTTTTAAAAGTGATTTTACCGTTTCATTTCTTCCCTTTGCTATCTCTTTGGAGCATTATTCTGAGTTATTTCGCTTTTGTTTCTTATTACGATAGTAATACTTTAGAAGTGTCGGAGCTCAAAGCAACCACAAGTCCATTTTGCATTTTAAAACTAAAGTTATAGAGGGGTTATTTTGTTTTTCCTTAGTTAAAACCTTGATGAGGTGCTCCCATAAAGAGCATTCATAATTTATGGTTATATTATAATCAGAATATAGGTCGATTTGTACAGCAACTATTCGTCACTCGGTGTTGCCATAAAAGAAACATACAGATAGACAGACAGAGACACTTTCCCATTTATAATATTTTATTTTCGAGCCTTTATGAGAAGGATTCTAAACAAATCTGAGAATAATTACCTACAACTCAACAAATACCTCGAATATACAGTAGGTAAATCTCAGATAGACGAAGGAATAGTAAACCCTGCACTCTCACAAATACCTATTCGATTTGAACTGATACAAATTGCTCTCTATCATCATAGTACTGCGACATTGAAGTCGATTCACGCTACATATTGAAGTCCAAACTTTAAATAAAAGGAATGGTTATAGACAAAATACCTTAGTGAATAACATTTTCCTTTCTGCCACAGTGTAAAAATCTAAGAAAGAAACAGCAAGAAATGTGTGCTGATTTTTATTTGTGTGTGACAGTGTGCAGTGGCCTGCCCTTACTTTGTTTTGAGACTTTAGATTAGATGGCTCTGCGTATAATTTACATTGCGCAAGTGTTTAGCCTTTTCCGATTACATTTCAGTATACGATAAACTTCATTGTAAACATGATTATATAGACAAGTCTCAGGGGAATCTATCAAGGCCGTCACTCTTGTCACATTTCATATTTGGACCCGTGGGTTTACATTTAAAGCAGAAATCCTAACCAGGTAACAGCCTGTTTGGTATTGCTACACGCAATTCATCAACGTAGACACTGTATACATTTTTGACCGTGGATTAATATCTTCACTTTAAGGTTACCTACACTGTGGCAGAAAGTGCATCGACTGAATGTTGTCTGACGTTTTTCATTTTCTCTTTCAGTAACCCTGCACGAGCGACAGTGGACGTAAATTAGGATCGCGGACAAATTTCTCAAAAAAAAAAACTTTCTCTTTTAGGCATTAATTGGACAAAATCACAATCAGTCTTTCAACATTGGTCTTTATCTTAAACCAAATTATAACGTTCCAATTAAGAATAAGAAATTGTTTATTAAGCACCAAAACTAACCAATATTGCAAAATAAAAAACAATTACAATAATACGTAGTAAAGAAACTGACGTATGTTAGGCACTTAAAAGGTCACTGTTCAGCATCAGCCACGGAAACGAATCCCCGCGGCGCTGGTATTTGGCAGAGACCTTCGAAGGGTGCTAACGCAGTACGCCACGATGATGATCAACATTAAATAATATTATGTACATAAATAATACAATTAAAAATACTAAAACATAAAAAAAATGTAATTGCTATCAGTAACTCGAACAACTAGTAATTACTGGCGCTTGTCTAAATCTGACATCTGATCTTTAGACAAGGAAACCAAATCAAGAGAATCGTGGTCACACGTTAAAACCATTACTTTGTCGGCATCCTATTCGAACCGTGAAAGTTTCCACTCACCGCCAAACTAATCACCTCAAAGTAAACACTAATTTGGGAATCTAGGGGTCGGATTTAAGGGGCTATTCGAATGAAACTAGCGCCGCCATACGTTAGGCCATATGGTATCATTTCGGTCGAGCCAGCCCGTTCATACCGAAGCGTGGCTCTCCCACGGTAATTTTCTTTAATCACCTTGAGTGATGGTGGTTCAGTGTTTAAAAGCGAGATGCTATCCAAACTTATTCGTCTTATTCTATTCTATTCTATTCAAACGGGGGAGTTTCTTTTATTGCAATTTGCATTCCCACGGCAGGTGCATCCGATGTCTTTACGACAGCATAAAAGGTCTGCTCAGATTATTTGAAGCACTTTCGTGGAATTGAATTTTATTGGATAACAAAGTCACTAAATTAAACTCATAATTTTTATAATAGCATTTTCATACTATTACTTTGGTAATAATAACAAAACTTACTACGTTTTTGTAGTAATTATTAGAAGCCAGAAGCTCAAAATGAAATTAGGCTTGATATAGTTTGGACTGAAGTAGGTACTGTTGCAATGAGGTGGAGGCGGTATTGGTTTGAATACTGAATGAGAAGTGCGTGCTCAGATTAACACCTACGACCTCCCATACTAGGGTATGTCTTTATCTGCTAAGCCACCATCGCTCTCGCCACTGGCTGTAAAATAGGTAACTTAGTTCAAGAGATTTCAGAAGTTGTAATACTTTTTGTGGCGTACTGAGAAATTCTAAGTCCGTAGGAGAACGCTACGTGGCCAGTTTTGAAATCAGTTCATACGTTTACTTATTTCTAGCTTGACAAAGAGAAATCAGTGGTGTGCATAAAATGAAATTTCACCTTACTTTCTAGTTAAAAGTACGTTTTAAAATGTTAACTTACTTTTATATTGATTTATTTAAAAACTAGTAGCCCACCCTCAATTGGTTTCGGGGCATTAGTTCCACTTTGGACAAACAGATGGCGCTGGGCGTAAATTTTATTTTATTTATTTATTTATTTATTCAATTTCATTGCGTTTTGACTTTTCGGTTAAGGTTTGTCGATGTCTATGAAATGTATCTCTTTATTATTTGGTATAGATAGATAAAGTAAAAGCTCTATCAGAGCTAGTAATAAAGAATTTTTACTTTTATTTCATTTTTTCAACTCGAATGGCTGATGGCGCATTTGGTAGTAATCCTGCCTCATACGCCACAGGTCGTGGATTTGATTTCCACTTTGGACAAACATTCGTGTGATGAATACTTCTGTTTTTTTCAGTGTCCTCAATCCTCTGTTGTTAAGTAAAAAAAAACCCTGTCTCCAATATATCTTACGCAACACGAAGGTCAAATGAAGGAAGCTTCATTTGACTACCCCATCCAAAGTTATATTTTTCTACAAACCCGAGACTTTAAATATATCAGTCTGGTTGTTTGATAGTAATCTCAATACCATCACTACTTTTCCCATTTTGCCAATCATTGGGCCGAAGGCTGAGGATTTGCATAATACAAGGGGAGACGGGCGGAAAAGTTGTTAATTCTTCTTAATCCACTTTCAGGTAGTCGGGCTTTCCCTACCTACTTGTAAAATCAAGTTTCATTATATTCAGTGTTTGGTAGATTGTTAACAGACCCAAATTACCCGTGCGAATAAACGAGCAGGTATCCCAGGATAGAGCAAAAAAAAAATTTTTTTTATGTGATAGGTAGCAGACGAGCTGGCGGATCACCTGATGGTAAGCAATTGCCGCCGCCCATGAACACATGCAACAAGTGCGCTGCTAACCTTTTATCCCCTTCCCCCTGATGGGCCTCCAGTACCCTCACTCACTCAGCGAAACACAGCACAGGAGCTGCTTCACGCCGGTTTTCTGTGAGGCAGTGGTACTCAGGTCGAGCCGGCCCATTCATGCCGAAGCATGGCTCTCCCACAATTAAACCTGTACCTGAGTTATTCTGTTAAGAAATTCCCAGTGTCAGCCTGAAATCTGGCTGTTGGTGGTCTTGTTCCCCCGTGCCTCGGAAAGCTAGGAAAGGGGGCTAAAAAATGGCAGCGTACTAGTGACTCTACTGGTGTCTCAGTTATCTATGGGCGGAGGATGGAAAATTTAAAATCAACTACCTAAATGCGGCTTAGCGACTTTTTAGATATAATTGGACCATTACGCAAAAATGTGCACAAGTTGTTGTGTTATCGTAGTAAAATCATTAGTTAATAACACAAAGTCGTCAAACTAATTCCAATTGAAACGATGAAGCGATGGTATCATGGTTAAAGCAATTATGGTCCCTGCGAATAACAATTCGTAACCGTTTTAGATAATAGAGTACAGTCATAGCCAAATAAACATAATCTAAAGTCAAAATTGTTTGCTTAATACATTTTCTGCTGTAGCGGTATTTTCGAACCAGTACGACATTCAAGAAACCTTCCTAAAAGGCACTCCTTCTGGTCAATCGGCGGTGGTGATCACTTACCACGTGACCCACTAGCTGTTTTCCTTCCTATATTATAATTGTACAAAGCACACAAGCAGGCGGTTCGTCATTATTCCGGTAGATGTCACTATGCATTTTTACATTGCGCAAGCATTGTGTGTCACCGGAATAATGACCCCAAGCCGCCTGCCTAGGTTTGTCAGGTTTCAATTTTCAAAATAAACTCAAACTACACAGACGGCACTGGTGTTTTCATTCAACCGTCTCCCTGCCTGGACCTCGAGGGTGCCTTGTTGTACAATAATAACTAGCGTTTTATGGCAAAACCTGATGACTCGTCTGTTTTCTCGGTCTTTGAAACACAGCACTTTTTATTTATAAAGTAAAAAGTACCATATCAGCCTTGCACACCGTCTCACTGCAGGGCAAAGACCTCCCATAAAGAAATCACGTCATCGGTTATGATATTTTTTTATTTACAACTATTAGCCCGCCTTCACTTTGCTTCGGGACAGTCGTCAAAATTAAACCAATAGTTGGCGCTGAGGGACGATTACAATATTGCACTAGCGTTTCGATTTTTCGGTTTACCTGTAACCCTTGTCGTTGTCTATAGAAGATGTTTCTTTAAAAATAGTATGTATAGATATAGATTTTAATTAATTTCCTTTTCAACACCTAGGTTTTACTACTTGGGTTCCCAAGATAATTTTGAAACTGACTGTACCTAAGTAATTGGTATCATCACGTGCCGTCGAGTGTGAGCTTTCCGTCATTCGTAATAAGTAGACATGAGGTTAATTATTAACCTCATGTCAACGGGTGTGAGGAGTTAATTAATTTTTGCCGAAGCCTCTCAATCAAGGTTAGTAAACTGTTCCTACGGTAGTGATTTTGGAGCAATAACGCAAAATAGATACATAAATATGTCGTTTAATCAGCCTATGGATTATACAGGATAAAAGGTTGACAGCGCACTTGTAACTCCACTGGTGTTGCAAGTGTCCATGGGTTGCGGCAATTGCTTACCATCAGGTGATCCACCTGCTCGCCTGCTACCTATCAAATAATAAAAAAAATTCTAAAAGCTCTCGAACAAACAAAGGGTTAATAGAACTCGTGATTAAATGGCTGTAAACGTTTAGAAAAATACGCTAATCTGAAACCACTAGCTCAAGAAAATGACCAAGATGGCTGCCTGCTGTCTCACACCATTACTCATTTTGAAAGATCGTTCGAAAATGTTTGCTGTTTGCACAAATTGTCTGTGGTGATAGACGCCAAGATAATCTGCCAAGGTTCCAGGATGACTGGTTTCTTTTTAATAAAATTCTTCAAGTTGTAAAATGCAGTTTAGATTTTCTCATTTTACAAAAGATTGTAAAGTATGGGTCGGGCTAACCCACTGAGAGTTCCGCTCGTGTATAAGATTTAATCATGTTTTTAAATATGTACTTAATATTATTAAGTTTTTTTGTGTTAACTAAATATTTTTAATTGTCTTAGGTGTTAAATTAATTAATACGGGAATAACTATCACGGAATTAATGAATTAATCTTCAAGATCGGGCGCAAGTAGGTAGACCTAAGCAATTTTAAAAACAGTTCTGGAATAGAATCACGCAGTTTTCGCAAATATTAACAGTTTTTTTTTGTATATTAGGTAAAACTAAATGAATTTGATCTAAAGGGTTATTCTTGGTTTGATTTTCGTAGTAGTTATTCTTGACGTGTCTTTTATTCCTCCGAAATAACATCTCAAAAAAGTACTGATGATATGGAAAGTCTTTCCCATGAATAATATAATTATTAAATATTTTTCAAGATTCTAATGTCAATTTCTGATGAATAGTAGATTAGCCTGCAAAATTTAATCTCGAAGAAGACCCTAATGAGAACATCAAGTCTCTTCATTATGATAACTCGTTTGTGTTCGGATGTAGCTTCAATTTGGATCATCCCTGAATCTTGGAGCTTAATCCCATACGTACTATCAGCCGCACTCCTGGAGCGGAGTGCACTTGTGCAGTTAATAGTGTAGCTGATAGTAAGTACCCAAACAAAGAAACACTACAATATCTTAGAGAAACAAGTGTAAATACAATCTCTTTAACACTATAATCTCTTAGAAAAACAAAATACCGTGGGAGAACCATCCTTTGGCATGAATGCAGCTCGACCGTATTGATACCACGGCCTCACAGAAGACCGGCGGGAAACAGTGCTTTGCTGTGTTTCGTCGAGTGAGTGAGGGTACCGGCAGGCCAATTTGGAGGAAAAGGAGGATAAATGTTAGCAGTGCACTTGACTCTACTAGTGTTGCAGGTGTTTATGAGCGGTGGCAATCGCTTACCATCAGTTGACCCGTCTCCCCGTCTCCCAAGCATCAGATACTGATATCAAAGAAAAATTCAAACACCGCAGCCATAAGCGAAGTTGTGGTGTCCCTACTTAAGGGGCTACACGAATGAAACTAGCGCCGCCAACCTATTTACACTGATTGTGGCGAAAATGCGATATTTTTTAAGACAGCTTTGGGCCACTTGACATAGGAACATTTGATTCAATTTTCATAATCTAACAAGTGTGGATAGACGCTGGTAGTACCTAGTTACAAATTAGCTCCAATAAGTTGTTTAAGGCGAAGGGTATGGCACACTAGCGACGCCAATAGACTTACATTGCTAACAAGTGAACCGTTTCTGTTTCCAATAACTGCGGATCGTCACAATCTTGCCAATAATACTTTTGATTTTCGATTTTTATGCAACTTTTTGGTCTGTATTTGTAGTCAAAAACTTGGCTTAGGCTAAAAGCGGCCATTTTTGGCGCTAACAAAATTTAGAGAATAAAAACAGTCAGGAGAACAAAAAGTATTTAATGATTATTATTTAATAAAATTTACGAACGTTTACCGTGGTTCTGACGCTCTGAAAATATTTAAAAAAAATCTGGTTTAGGAGCCAAAAATTTAAATATTGGCATCGCTGTAGTGTGCCTTACCTTCACCATAAGGTTCATTACTTCTAATTTCATTTAATACAGGAGTTAGCTATAATAAAGGGTTCCATTGACCGCAATGTAATGTATTAAAACCGTAACATACTTATGCCATAGCGATGAGCTCCACGTGGGAATAGATTAAAACAGGCGCAACTGACATTTGTAATACATATAAGGTAACCACTACGTGTAGTTTTTTTTTAAATATGGCTCTACCTTTTCTATGAGGATAACTTTATCAAGTAAAAAAGTTTAAAAATTGGGTAGTCGCCTGTCGAAGTCAGTCATAGTCACTGAATAAAACGGTGAAGTTAAACATTTATCGCCACTACTACAATGTTTGGTGGATGGCCGCACTTAAAAAAATATAAAGACGGATAATGTTGAGATATAACTAAGTGCTACTAACCCCTCCACAATTTCACGAAAGCAAAGGAACTGCGCAAATACTCAACCCATACAAAAACTGAATGTCCGGTTGTGTACTCAAATATGGCCCTGTATCAGAGGTTTTACATCTAACAATGACCACTTGGAACGATCTCAAGTATTTCAATAAAAGCCTGTACACAAACATTCCGGAAAACACTGCGAATAACCCTTGGGTGGGAGTGTTTTTACGTCATAGATCGATAATCGGGAATTCGGGATTATTGGAATAGAATATTGGAGACAGATCACACTTCAAGCTAGGTACTCGTTTTCATTTGGTATTGCTTTTAGACTGTCCTGCTGGCGCAGTTGGTAGTGAGTCGCAGTTTAAAGCGACGGTTGGGGCACAAAATAAATATCGACACAGAAGGCTGACTGCCTACTAAGAGCTAAAAATATGTCATGTACTCACGCATGCGCACTAACGGCCTTTTCGATCACATTAATCCTAACTTAAGACATAAGATTGTCGAACTGTCGAGGTCTGTGGTAGAGGCCAGGTACATGTACTCATGCCGGGCAACAACCCTAGCATATGTCAACGAACTCTTCTAAATTCAAAATCAAGGCTAAGTCAGACTTCTGTGTCAGTCTTTATTTTGTGGTTGGGGTCCCAAGTTCGACCCCCAGGCTGGGCCAAAAATTTGTACCTGAGTTTTTCTCTTCAGAGTTTAGATATTATCATAAATACTTAAGCTTTCAAGATATCTTGGAAAAGACATCCTTGAACCTGATCTATGCAAGCTCCAGGTCAATAACTGGCCAGATGTGGCGATCTCTTGTTTCAAAGGCCAAGTCTCAGTTCGGGTTGCAGAACCAGCGAAGTAAGTAAGTAAACAAGCTGAGTTCATTGAATGGTATAAGGACAAACCAAGACGCTAGTGGAAGGTCAATAATCGGTAATAATCCTTCCTATTTTCGTCTGAAAGTTAACAAGCAAAATCGCTTTACCCATGTCAATTATTCCTAAATTCACAGCGATCTCACTTATCGATATGTATGGATCTTCATGCCCTTGCAATAAAGCTCTTTATTTGTGCAGCAAAAAGATCTACAGGCTGAATGAAAATGGAAAACAATTTTGCTTTCGACTGAACCCGCCAATTAGTGAAAAAAGATTATATTCCACTAATCGTTGTCACTCGGTTTGATTAAACGGAAAAAAGAGGCAAAAAAAAACAAGCATTTCATGTGCAGTTTGTATTCAAAAAATCTTCCTCAATGGATTTTCATTCATTTTATAATTATTTTAGCTCTCCGTAAACTTGGTTGAAAATAATAAATATGAGTGAAAAAAATATACGTAGGTAATGTAGTTTTCGAATTTTTATTCAATTTCAAAATAACTGCGTTATACTCGTACTGCGACGTCATTGCTGTCTCTGAACAACATTCGCTCAGTTACAGGCAACGCTTTACTGAGTGGTCGCACGTTCCGGTGACGCGTCACCCGTACCGAAAGGTACAGGTGATGCGTCACCGGTAGTGAAAACTTATTACGCGTTATCGCGTGACGTTACATTCTTCACGCGCATTGCGATATTTGAAATATCTATAAATTCATTAATACTAGGTATTCTTCAATGCAAGCCACGCGAATGACAATACAAGCCACTTCTAATATTGGGCTAGGATACTAAATCTATTATACATTATCTTATACATTATAAATGGTACGTTTTAAGCTTCACTAGGACTTCAGAATGCCGTAGCTAAAATTGCTTTTGAATTATTTGTAGAAGTCCAAGAAAGGGGAAAAGGTAAGGATACAAAATTTAGGCGGCACGGCTTTTGCCTAGTCAGTTTGTCTGAAAATGAATATCGCCAAACTATTTCCTTCACAATTTTGTTTTTCACAAATTTATTTCAGTCCAATGAATAAGTACCCAAAGTCCAGGATATACGACAATGTGCTTCCCGAGGCGTGAGGGTATACTGGACACCAGTTCTCAGACTCCTGTCTGAAAATTAAGTAGTTCGAGATTTTCCTGAAAACTCAGTACAAACAACGTCCAACGCCATCTATTGGTAGTTGAACTACTGATCGGAAGTGAAGGTGGGCCACTATCCTTATTCTAACTAATATTATAAATGCCAAAGTAACTATGTCTGTCTGTCTGTTACTCTTTCACGCCAGAACTACTGAACGGATTTGAATTTATGCAAATGGTCTAGACCCGTGGTCGTCAAACTGCGGCCCGCGATAAAGTAGATTTATTTAATTACTAGTGAACTACATATTCGTACTTATCAAAAATCAGTTTAGTGGTTTTTGAGTAGAGAAGTAATAGACATACATTTTCGCATTTATATGAATAGTGTGGACTACTATGGATAAGTACCTATGCAAAAGCTCTTGAAACGCATATACTGCGGCCCGGGCCCTGATGTTCATATTGATATGTGGCCCTTGAAGAGTAAAGTGTGACGACCGCTAGTCTAGACCCTTAAAAAGGAAATTGGCTACATTTTATTGCGAAAAAGGGGTTGTAAGGGGTTAAAAGGGGGGCTGAAAATGATTAAATAATTAAAAATGCTACCCATAGATTCTATTTCACGCAACGAAGTCGCGGGTAACAGCTAGTTGTTTAATAAAGAAATAGTAAACTAATTAGTTACACAACCATGCGGTATTTGAACTCAAGCTACCGAAATACTTCCTTCTGTATTGTCGTATTTACTGAAGTACATTGACACTAAAAGCCCAAAAGTTTTGGCTTCCGATACGCTGTTCCTAAGTAAGGGAGGTGACGCCAAACAAAACACCGAAAGTCGGATATAGCTGAGATTGATATTAAAGTGGACATTGACCTATGTGTTAACATAGTATAAACATAGTATGTATTATTATAAGACATTTATCTGATTGAAATCTAAATTAACAATTTGATTTCGTCAGATATGCCTATCCGCACGTGAATAACCAATAGATAGCAAAAATAGTTCTCTAACTTTGCTTCTTATATCAAACGGTTAAAAACAAAATAGAGACATACTTAAAAAAAACACAATGATAAAAGGAATCTCTAATGTAATATTACAGACTAATTAAGATGAAATCGTTTATCCTAATTAACGGCCATATTTAAATTCACTACAACCAAAGCAAAAAGCAGTATGCATCATTATACTGTTTTACTCCTGCATAAATAAATACTTCTGCAAGTCGTAAATATCGTCATCATGTTAGCCATTGCATGGGATATCCACTGATGAACATCATCAAACCGAAAAATAACTTAGGCCGGTCCACTTCTCGTAAGATGACAAATACACTTATTATCCTTTGTCCAGTAGAATAGCTACCCCCTTATCATGATAACTAGATATAACACAGAGAACCAATTAGAAAAAAGTAAGAGTTAAATTCACTACTTTCAAAATTTGACCAGAATTCTAAACCACATACCATTGTTGTTGGACTAAGTAATAATGTATGTAATTAATAAATAAAAACATTTAAAAAAACACTTCACAATTACATAAACAATACAAACGAACTATTTTCATAATTTAAATGGCTTTTACCTCCAATTAAACCAGTATCAGCAAAACTCGCGAATATTCTCACATCACAAAGGTATAATTGAAAATTCGACTACAATATTATTGTGCCTATAACTGGATCTAAGAGCAAAATGAGTCCACACACCCGCTACGCATGATTGCGAAGTAGGTTCTACTTTAAAAGGGCAGTTACTCTTAGAAAACCGATAGGGCTGTGAAATAGCTGAGATTTTTTAATAGTTTTCATTATTGTATTTATCTTAAGTATTAGTTGTCACGATGAGCATACGTTTTACTCGTATATGTCAAGACAACTACTTACTTGTAACACTGGCTTAGTGATCCAAAGGGTCTTTGTCTCTAATAGTTATAGCTTGCCATTTTCGCGACAACATCATCTCTCATCTACTTTTTTTAATAAAAAGTTGTCTTGTCATTTTGTGCCTAAATTGGGTTTTTTCATGTAACTATAAAATTGGACTTCAGTGAAGGTTCTACTTAAAATGTTTACTATATCACTATATAATACCGGTAAAGTTACTTTAACAAAATTTTAAAGCAAATTTTAAATAAACGCTCTTGCAACTGGGTGAGAGTAATAAAGCTGAAATAAGAAGTAACTATACCTACTTATTCATTGCAAATAAAAACACCCATAAGTTGGTTTTTGGTTTTAAAAAACTTTATGTAGCACACGGTCCTAATTGAATGCGAAACCAACTCAAAATGCATTAACAAGAAATTTGAGGAAGTGACGCTAATTTCGTTATATTTGACTTTAGGAACGAGTTCAACGGAAATTGTGAAAGTTTTGTCAGAAATCTTCAAACATATAGATAAATACATCGTAATATACAACATCACGGTGTTTGGAACTTACAGTAGGGCCAATATAAAAGGCCACATGACACAAAATAAAATACTTCGTTTTAAGTGAATAACCAATACGTATTCAAACAAAAGTGAATCAAATACAATCATAATGAAAAGTAAATAACGCGTCTTTCATACTTGGTTCAAACCCGAGCATATACGCCTGGATTGTTATTTTTTTTGTGTATTTTTACCATTCGTTCGTCGGTGATAATATCGTGAGGAAACCTGCACGTTTCCGATAGCTTCTGAAACGTGTAATCATGATTCAGTTGGTCAAATCTCTATTATGGTTTAAGCGAGCTTCACCGTGAATTTCACTCTAAGATGAGAGCCGTATCATTTTAGCCGCAAAAGCCATCTCATCATTGGCGACGTCAAACCAAAGTACCTAATCTGATAGACGTCTTTTATACCTGGTTCAAACCCGTGCATATACGCCTGGATTGTGCCGACGCCCAAATATCACCAATCAAATATTTTTAATTACATAAACAGTTTTTTATTTTAGAACTGTTTTATATACCCATGTTTTCTTTCATTTTTATTCAGCTTGAGAACACAATTGTGTCCGATTTGCATAGACTACACTTAAGAGTTTGATACTTATAAAATATTAGCCAATACCTACTAAAATAAAATTAATGTGCAATAATTAGGTAATATTAATTTACTTTCATGGTGTTTTACCTCTATATACGTCACATGTACGTGCCAAAAATTGTCAAATCGGCCAACGTGGTGGCCCTACAGTAATAATAATGTAGTTTACCTTAATATTGTCGTGAATGTATGCATTTTTCACTTTACATGCAAACTTGTTTAAAATAACTGGAAGAATGTCGTTCAATGGTCTCAAAATATCTGTTCAACTTTACATCCTGTACATGTACAGTGGCCAGCACATCAAGTTACTACAATCTGTCAAATTTCCTCAGTTGATATTGAACCAAACACACAACACAAACGTTAACACAACATTGTTTGTGAATAAACTTGTAAACAGCATTATATTTTTATGAGCGTATGCTGTTGTGGTCAGCCCCTGGACCGTATCTGTGGAATCTCAAATTAAACCCACAACAATGTACAATGCAATATCTGCACTGAACATTGGTTCAATAAATTCCAATGGTCGTATGTTTTACTAGAAACAACATTTCCATTTTTAATATAAATTATATTTTACAACAAATAAATATGATAAGAAAGATTAAAGTTGCCGTCGGATAGATTTTGGTTTTGATTTTCTTGGGAAAAACTATCATGGCACTCACCACGAAATGCCACGAACGAACCAAGAAAATGATAACTATGTACTTATGTATGCGTGTAAAAAAATAATTTAAAAATGACACGCTATTTTTAGCAATGTTAATTTTACTGCTTAAATTTTTGTTAACCACCACTTGTCAAGTCAAAGTTGGTCAGTGGTGGTGGTTTTGTCTTGATGTAAACAAGCGATTTGGGCTGGATCCGTTCCCTCTATCCAAGCAGGTCAGGCAAAAACTCGCCCGAAAAAAGCTCGCCCAAGAATATCAAGATTTTTTTGCCAGTCACCAATATTTTTCTTTTAGTAGAGTTTAGTTGACTAAACTCTACTAATCGGAAACGAATAATACTAATATTATCATCACAAAAATATTGGTTAGGTTAGGTTAGAACAGTGACCTTCCTACAAATCTTGAAATTCTCGGTTGGGGTATTCCCCATCCAAGCCGTCTAAACTCATAGCACATCTCCCTACTTATTAGAACTGTATCCGAATACAGAATACGAGAATTTCACGATTTATTGGCTGGTCACTGTTCTAACTGTACTGTCTCGGGACAGTATATCATCTGGGGATCAATTTTTCGGTAGAACTCCTCGTAACCAGACTTCCCAAATCTGGGCCTCCAGTGTTCGTGATAAAATCTCTCTCTATATTGAAGTTTTTAATGAATGAAATTAATACTCTACTGTTTGCCACGGGACTTTGCGATATATTCTGTCTGTACCTATTACATTTTTATATGGTCTCCATCAATAGAAACGAATTCTAATCGGGGTCAACGAACTGTCTCCATTACTGAATCTTTATCCTATCACTAAAGTAAGACGAGCTTTAAACGTTTTACCGTTTAAGAATAAAACGAAAAGCAAAAACCGTAAAGAGCCTTAAATAAACATCAACAGAAAAAGCCTTGGTTTAGGCCCAAAACGATGTTTGCAAAACTGCCTCAAATGGTGGAGGGTGATTAAAGGTCGTTTATAAAATTACGTCACATGCTTAAAAGTGGGGGGAGGGTCATGAATTGTGTGTGACACTTAATTGAATCGGTTATTTTGAAAGGGGCTTAAAAGTCCAACTGTTCACTTTTCAGGAGCAACAAAAAACTGTCTATAATAAAAAAAATGGTGGGTCGTCTATTATTTTAAAAATGTAGGAGCTGTTATATTTCGTAGACGAAACAATGGATTAAAGCCGATTTCAGATAATAATATGTGGAAGTTATATAGTTGACGTCGTAAGAACTAAAAGCCTTTTAAAACGCATAAAACAATTGATATTCCATGTTGTCTGCTATCTGGACCGTACGACGACAAACACCACTACATTCATAATTCAGTTTGATAAAGGTGTTTGTAAACGATTCAATTATATTTCAACATCATATTTCATCTATTCTTTCATTCTTCTTTTCTCTTTCATTTGTATTTGTATCTGTGGCCTGATTCGACCAAACTGTATCCTAGGATAAATAATTATGGTGTAACGTTACGATTGGTAATCCAATGACAGCCTTTTGTGCACTGCCCTAGAAAAAAATAGCCCTCCCATTTTTATACCTATTTAAAAACTGACTTAGAATGAAAAATAAATAATTTGGATATGTTACCGTTCCCCCGGACTCGTATTTAGGGGCTATACGAATGAAACTACCGCCAACCTATTTACACTGATTGTGGCGAAAATATGATATTTTTGAAGAAAATAAAACATTAGATCCAAGTAAATTGGATTTTTCAAGATGCAAAACAATATTTTTAACACGCGACAAGTAACAATAATGTTAAGTATTGCTAAAAACGGCCACTTTTAGCAATAATTGACATTATTGTACAAGACGCATAAGTCAACCATTGGCTCATACAGATAGGTTGGCGACCAAAGATATTGTATATAAGAACTAGATGGCGTACTCATTACTTGCATTCGAGCCTCGTGAGATGTCTATAAATTGATTGGCATCCTACTCTAATAAGGTGACCACACGATTTAGATTTTCGATTACAATTATTGTTTGTCAAACTCAGTCCACCCACGTGGGAGTCGGACATCGCTTTCTCTAGGATACTCGTGAAGCCCATTCTAACTAGAAGGGCTAGCCACGAACGTTTCAAAGTATCGTTTGAGTATTTATGAGGCAATTTTGTATGAAAAAAACACAAGTTCCAAATTAAAATACCTTATTATGTATACGTACGATACGAAGAGACTACCGACTTTTCGAAAAGTTTGTGCTAGCCCTATTAGATTTTCTATTTACCTACCTATCATAATACACTCTGCGGCACATTTAACCGGCCATTGCGTATTATTCATACAAACGTACACACTTTGCGATTTGAAGGTTCTATGGAGCAAGAATATTGACTAAAAATTTAATTTTTTTCACAAACTCTTGGGGAAAACTGGGGACACTTGATCCCCATTGTTAGTTCTATAAAAACAAAACGTACATAGGTAGTCAATTTTGTGAACTACCTACTGTTCCTCATTTTTTTTATTATTATATTTATTAGTGCTTATATTTATATGTGATGTTGTCTCAATTTATTTATTTATTTATATTTTTTTGCATTTTCCCAGAACTTTCCAAAAGGATCAAGTGTCCCCTATTCTGGGAAACTTGATCCCAGTAACAGGTAAACTAGATCTTAGGTGGATCAAATCTCTCTAATGCAAATTTGAAATAAATGAAAACCCGGTGTCTTTATAAAAGCATTATTTAATTTAACAAATATTAAATTTATATTGCTTTACATGTCTCACATGTCTCACTCAAGTATTAATTTTATGAGCATTGAGTCTCAGTCCTAGAAGAAATTTTACATTTTCATAATATAAAATACAGCTTTGAAAATTTACATTTTTATTGCATTAGCACTATATGCGAATGCACTATCTATATGAACTGATCATCATCTAAAGGTTGGACTTACATTAGAAACGTTTGAAAATCACTTGTTTAGTAATTTTTCCCGGTATGACGGTAAGCCACCTTTTTTAATTTCTTCATTCTTTGGAAATCTGAAACAGTAAAAAAATCCAGTCTTTAGATGACAAGCGAAATGGACACCCTACTCAATCCTAACTAATATTATAAATGCGAAAGTAACTCTGTCTGTCTGTCTGTCTGTCTGTCTGTCTGTCTGTCTGTCTGTTACTCTTTCACCGCCAAAACTACTGAACGGATTTAAATGAAATTTGGTATACAGATGATCTAGACCCTGAGAAAGAACATAGGCTACTTTTTATTGCGGAAAAGGGGGTTGTAAGGGGTTAAAAGGGGGGTAAAAACTTTTCCACGCGGACGAAGTCGCGGGCGGCCGCTAGTGCAAAAATAAAACTTTGACTAAACACTTACTTATGAAAAGATACACCGCAACCTTTAATATGATTCACTTTTGCATCCTATCACACAACAAGTGAGAACCATTATTAAATAAATAAGCACAATTTTTTACACTTTATTGTTGTCGTCACAATAATACAATCTTTCAAATTATTTTTGCCGCCGCCATATTGGTGATGTCCAGACGCCAAGTGTTGCATATTTATTATAATTAAAACTACCATATCACCGACTTTTACATAAAACTAGTCGTTTATCATGGTTTAAAAATTAAAAAAATAAAAAAGTCATTATTAATTCCAACGTATCATTCCTTTAAATTATTCAATATTTTGAAAGTTCCCCAGAAGAAGAAATGTAAACTTTGCGTAAGTTATACCACAAAGGTTTTTTTTTTATGATGGCAGCCCTTTAGACAAGGACATATTCCTGTCGATCGCCATCTCGCTCGGCTCGATTTTCTGTAAAGCGATTTGGCATTTCAAAGTAATCTTTATTCTCATTGCATAGAATCGAAATTAACATTGCATTCATTTTCATAGTACACCATCTTGTTATAATGTAAAATCTTTGTTGGCGACTGGCTGTGGTGCAACCTCATTTTCTATGTTTTTACCTTTTTTTTATTGAGATGTCAAATGGTTATCGTCTGATGTGTATCAATTTGTTTGTATTTATTTTCATTATTATATTATTTTACAGATTTAAACTACGTTTCATCCATTATATCTATTTATTATACAGTCCACCGCACCAGTAGCTATCATATGGGATAAGATGGTTGTTGAGTATTGATTGGCTCATTTTATTATTTTAGTGATCAACTATTGCGTACTAATGAAGCGTTCAGTAGCGTTGGTAGCTTAGTTAATAAGAACAAGCACCTTCTTAACGAAAGATTGTCAGCATGCAGCTGTGGGTTTTTTTAATAACTTTAGTAATTTTTCATTGCTTTTTTTTTGGTTTTTTTTATAATAGCTGCTATCGTGACACAATAGACCTTTTATTCTACCTTATTGAAAAATCGCTTGACGTCATCAAATGGATTGTTTAAAAATGTATTTCTTTATAAAGACTACCCATCTAATCCACATACTCAAAAAATGTGTGTTAAGGGCATTATTACAATTCATTTGTTTAGTAAACGATTTGTAATAATCTTTCGCTCTCGACTAATTTGGCTCGGACTGAGATAAGTATAAAATTGTTGACCACGGCTTATTAATAACATTACTATTAACTAAAAAATAAAACCGATGAGTGTAATAGCAAATAAATAATCCACTGCTCTATAAACCGCCATTGTGATTTAAAAGTCTTACTATTTTATGGTAAATATAATTAAGAAGGTGGCCAAGTTATTATGCGTAAGTATGTATCAAATAATTGATGTCAAGTTCACTTAATAATGTTGGCACTCCTTGCAAAGCTCGTTTCCGCTGACTGCGTTGGCTCCAAGCCCAGCCTGCTGGCCAAACGACTAAACAGACGAGCCCACAACTTACTTGCAATATTTCCTCAATAGATGCCTTCCTGATATTCACTAGTCCAAGCATCTTGGACCAATGGCGAGGCAGCTTAATCGCGCCACTTTTCAAATTCTGCAGATTCCGTAAACGTTTCGTTTGATTGCACGACCCCATCACAAAAAAATAAAAAAAATATTTAATTTTACAAATAATTCAAAAAAAGAACACGTCAACAAATGTCAAATTTGAAAATGGAATGCGTCAACGTATCACGTAAACATTGGAATGCCGCGCCCGTAAGACGACTGGTGTTGGCGACTTCATGTCTCCGACTAAGACGGGAATTACTCTGCGAGTCACGGGGCTGTGGTCCCAAATTAAAAAGGGGTTTCGTCGTCTCATTTTAAGCCACCCTTTATAGCAACGATTTACTTATAAATGCGGGGTATTGGGTAACCGGTATAACAAGAAACTTGAGATCATTTTCAAGGTCTGTCTATATGTTTTCATTCAGGGATAAGTTTTCAACAAAACTTTAATATCTCTTTAACATTTGAAAGTACTTATACATTGACTTTTAGTCAGTTTAGGAGTCAAATCACTCTTCACTTGTAAATTGGTCCAGTAGTAGGTAGTAGGAGAATCTATACTAATATAATAAAGCTGAAGAGTTTGTTTGTTTGTTTGTTTGTTTGTTTGAACGCGCTAATCTCCGAAACTACTGGTGCGATTTGAATAATTCTTTTTTGTTGGATAGTCCATTTATCGAGGAAGGCTATCAACATAATAATATTAAGGGGGTTGTAAGGGGTTAAAAAGGGGGTAAAAAGTTACTTTTCCACGCGGACGAAGTCGCGGGCGGCCGCTAGTTATTTATATTTATTTTGAAAGTAAAATAAAAGGCTCTTACTTGACGACATTAAAACAAGTGCCTAATTTGACTAACGATTTTTCTCTGTTCATTTCCAGAAACTTTAAAGTAAAGTTTTCCCGCCTGCCGAAGGCAAAAACTGCGGCAAACTTTTTGTTTACGTTTAGGATAATTTTGTTTAGTAATAATTAAAATGATTGTGAAATGTTCAACCAACGAATTTTCAACTTTGGGAAATAAATTTTCCCTGAAATTGAGATTAATGAGGGATTACTTAAGGAACTTTGTTAAATCGCAATATTTGTTTTTCTACTAATTTTCTTTTTCTGTCTTCTTTTTTCCCACGTTATTTATGTATCTGCTCATTTAAAAAAATAAATTCTAGTTCCAATTTTATTATCTTATTAAATTTAATTTTATTATATACCTACCATCATTTCAACGGGTCTTTCTCAATTGCATCTAATGCCCCTGTTTCGGAGTCCGGAGCACATTTATACCAAGAATTAGGATTATGAAAGTCTGTATTAATTAACATGGAATGACTACCAACTAACCTACACAAAACTTAACTCCCACCGATATAGAGAGGTTAGAGAATAGAGAGTGCACATGTATTTCCGCACTATATTTTCTTACGTTGAGATCAGAGGCAGGACCAAAAATGGACATCAGATAGGTACATAAAAAGATTGGCTCTTTTTGAAGGACTTCAACACAAGAATGAAAAAGTAGCTAGTTCGCAGCTTATCCCCAGGTCTACATTAGCTTTTCTCGAATGCTTCCAACCGCACGTCGCTACGACTAATGTTCCCGAAACAGCACATTTTTGCCCTTATTAACTCAGGACTGGGCAAAAATTAACCAACAAGTATATGCCCCGTGACGGAAAAACGTACGCAGCGTTACACGTGGTTACACGCTGAGATTAAAGACACGGGACTGATCCCTTATTCTAGGACAATGTTAATATAGCTAGTGGTTCGATACAATACTTTTTTATGTATTCGTTAGCAAACGACGGATCATCTGATGGTCTGATGGCAAGCAATTGCCGCCGCCCATAGACACCAGCAATACCAGTAGGGTCAAAAGTGCGCTGCCAATTTTTATCCCCTCTCCCTCGATTGGGCCTCCATTACCCTCACTTATAAGGCAAAATAGCTGTATTTGCAGCTGCTGCTTTACGCCTGTCTTGTGAAGCCGGACAAGCCAGCCCATTCATACCAAAGCAAAGATATAATAAATATATACGAAACTCTAGTTCTTAAGTTATGAATTTTGTGTAATAAAGTATCTATCTATAAATTATGCTTAAATATCTATTTATTTACTTCGTGTGTCTAGGAAAGCAGCTTTAGTTTACTAATGTCATTCACTTTCGCAAAGTAGTTGGTTTTATTGGAGCAGGTTAGGTATAAAAGGGTTTATGTCCCCACATTTGCTTGGAGCTGAGCAAGTTTTTTACAAGGGTCAACTACTACACACGCCTGTTTATAAGGTAACTACTTATACTAAAATAATTATATACTGTGCCACTGCAGCGTATATAAATAAAATTATCGCTACTATGATGGGATTAGGCTTAATTAACACGCTTGCCTAATGCTGATTGGTGATCACAAACCCGAACTATACTTCTAAAAATCTAAAACATATTTTTGCTCGACCCGGTAATTGAACCTGGGACCCTAAGATCATAGCCCGGTATTTAAGACTCTAAAACAACGGGGCGTTTATACTATACCTTCTAGATGCACTGATATTAATATTTTGCGTACCTATATTTGTTATTAATGTTTTTTGGGCTTATTTACGGGCTTTATTTAAAATAAGTTTATATTATTGCTACCTATGTTATGATAAAATACCTAATAACATAATATATATTATGTTACTGAGTAATCGTGTTACGGATTAGATTTTTTATCCTTTACGGACGCCTTTTTAACTTAACATTTAGAATGAGAAATAGTGGAACTAGATTTTGAAATATTTTATAGTTTTTGTTTTAAAATTTTCGCAATTTATTTTTAGTCGCACTGGTCGCTCTCAACTTTACCCACTATACGTTTTTAAATATAAAAGTATCGATATTTACCAACAATAAAATTGCTGTTTTAAATCTCGATAACCAACGGGGCATGAAACGGCATCTCAGCAGGTCTTTAGGGTGAGGTTGACAGACCCTATAGGCACCTACTTTGTTTGTTTTTTTGTGCCTGTCAACCTCATATTTGGATCTCACGGCCGCTTACCATCAGGCAGAGTGCGTATAAAAAAATACAATTACCCAGTCGAGATTTAAAATAATGCACTTAGACTGGGTGAATCGAACGGGATCTCATAAAAGTATATAGGTAGGTATCAATTATTCACCAACTAGTGGCCGCCCGCAACTTCGTTTGCGTGAACTTTATGACTCTTGACTTAACGATGATTATTTAAATAGTAGATTGGGCCAAGGAATCACGTAGTCCCATCACCTAACTTGGAACCCCCTTTAAGTTCGAAATATAATTTCTTATCGGATCTCATCCAAAAATGCTCATCACATTTGACAATTTGCATTCCATTTCATTCCATATTTGTTATGGTGTAGCTGGGCTCTTAGAGTTCTTCACCAGGTGTTCCATGATCTTTGATTTTTTCATGACATCATAAAATGCTCATCAATCTGAACAACTTTTGTTAAGGTGCCATTGACCTATCTCTGATAGTTTAGCTGGGCTGTTGTGGTTCTACATCAAGGAGCCTGGTCTTCAAAATAAAATATATCCTATAAGTTGCCCTTATGTTAGAGCTATACAATAAAAAAAGTTTCGTTCGAATCGGTTCAGTAGTTTCCGAGATTAGCGCGAACAAACAGACAAACAGACAAACAGACAAACAGACAAACAGACAGACAAAATTTTAAAAATCATTGATTCATGTTCTGTTACTGTTTTTTAGTCGTCCTAAGTTATTTTGAGATAAATATCTTCAATGTACAGACACAGCTTTTTTACATTTTTATTATATGTATAGATAAATGGATTTTAATTCACGATAATTACGATATATCGATATTCTTTTAAGCAACCCTAACACCTATTTCGTTAAAAGTAGCCAATTTAAACATAAAATACGAATTTGTTAGTCGTACAGAGCACTTAAGATACACGAGATTAGTTTGTAAATATTAAAACGTGTGAACTTACCACGATGCGATTTATTTCTTTTTATGTCATAAAGTTACAACTATTAAACATCAAATCGCTGCTCTATTGGACAAAACAAGTAACCATGAAGTCCAAAACCAATCTATCCGATTTCTAAGGATTTTATAACTTCCAGTAAGTTCTCCTTTGACAATAGTTTTTTGTGAGTAATTTACTCCGTATAAAATAGCGCACAGTAAAATAAACCAAAATAAGTAAATAAACTGTAAAGCGTGAGTTGGGTTTTTACTGGAATTACTTACATTAGGGTAAAATTGAATTTCCCAATTATATATCATGTGACAGATCATTCCGGTCAAGTCGACCAATTATGCCGAAGCGTAGCTGTCCCACGGTCAAAATACAATACATGTTATATAGTGATGATTAGAAGCCCCAATGGTTTCCTTTTAAAAATCGCGGAACCTTTAAAAATGAACGCTCGGACTAAGTATCTATCTTAATGGTTTAAAAAATAAGAAAGTCCCCAACAATAAGAAGTCAAAGAGGATCTCCGGATTTAGTTGTAATGAAAACAATACTTTCTCGCCATCGTTAAACTGTATTTAGTAACAAGACTATCAGTATCACTAGAATAAACGAGAAGATATTTTGTAAAAAGACAAGTTGTTGAATAGAATTTTATGCTATTCCATAACTTATAACGTACCAAAGTGTTACCGCCTTTTATTAGAAAGAAAGAAAATACATTTATCAATTTGGACACCACAACACAAAATACATGCTACAGACAATTGACACAACACAAGAAAGTATGTACAGTCGAGTTCAAAAATATGTACGAGTATATGTATACACTTTAGGACCCTTGTCACAGTACATAGTACATAAGTGGAAGTCGTTTTCTTATACATATTATGTATAAGAAAAAGACTTCCACTTTCTTATAAAGATGTATTGTGACAAAGTCCTAAGGGGATACATATTTTTGAACTTGACTGTACAAAACACTAGTAAAAATAAATGACTTATGTTAATTTCGGAGCAATAGTTTTTGTAATGGTATGAAGATACACTTTAATTCAAAATATTAACAACATTAATAGTTCGCAGAGAAACCCAAAATTTCTAATTATGAAGTGAGGAACTTCCGTATCCCCTCCACTGATGTTGCTTATGCAAGCAAAATGAGTTATCTACCTACTTTGTAAATAAAATAAATTAAATCGTACAACCAATCAACGCAGTTCTGAGTGTAGAATCACAGCGTCGTTGGTAAACGTAGTGTAGATGATGACCTCAATGCCAGATGGAGTGACGATCTGCGCAAGAGGGCTGCGCGGGAGCTGGATGCGATTAGCCGAAGATCGGTCAAAGTGGCGATCATTTGGGAGAGGGCCTATGTGCCAACAGTGGACTGCAAACAGGCTGATGAGGATGATGATGACAACCGATATTCGTCTACGGCAAATCCTAACGATCAAGCACCTACGAAGGATATAGGTACTATAGTGGACTTGTGTGTGCGCAAACACAGGTACACTCTCTATCCTCTTAATCGATGAGACACCAGTGTGACACACACAACCGAAGAGAGATCGGGTGCAGGCCAAAATCTTAACATGTTTGGCAACCCCGAAGCACGGCCACAATGGTACAAGCCCGCCAACTTCCAGACTTCGGGCTGACACTAAGTATTTCTGAACAGAAAAACTCAGGTACATTTTTTTGCCTTACCCGGGGATCCAACCCGGACCCCCGCAGCCGTCGCTTTAACCATTAACCAGGCTATGTACCATATGAGACCACCAGATTTTGAACTTTATGCAGTTATGATAAGGTTGTAAACCAATGAAAAAAAATATGTCTAGTTGCCTGGTTAAGGGTTAAAGTGCCACCCACTACCCTCTACACCACCGAGGCTGTACTTATTCTGCACAATGTTACTAGCATCAGTTGTACATGAAAGTTTCAGATTGTGACACTAGTGGCGCTGTTTTATAACCAAAGCACAGCTCAGAGGATAAACTTGGCGTCACTGAATGTATCCACCGGCGGGCAACTTTTTAAATGATCCAAAAGTTCCCAAAAGACTTAAGGGGCTGACGAATGAAACTAGCGCCGCCAACCTATTTACACTGATTGTGGCGAAAATATGATATTTTTGAAGAAAATAAAACATTACAGACTTAGATCCAAGCAAATTGGATTTTTCAAGATGCAATACAATATTTCTCACACGCGACAAGTAACAATAAAGTTAATTATTGCTAAAAACGGCCACTTTTAGCAATAATTGACATTATGGTTACTTGTCGTCTTGAAAAATTCAATTTACTTTTATCTAAGTCTGTAATGTTTTGCTAGAGATGAACCATAAACAACCTAATGGTTTATAACATCCATACTATCCATACTTAATATTATACATGGGAAAGTGTGTCATTCTGTATGTTAGTCTTTCTTTCACGACAAAACTGAGCGACGAATTGACGGGTTTTTTTTATTGCACATAGTTGAATGAATGGAAAGTAGCATAGGCTAAATTCTGCCCCTTTCCAACCCCCCATTTTAGGGAAGCCGGGGCGCGGGCGAAGCCGTGGGCAAAAGCTAGTAGTAGTAGTAGTTAGTAAGTATAAGTATAAAGATTTGCATTCTTATTAATGCATGAAATTATTATCCATGAAGTTTCTAGTTGTATGGAAAAGATACAATTGAATTCCTTGTTAACTAGGTTATAAGCTCCCTATTTAACCGACAGGTGTTACCATATAAATGCATTGCAAAGCCATGTAGACGCCAACCTTACAGTGTTTTCTGTTGGTCGTTCAGACCACTCGCAACACAAAACGTGATTAAAAGCTACTCTTGGCTGGTTTGGTTACTACAAAACATGTGTTAAGCCTGCTTAGTTTAATTGTGCCATATGCAACACGGTATACGGTTTTTGAATAAATAAAAACACTGTATGTCACCTTATCACTTGCAATAAACACTGTGAGAAAATGGTTGTGTCAAGAACAAGTGTACAGTCAACAGCAAAAGAATATGATCAAAATCAAAAATTCTATACTCACTATTGAGCGGAGTTCGCGTCAGAACGTATGAATTTGACACCATACAGTTCTGACGAACTCAGCTCACCTATACATGACATCTATCTATATTATTATCTATAAGATCGCAAATGTAAGCCGCAACTTCACTATTATTTTACTAGTCTCTTTCAAATCTGAATCAAGCGTGAGAATACCTTTAAAACGAAATAAAGCGCTTAAAATAAACAGTATCGTTCTGACTGTCTGTTCGACAAATAAAGAACATTGAATTATAATATTGATGTGGCCGACGAAAGGAAACAGCTAGATAAAGCATAAAAAATAAATACAAAACCAAAAAAAAATCATACTAAAAATATGGGACGGTCAGCTAAAACGTCAAATAAAATAGACTGAATGAAGACTGAACTAAAGACTACGTGCGCTGCCTCTCCTTGGCAGCGCTCTGTTCTATACAGTCAAGAAATCCCTCTCAAAACGAAAACGCTATCTCGCATCGAAATTTCGACGAGTAGGGCAAATTTGAGAGAATTGGTTATTAAAGATTGTAACTCCAATGTTATTACCAGTGCCAATTGCCAGTGCCCATTGCCAGTGCCCATTACCAGTGCCAATTGCCATTGCCCATTGCCAGTGCCTATTGCCAGTGCCCATTGCCAGTGTCAATTGCCAGTGCCCATTGCCAGTGCCCATTGCCAGTGCCCATTGCCAGTGCCCATTGCCAGTGCCCATTGCCAGTGCCCATTGCCAGTGCCAATTGCCAGTGCCCATTGCCAGTGCCCATTGCCAGTGCCTATTGCCAGTGCCAATAGCCAACGGCAAAGATCAGGTGATCTGTCTGCGACGCATCACTTAAATAATACAGAAAATTGTAGTCAATACAATTTGCGTAAGAGCTATTTGGGGTTACCGCTGAAGGGTTAAATATACGACTAAGTAATTGGGTCGTGTCTAGCAAACTGCTGGAACAATATAGCTTATTGCCCATAGTGCTTTGTGATGGAATAACAAGTGGCTTTTTAATTTAATTGTAGGAAAAGTGAATACGACACTTAGTGCCAATCTCAATGAAAATCGTTACTATTATTGTTAATATCAGTTAGGCTATCGACGTGTATTAACTTTAGGTGCAAGAATTGAACTGGATCCTTCGAATGATAGCCAGCAGACTGTACCTAAAATAATAGTAATTAAAATTTGTGTCTAAAATATTTCAGTCTAATTTTACTTACTCCGATGGCTCAACGATCCAAAATGAGTCTTGGCCTCCGATGGTGGTGGTGCATTTTTAGTAACCAAACAGTAAGTAGTAGATTTGTTAGTAACCCTGTCTCAAATACAAGGGTCAAACATACGTTTGATAAGAGTCTTGACGAGTCTTAACATTTATATTAAAGAGGTAACTTCTATAGATAACGATAAGGCCATAAGGAAAAAGTAAAACACTTGCGCGATGTAATCGACGCCCAACGCCATCTATTGGTATTGGTTGTTTCTTCGAGTGAACCACTCGTACCGCAGGGCCGATTGGGTGGGCTACCAACAAGCCATCCGTCTGATCGTTTGCCACCTATTACATAAAAATACCCATTTGGGGTCGATAAGTCGGTAAGTACAGGTCGATTTAAGAAAGATAACCACAAATGACGACGAAATGGCTCAATAAAAGGGCTTAGACATAGTACATTCTATGTTTAATTGATGTTTTTGGCTTAAGTCTAAACTCCATGAGATTACATGCGTAAACGATCGTCAATTGTGGTCATCTTTGCGACCTGTAAGTATGTTTAGCCACTGACCTCTGTCAATTTGTTCAAGTTGATTGGCAGACAAGGCAGCGTTTGCGCCCGACGAAACATCCACATGGCTGCGACTGGCTGATCGGGATCGGCGCGCGCGCTTTATCTCCTAATCAATGTACAGCTTTTGTCCATTACCTGTGTTAGCCGCAGTGATAACTAAAGCGGTGCGTGAGTGTTAGGGTATGGCTTGGCTGCATAAGCGATAGCGGGGTTGCGTAATTTAATCCTAATGGGCAGGGCACATTGCGAGGAGAACAGATGGCCGTCGGGGTGGAAAGGTCCTTGAGTGGAGGCCACGTGCAGGAGGCCGCTGCCGTGGCAGGCCTCCCACAAGGGGGACCGACGATCTGGTGAAGGTCGCGGAAGTCCATTAGATGCGGGTGGCACAGGACCGATCTGTGTGGAGAACTTTGGGGGAGGCCTATGTCCAGCAGTGGACGTCTATTGGCTGAAATGATGAACTATCCTATCCTAACATAATTATACATATAATCTGTTACTCTTTCACGCCAAACCTACTGAGCAGATTCGAATGAACTTTGGTATAAAGATGGTTGAGACCCTGAGAGAGGCTACTTTTATTGGAAAAAGGGGGTTGTAAGGGGTTAAAAGGGGGGAGGCACACATAATAATACCTATTTAATATGTTTGAATATTTCAAACACCTACAAACAAATATCAAGCTAAAAATATTGCTGTATTAAGTCTGTATGTGTTAATTCGACATTGCTACGGCAACTAGCAGAACGCTACAAGCGTTAGTGCTACGTATCTTGTAAACTATGATGTAGCTGTGCTACGCTCGTAGTCATATCGTAGTATAGTTACTACGAAGCTAGTGGTAAGGATATTTAATTTTTGGAAGATTTTTACCTGCTTTCAAAAAAGGAAGTTTTATTATCGTGACAATCTCATAAATAAAACTTAAAATAACCTAGAAATAGAGCCCAAATTTTAATGCCTTATTTGTATTGTATTGGTAAAAACAAACTG
Source organism: Cnaphalocrocis medinalis (assembly GCA_014851415.1). Taxonomy (NCBI): domain Eukaryota; kingdom Metazoa; phylum Arthropoda; class Insecta; order Lepidoptera; family Crambidae; genus Cnaphalocrocis; species Cnaphalocrocis medinalis. The sequence continues at coordinate 19,743,072 of CM026273.1, forward strand.
TGAATCGCTATTTATCTACTAACGTATCATCATTCTTATCAGACCACTCGTTCAAACTTGATTATGTTAAACAAGCCTAATAATAATACTGTCAAGTGCTTGCATAGTTCTGCTCGTGGTAAACAGATGGCGTTATGTGTCACGTTTAGGATATAGCACGAATTAGTACCTGTACTAAGACATAAGATTAAAAAAGCATTACATTAACCTCTTCATCTCAGAATGGAATCAGTTGCATTGAATAGTGTCCCTTTGGAGTCTATGGTTCATTTAGATGATCTACTACGAAGGTAGTGTTTAGGATATTTTGGAGGATTTTTACCTCCTTTCAAAAAAGAAAGTTTTACGTATACTTTATTATCGTGACTATTTCAAAGAAAAACTTAAAATTACCATGAAAAGTGTTGAGACGAGTGCAAATGTTGAAGCCTTATTTGTATTTATTTCGTTATCAGTTTCATTTAAAGCCATCGCTGCAAAACACGTCATGATCCAGTACTATTAAGGTTGAAATTACAATGAGAAGATTGTTGTCTGCTCTTTGCAAGGTGGGAAGGCAACTATTGTATAGTTAAATTCTATGAAAACTGGAAACTAGACATACTTGAGATTTAATTCTTTCATTATATGAGCGTTCGGCAGGCACTCAGAGACGTTAATTAATCCTTAACTGTCACTTATAATAAAAATATTATTTTATTGGACATAAAGACTATTCATAACTAAGATAATGAGCATTAAGGTTAAGTGACGTCTCTGAGTGTGGGCGGCAGCTAGCGGTAAAATGTTAATTACGAAAAGCCTCCCGCCCGCTACCACTTCAACCATTTGCGATAAAATCTTAATCCTGGTACTATTTCACAATATTGTGGTCAGTCTAGATTTATTACAGACTTAGTGTTATCATAATCATAATGTTAGCGTTTTGTGTTATCGCTATCTGCCTCTAGAGAGCAGACTGATCCATTAAAGAGCTAACTAACCATACATAAAAATTATGATGAAATGGTAGGACACCGCAGTGACAAGCTGTGGCATTTAATAAATTACCTAAGTTGGTTAAAAATGTCAAGTTTCCATCTATTGTTAAAATGTTGTGGGTAGATACCAAAAGTTATTAACACCTGAAGTGTTACAAGCGCAATACCATCTTTGAAAACTAAAATTACGGATGATTAAGTTTTTTTTAAACTGTCTTATATTTACGTGAAAAAAAGTAAATATATATTTTTTTTAAATTATAGAATCAAAATTACCAATAAATAAATTACATCAGCGAGTGTTTTTAGGAAAAAAGGGGTATAGGTACTATAGTACGATCATTTTATTGCATTAGCAACATTGTAGTAGATTTTTTGGTCTCGAATTACAGTTTTGGGTATAGACCAGTTTATAAACTAAACTGGTACCTATGATAGGATTCAATGATGTTTATTGAATCCTATCATACCAATTTAAAGGTTCTATTATAACAACAAACTTCACATGAGCAACTACATCTACCAAAAACGTCATAACGTTACTAGCCGATAGATGGCGCAGCTTATATTCCATCTGGCTTTGCTTGCTTTCGCTTTAGTCTACCTCAATAAGTCTAGAGGGAATTTTAGCGTCTTTTTATCAGATTTTTCTACAGCAAGGCTTAGATTTCTTCTGGGAATGCCTTTGATGAGATATTTCCATTTCTTAGGTATTTGTAGTTTTCTCACGCATTTATTTCTTAGTTTTGTTCCATTTTTTAGTTGATTACCAATTATTAAAAGAAGTTACAGACAGAGATACTCAAACCGACACAAAATAATTGAACAGAACAGCGCCTAACATTATTATTAGTGCTTCTAAATACCAGATGCGCATATGAGCGTCTTTAAGCATCGCTTACCATCAAGTGATCCGTCAGCTCGTCTGCCACCTACCTGTATCATAAAAAAAGCAAGCTCACGTTAACCGAGATATAACATCGATTTGCGATGATGACGTTTCTCTTTCCGTTTCACGCTTATACCTACGAGGTTATGGCGCGTCAACCCCCGTAAGACTGCCAAAACAACTTTGGGACTTTTCCACGCTTCGGCATGAATGGGCCGGCTCGATCGGAGTGATACCATTGCCTCACAGAAAACAGGCGTGAAGCCTGTGCGGTGTTTCGCCGAGTGAGTGAGGGTACCGGAGGCCCCTCGGGGGGAAGGGGACAAAAGGTTGGCAGCGCACTTGTAATTCCACTGGTGTTGCAAGTGTCCATGGGCGGCGGCAATTGCTTACCATCAGGTGATCCGCCTGCTCGCCTGCTACATATAACTAAAACAAACTAAAACATGCTTATACGCCGCGTATAATCTGAAACTGCACCTAGCATCAATAATAGAAAGTAGTGCATTCCCTTAAAATATCTTAAACAAGCATACTAAAAACTGCAAATGTGCTCTTGTTTTACTAAAACCAAGTGTTTTCGGTAACCTAAAGTAGTGTAAGATAACAATAAAAACACAAAAAGGTTGCTTAAACCGGTGATATGGATTGGCATCGGCCGGGACTTGAACCCGGGCCACCCGCTCTAAAGGCGAGTATTCTACCACTGAACCACCGACGCCCGATAGAATAGAACGAACTTGGGGTTAATATTCATGACGTCACATTTAGCGATGGCGGCTATTAGGCGGTTGCCTCCTCCCGTGTACTATTGATTACTCTATGGTTTATGCGTAGCGTGGTCTACACTAAACACTAATTCAACTACTATAAATTGGATCAGCCTATATGACTTGTCCTACTACTCACGGACTCACCACAGAATCTATCTTCTCCTACCATACTATTTAATTTTATTAAAAGAGAGAATTACTTCTTTAGACAACGACTAGGCTTATGGTAAACCGAAAACAAGACGAACTAGCGCGATATAATCGACATCCTACGGCGTCTATTGGTTTAGTTTGGAACTACCTACTGTCCTGAAGTATACCTTACGTGTGTTATGTCGTGTACCTTACGTGTGTTTAAAGTGAAGGAGGAAGGAAGAAGTGAAAACAATATTTAATGCATACTTAGACAGACGGACACATAATACGCGCTTGGGTATAATTCCGTTTAATTTTATAAACAAAAATACTTATATATATTATTTTTATTCTTATTCTTTGTAGAGAAATACGAATAAATTATGCATTTGTTATTACTCGATTATTTACTAAAACCAAGTGTTTTCGGAAACCTAAAGTAGTGTAAGATAACAATAAAAACACAAAAAGGTTGCTTAAACCGGTGATATGGATTGGCATCGGCCGGGACTTGAACCCGGGCCACCCGCTCTAAAGGCGAGTATTCTACCACTGAACCACCGACGCCCGATAGAATAGAACGAACTTGGGGTTGATATTCATGACGTCACATTTAGCGATGGCAGCTATCAGGCGCTTGCCTCCTCCCGTCTATTGATTACTCCATGGTTTTACATTATAATTGATTTATGCGTAGCGAGTAGGCCTGGGCGTACCTATGGGTAGTTGCTGAGTTTTTCAAAGTAGATACTTAAAACTTAATGATTTTGAAACACGAATGCTAAAATCACTGTTACTGCGGTTTTTTAAATAAAACAAAACATATTCTAAATTACTTACAGTAAGTAAGCTGGCTCAGCATCCTGAAGGGAGGCCTCTGACATGGGAATTCGCCACTCCGGTCCATTCTCAGCGCCACCACTTACCAAGCCGACCTTTGAAGGTGACTAAATTCCTTCTTGATCTGAATATTTGGGACACCCCACTGGGCGTTTGCCAGAACATCAATCCAGGTAAAGAATAATAATTATTTTAAATTGCATTATCCAATTTGGGATAGACTTATTCGACCGTGCTAGCCAATTTTTCGGCATAAATGGGCTGACTTGATCGGAATAATGGAATACGCCTGTGCCATGTTCCTTCGAATAAGTCCTGCAGTTTCCTCGTACTTGACAAGCTGGCCGAATTGGGGTGGAAGGGAGGTTTACAGGTTGACATCACACTTGTGACTTGTCTGTCCGTCAGGTTATGTGCCACCTATTTTCTATACTATTTATAATGAGGTTAATCTCATTTTCTACGCCAGGGCTTAAAGGTAAACCGAAAACATGAAACACTTGCGCGATACAATCAACGGTCAGCGCCATCTATTGGTAGACATTGGAACTACTGTCCCGAAACGAAGTGATGGCGCGCCACTATTTACATAGAGAACACTCACCCTCAAGATCCTGTAAGGGCTCTCAGCTAGCAAGCACACGTCTCCGGAGTTGGTTCGAGCTGGTGGCGGAGGCAGCATCACTTGCAACTCGCTGATCTGCTCCCTCCTTCTTTTGGTGACCCTGGGCTCCCGGTTCTGGCCAGTTAGGGTCCACATCCACTCCTGTGGGCAAATGTTATGGTTTAATTCGACTGATCTGATGGTACGTTTGGAAGTGACTCGGCCCCATAATAATATGTATGGGTCGGAGGTCGAATTCCCACTCTGGACAAACATTTGTCGAACACTTGTTCTTGTTAGGAATTGCAATCCGGAAAAACGGATCCGGTAACCCGGCGGATTCGGCATCATTTAATGGCTACCGGATCCGGTATTTTGATACCGGACCCGGTGCTAGCAGTTTGTGGGAAAATAATATAGCTGTTGCATGAGTAGGTACCTTAAATGCGTCGTAAGTTGATTAAACTAATGAGTTCTTAATAGTACCATCTTATAATTTTTGCCATTTATTCGTTGTCGATGTACTTACAGTTTGGATCAGTAAACATTTACATCCCCCTAACCACGTCTGCTACGAAATATTCTGAACCACATTTGTTCTGAAACTTTTTGAAATTTGCATCATTACGTCATTGCGTTGCGACGGGGCCTAAAAAACGATATAGCCGTATTACTTCCTACAAATTTGTATCTTACTATGGCACGTGTTATATCAAAAGTGAGCAGAGCTGCTACTATTTCTCCTATAATGTGACTCCAGTGGTCGCGCATGTGACGGTAATTGTACTCTTACTTGGCTTCTGAGATGTAAATTAGTTTCATATCGATCAAACCAATCAAATGAATGTTTCCCGCCAGGCGAGATAAAGAAATATGAGCGCGGAAGCAATTAAGGATTTGTACGGCATTTGATATCATATTATATAGGTTGTATCTGTGAACATTTATATCCCTTTAACCACGTGTTCTTAACTAAACACTAATTCAAGTCCTATAAATTGGATCAGCCGATGACTTGTCCTACTACTCACCACAGAATCTATCTTCTCCTACTATACTATTTAATTTAAAAGAGAGAATTACCTCTATGTTGTCTATAGGCTATACTAGGCTTATAGGTAAACCGAAAACAAGACGAACTAGCGCGATATAATCGACATCCTACACACACTTATAGGTATGCGTATAATTCGATTTAATTATAAATAACAAAATAAATTATTTTTATTATTTTTCTTTGTAGAGAAATATGAATAAATTATGCATTTGTTATTACTCGATTATGATTTTATTCACTTACCAAGCTATTTGGGTCCATTATTTTCGCAGTAGACGAGATTAGATTTACTTACGGGCCCAAAAACTCGTTTACTGGATACGTATTAATCTACTTACACAAAATGCCTGCTAAAAGCTCCTGTTATCAGTTTATTGTTCCTTTTGTGTACGATATAATGGTAAACATCGCAAAATATGGTTATTTTAAGGGCTGTTCGGTATTGCGTAGATACGAGAATGCCTTTCTAGTGAGACAATTACTAACGCACGATACGAAATTCAAAACATGTGCTTGGAACCCTGACTGAGATCGTGCTTAAACAATGTCTTTCTATTACTTTTAAACAAACCAAGTCAAACTAAAAACCTCTTTTTTTAAACTGTAGGACTGAGGATTGGTGATTTTTGAGGAGAGATGTCAAAATGTCACTAAACAACCAATGACCTTGACCACAGTCTAACAGTACTTACTTACGTCATCTAGCGGATTTTCCACACATGATAACCCCTATTACAGAACTGTAGGTCAACCCCAGAATTATCTCTTGGTCCTAGAATACCACCCTAAGGCTGATAATGAAGTTAAGCCCTTGATTTTCATAAATTTATACAGCTACATCGTTTAAGTGATGTTGTCGCGTATGTGATGTTCACTTATGATAAACGACTTGACGAAATTTGGGATCCTTCGCTTCGGTTAGTGTTTTCGGTGAATTATTAATGTATCAAAAGATTTCTCAGACAGAATGTGAGTCTAGAATACTAATTTTTTGTCACAAAGGGATTGGTGTGTTGTGATTAGGGAATGTTTTTTGTAGACGTTCGTTTGCTCTCTGGAGTCGATTTTTTCTTTGGAACTAAATACGAAATATAGTACCTATTTATTTAAATCACGCTACTATTAATAAGGGCGAAAGTTGGTGAGTGTGTATGTTCGTTTCTGCTTCATGACTAAATGGCTGGAGTGATTTTAATGAAATTTATTTTTAATTGGCTGACACTTTGCATGAACATAAAAGCTGCATTTTACTACGACATAATATCTTATTCCCTTGGGAGAACCAATGAATGTAAATTGCTTTGAATGATTTCAATAAAAAATGGTATGAAGTTAGCTGAATAACACTCTGGATTTTTATAGGCAACCTATCACTAATTCCATTTGAGTAGGTACAGTCGAGTTAAAAAATATGTTTACCCTTTAGGACCTTGTCACAGTACATATGTATAAGAAAACGACTCCCACTTTCTTATAAATATGTATTGTGACAAGGTCCTAAAGTGTATACATATTTTTGAACTCCGACTGTACAACTTTAACATTCATATAAGATTCGTTTCATCAAAAAAACAGACCTGTAGAATTGAGCTATGGAATCTGAAGTTAAGTATAATGTAAATTTCTTGTAGTCATATCACATCTCAGAAACCAATCTGATTACATAATCAAATTGATTTATCCCTTGAATAAGGGAATATTTTGTTCGTATAAAAATATATTCGGAAGAAAAGGGAGGGGTATAGTATTGACGTAATCATTGAAACAAGGACAAAAAACTTTCACTGGGGTTGGGTACAGTAGGCAATCGAATTTGTGCACGTTGTGACAAATAATGGCTCTTATACCATTGGGTTAAGATACGATTGGCACTTATCTGTGTATTCTGTGTGTTAATTTGGTTGTCAGCAAGGGTTTTAACGAACGAAAGAGAGCTTTAAGTGTATTAAATAATAATAATGCCTTTCTTTGTGCACAGATGTCATTGTTGCGTTTTCCAGTGTTTAATTTATTTTTCACTTATTGCCGTAAGACCCAAAAGCCTTTTAAAAGGCATAAAACAATTATTTTCCATTGTGTCTGCAGTCTGGGTCTTACGACGTTATCTGATTTATACTATTTCAGCAATATTTATATTAATAACGCATCATTTTCCTTTTTTTGTTCTTTTTTTCTGAGGTTTTGTACCTTACAAATAAAAAATCGGTAAAAAAACTTTTTAAGTTAAACGGTTTTATCTTATGTGCACTGAAAACTAGAAAATAATAATAACAATTAGGTATTCTGAACTTCTAGTACAGAAATATTTTAGTACTAGGCAGAATAGCTTTTAGGCATATTAGACTAAAATAAAACGTGGGGCCCCTCTGAAATCCTACCTATGGCCAAGCATATCTTTATACTTTGGTAGATCATGAGCTCGGCGTTCGCTGGTGAAGCCATCACGACCGGTTATTGATTGTCAAAATCTCCAGTTACGATTATAGTAAGTCGATGCAATCCACACTTAGTACAGAAGAAAGTATTATAGCAATAGTTAATGGGCCCCACGTTTTTATTTTAGTCTAATATGCCTAAAAGCTATTCTGCCTAGTACTAAAATATTTCTGTACTAGAAGTTCAGAATACCTAATTGTTATTATTATTTTCTAGTTTTCAGTGCACATAAGATAAAACCGTTTAACTTAAAAGTTTTTTTTACCGATTTTTTATTTTCTAGTTTTTAGCATTTCCCGAAATTGTCTACCGAATAGGTATTCCTCATTCTTTTTAATTAATTTAATGCATCATTATTACATGGTTTTTTACCTGATAATTTATTACAATCTAATTCCTCAATATATAGCCCTTCCAGAGACTTGACTCGACTTAAAGCCACGTATGCTTGCCCTACCTCAAACAATTTTGAGCCCAAATACACTACTGCATGGTCGACTGTGCTGCCCATTACAAAATTAAGGGTAACATCCTTCTTTCAGCCGTACCATAATTGAATTTTGCTGGAAACTGTATGACTTTCGGGTGTATAACGTGTATGCTCTGCCAAAGTCAATCCAAACTGATGGTACATCTGTTTCGTACATTTGGGTTCGACGGAACTGGGGCCAAACAATTTCTGTAATGTGGCCTATAGCACCATGTACCAATCCTTTTGTCCGGGAGAAGACGGAGTCACAAAGTCACATCTATAAGTTGTTCTCAAGAGTCATTTCGAATTCCCTAACACGAAGACTTGACGAAGGTCAACCTGCAGAGCAGGCCGGGTTGCCGACGAAGTTAAAGTACCATAGAACATGTTCACACAGTGAGACAGGTTATACAGAAGACCAAAGAATATAACCAGCCTTGTACATGGCGTTTGTGGACTATGAATAAACTTTTGACTCCTTCGAGACCTGGTCTGTTTCGAGGCCTTGCAGAGGTGCCAAGTTGATTTGCGATATATCGAGGTGCTGAGGTGTACATGTCACACTTAAGATTCGCAGACGACATCGTTCATCTTGGCGGAAACCTTAAATGATCTATAGAAGATGGTGAGCAGCCTGGCTGAATCTTCTAAACACGTCGGTCTTCGGATGAACTTGGATAAAACCAAGGTCATGTTCAACGAGCTCGTTGATCCGGGACCGGTCACTGACTGTTAATGGAGTACCTCTCGAAGTTGTCCAGGAATATGTCTATCTAAGACAAACGCTCCAATTAGGCAGAAACAGCTTCCAGAGAGAATCCAATAGAAGAATTCAGCTAGGCTGGGCAGCATTTGGTAGGCTTCGTCAAGTCTTCTCGTCACCTATCCCTCAAAGTCGCAAGTCGAGTGCGTCCTCCCGGTCATGACTTACGGTGCCGAGACGTGGACACTCACGGCTGGACTAATCCACCAGTTCAAAGTCGCTCAAGGAGCTATGAAAAGGGCTAAGTGGCAGTGGGCTGGTCACATTAGCCGCAGAACTGACAACCATTGGAGCCGTAAAGTCCTTGAGTGGAGACCGCGACTCGGTAAGCGTAGTGGTGGATGCCCTGCGACAAGATGGGATGATAATATTCGAAGGCTGGCTGGAGTGAGCTGGATGAGAGTGGCAGAAAATCGGGAGCGGTGGCGTGCATTAGGGGAGACTATGTCCAGCTGTGGACGAGTGCTGATTATGACCAATCCTTTTGTAACGTCAATGTTGGACCGCAACATTACTTTTGCTCCTTCAAATATTTCAAGTACTGATGGTAAGCCTCCAGTCTTATAATATATATATCTGTTGGTATTATATTTTGCTAAATTTAAATTATCTATTTTTCGTGTGCGTGAATTAGTTAGTCCTGTACTTAAATGGTATAAATTCAAGATCCCTACGAGTAACGGACATTTTATCGGTCAAGCCCCCCAGAGGTCCAGTAGAGGGGCAAGGCTATAATATAAATACAACAAGAGGCGCCCAATCTTGAGGGGAAAATGCTTGCAACATTACATTTTTAGCCTTCCTAATACCATACAGTCCTCAGCACGTTTTAACCTTTTACCTTAACTTGGGTGGTAAAGCTGCCGCTAACTACGTAGGTACATCTAAGTACCTATTTTTTTAAATCTGTCCTCCTAACGTCACACAATCTTGGACACAACTGTTCTGGACACGACTACTCATGCCCTCACCTATTACGCCATTTCGTAACGACGTCCATCTTGGATTTTAAATTTTGTCATAATCACAGTATTCTACTAGTGTAGCCCTTTCATTTGATACCCATATTGAGGGGGTTGTGGAAAAATATGATATCCGCCATTTTGTACCGGCGGCCATCTTGGATTTACAATGTTATTGATATTACTATATTGTATTGTCATCGGAACTAAAGGTGTGTACCAAATTTCAGATCAATCTGACAAGAGGAAGGTACTTAAATTTTAATTTCTAATTTTGACCCAAACAAATAAATACCGTACGGGTCGAGCTAAATAAAACCGTTTAAAAAAGAACCTTATTACTGATCATAAATTCTCAGGACAACGAAAAGGCTTATAACTAAACCGAATCACTTTTGCAATGTAATGTACGTCCACCGCCATCTATTAGCTTGGTTTAAAACTAATCTCCCGAAATAAAGTGAGAGCAGTAAATTAAAACGCCATCTATGTACAACAAAACGTAACATATTGTCCAGATAAAATTGTCCATCGGTCTCAGATTTGAACCCGTATTACGACAGTACACAATTAAAAGCAAATATTAGCATAGAATAGAATATATTTTATTTGCGTAAAATTAAGAATACACATCCCAATATGTGCACTTATTCCAAAGGTATACAAGTTAATTTAGCTGATACGATGTACACGAATATTCCTTGTCGATGATTTTATTTTCTATTAAGTATTACATCGTAGGACAATTTTATAGAACTATCTGTTGTTGGAAGATTGTTAGTTATTTCACCAAACACCACCTTGATGCTGGCTCCAGACTCTCGCGAGGCATCATTTGAATCGCACAAAAATCAACTTTCATAGGCGTGACGACTGGTCTTAAATTTTGTGAAATTGTTCGATGTTATGATAGATTTGAAAACGAAAATATCTCTGTGCTAGTTGAAATTTTAAAAATGTTTCGTGTATGTGTCTGTAAAGCGTTAAATTATCCAAAAATCCGGTTATTATTAGATAGCCATCAAATTTTAAGTAATATTTATTAAGATAGTAGGTGTCTAAGTGCAACATTTCACATAGCTATCATACAAAGTTTATACGCCAGGCGTAGAAAATACATATCAGTGACGTCACAGTTATATATTGTTAAGTTCAAACTTGTGATTTTCAAATCCTAATATCTCAGGAGCTTTAGAAGATATCAAAGTAAATATTTGCTAATGTTTTTGTGAATGAGGGATCTTACGATGGCATAACAAAAATCAAATTTGTTATGCAAAAATCAAAATTATGCGATATGCCTATTGAAGCGACTGCGATGCGAGGCGAGGGAACACGAGCGGGCTCACACTCCCTCGTGTATCCTCGTGGAGTCTGGATGGGGCATAACAATTTTAGAAGAAGTGGCACCGGCAATATATGATATGTTTGAGTCGTTTCAGAGAAGTTAGTGAAGAACCAAGTTAGGGTTGGCACTTACAACCTGTTGTTAAATCTGGACCAACACCCACAAAAATCTTAAAACAATGTTTTTTTTTATGTGATAGGTAGCAGACGAGCAGGCATGTATGTTAAAATCAATCTTTTTTTATTATTTTATGAAATTACAGCATAATTAGGTGGCAGCAAAGGTAGGTGGCAATAATAGACTCATTTGGTGGGCGTAAACTGTATTAGGTGGAAAATCACTGCATTTTTAGAATAGGTATTTTTTTACGTTATTGACGATATATTTAATCTCCTTTACATGCTTGAATACTTTCTAATTAACCTCAAAGCTAGCTACTTAAGTTATCATGAAAAATACACTCTGCTACCTAATTGTTAAAATAAAGGAATATTTTAAAAAATAGTATCATTTCTTTAAGTGGACAATCACTATATGGACTACCTTAACTAAAAAAATAAAAAATTCGAAATATTTTAAGGTATAAGAATTTGTAAGTGCTATTACAATTAAATGCAAATAAAGATACTTGACTGATTGAATTGAATTTATTTTAATTGTTATCGCGGAGCAAAGAGTTAAAACTGTAGGAATAAAAAAAACTAAGTAGGTAGCACAAAAAAGCCACGTAACCAGTGTCCGTGGAAATTATTAGAGAAAATAAAAACTTGACTTTGTATTTGTGTATGTACAGTGGCCAGCACATCAAGTTACTACAGTCTGTCAAATTTCCTCAGTTGATATTGAACCAAACATGTTTGACATAAAAGTGAGGTTCGATTGAAGAAATTTAACAGATTGTATTAACTTGATGTGCAGGCCACCGTACCTATTAGAGAAGACAAAAAAGAAAAAATATATAAATTTCGCTTTCAACTGGGATAAAATTGTCTTCAACTGAAATAAAATTGCCGACCCTAAAGTAAGCCCTTACCTTTTTATTTTCTCTTAGGCGAAATGTTCTAACAGACGTGACGCCTTGCGACCGAAGACAGTTAAAAATTACCCCCACCATAGGGTGGTTACAAACAACTTATTTTTGAGTGTCATGCATGACTCGACTACTAAAGGTATTCTGATGTTATTGGGGAGCACGTGTAAACTCGGTTTCAGTAGAAAAGTAAAAAAGGAACTGGAGAAATCATCATTACCTATGTCTCCAAAGAAGCTGTCGCTTCGGAACTTGGGGGTCTAGTTTTATCTATCTTCTTCTATACTATTTATAAAGAGATAACTTCTATAGACAACGACAAGGCTTATAGGTAAATCGAAAACACGAAACGCTTGCACGATGTAATTGGACACAGCGCCATCTATTGGTTCACTTCTGAATAACGGTCCCGAAGCGAAGTGAGGGCGGGCCACTAGTTTTATAAATATTTTGATTACTTAACTCATTGAATGCTAGATTATTACATGACCAAATTTAGACGCCCCTTTTATACTAGAAACGTAGGTGTTATTATGTAGGTGTGTCTGTATTGAATAAGTTAATTGATCATGTGAGAGCCACGCTTCGGCATGAATTGGCCTGCGGGATTGGAAGGATACCACGGCCTCACAGAAAACTGGCATGGAGCAGGGTCTGCGCTGTGTTTCGCCGAATGAATGCAAATTTGACTTTTCTGATAAAAAACATAATTTACTAAACATTAATTACTGAAATATCTTAGAACTACGACAAATACCAGAGGTGTTGTAAATTAATTACATCTGTCCAGCTTTTATTTATAAGTTCTATTTCAGTTGAGATCCACCAGCTATTTCATTATTTATCGTTTAAATCCGTTCAATTCAGTTAAACGAACATTCTCGAGACTCGAAATAGGTACCTAGTTTTATTTAACGCATTTGTGATTGGCGGCAATGAGGTGAGGCGTCTACTCAAAAAACAAATACAAGACTCGCCGGATTTGGTAGTGGCCCTGCCTCATACGCCAAAAGTTGTGGGTTCGACTTCATCTCTCAGTTCACGTGTTTATTCTATAAATAGCTCATAATTTCGTCACTAAGTCCTAAGCTTACCTCCACAATTGCGTACGATTGTAAATACCTACGTCAAGCAATAAGAAAAGGTCACAAATGGAGTACAGTCACGATCATTCTAATTTCCTTCGTTCGATCTAAAGAAACGACGCCATTTCAAATTGAATATCACTCGTTTGAATTTTTACACCACCGTAATACGAAACTGGAGACGCTTAGTCATATGAAGTAGGGTTGGGTACGAATAAACTTACAGGGTTATGAATAGAACTTTAATCTGTGGCTTATAACAAAACGAATGATAATCGTGAAATGGAGAACTGTGATTCGGTCATAACTATTTCTATGCTAAATATTCATTAAGAAAAAGAAAAAAAGAAGGTCAAACTATTAATTTGGACACCACAACACAAATCTATAAAATCTATTAAATTTGCCAGAAATTTGGAGAACAAAAATCTGATTTCCTTAAATTATGCACAGTTTCACATAACTGTATCAGTTTTATTAATAGATCAAAGTAACATTCTGCCATGACTTATATCAGGTTTGTCGTTAATCTTTCTGTTGAGTCATGTGTGGAAGTGGGTCTTATTAAAAGCGTCAACACCTCATTTGTGCAGCTAAATAAGTGCTGTTTTACTTAACATGTTCCACTCTTCGATGTGCCTAAATAATTGTCACTCAAATTATTGCTTACCGTCTAATGTGACTAACAATCGACATCTCAATTAGAGAGGGTGTGTGCAATGTCATGGTCAAAGGCAAATAACGCGTCATACCATCAACATCATCATATCAGGCTACTTCCACCCACTGCAACTATAGATCTCTTATTTATCATGCCACCCTTTTCGGTATTGTCAACATAAGTTAATAATAATGAGCCTTTTATATCTGAACTAGACAACGATTTAAAAAGACCGTTCTTAAGATAACAAAAAAGATGGCATTAGAAAAAGGCATTTTTTTTAATACATGACAGGATCACATACTCGTACCTAAGCTTGACCTAGTTTCATACTAAGGTTTTCCCTCTTTTGAGAAAAAATATGGGTTTTAGTTCGTTCGTTGGTTGATTGTTTCTACTCTACAGAACTACAAACAACAACCGTGAGAGAGCCACGCCTCATTCAGAATGAATGGGCTGGCTCGGCCGGGTAAAGGTTGGCAGCGGTCTTGTGACTCTAAGTGTGTTGCAGGTGACTAAGGGTGGCGACAATCACTTACCATCAGGTGATCAGAATTCTCGTCTGCCATTTTTTTCATGTGATAGGTAGCAGACGAGAAACTTCAAATAAAAAAAGGACAAACCCAGATCCAACAAAAATATCTCTTTCATCAACAAACATTTGTGTTGGTGAGTCGAACCCGCAACTCTTACGTCTTAACCGGCTAGAAGTATCAAAAAACTCACAGCTAGACCCCGCTTCCTCGGCACAGCATGGTTGCAGTTGTTGGAGACGACGTGGACCATCGGAACAGCTCCATCAGCCGACGAGAGGATGGCTGGCCCGCTGGTTCGCTCTGGAGACGGTTTCATGGTTCCACCGGGCACCAGGAACATCTCAGTACGCAGTCTGGAAGCCAGAGAATGTGGATGAGGCACGAATAAATAGATCTCATCTTCAACAAACATCAGGGTGTCTTAACAATAAGTGCATACGTGCGTCGTTGAAGTTAAAACACCACCTAAGTCACTTTATAGCTGTTTTGACATTTTAATGCCATTGTCCTAGAAAATTGAAAGACGCATCAGAAACTCGTCTCAATAAAAACTCGTGAATTTAAAAAAGGCATCTACACGGAATCCACCAAATCGGCGTTCTATTTGGAAACAGCACGTAACTAAAGTCTTTTTAGTTCTAAGTGTGCAACGTACCTACTGACCGCTTGCTTTAAAATTTTTCATTTTTCTAATAACAAAACTATGCAGTTTTTTTCTCTCTCCTAAAATCTATAATCTATCTATTATGACATACGTGGGTGTTATAACTCCAACTTCGATTAGGTAACTGATATTTTGTTCAATTAGGTCCTTTATCTAAATTAATTAATGTACCTCAACTACTTAGCTACAATATACCTACAAATACAATTAGTACAAGCACCGAAATGTTACCAACAATAAAATTTATGGATGAATATTGATTTTATGGATGAAAATGTAAATTAACCTTTTATTGAATTTTAATCTACCCTCGCACTGTCATTCCGAGAAAATCGTTCATTTTGAAAAAGACTAATGTTGCTAGTAAAAAGCTTGCCATCTTTCACGTGAACAGAGAGGATTGCCCATGACTCTGCTTCTAGGAAAAAATAAAGTGGCAATTAGCATGAAGAATAGTAAACATCACGCACCTTTACCACACACCTTCACCACAGAGCAGTAAAATTCCCCACTTAATAGAGTAGGTAATCTATCATAGTCAATTTTCCTTTCTCCTTTCGGGACTTTCATTAAAGGAAAAAGTAGGTTAAAGGTTGGTAGCGGGCAGCACATTTGTGACTCTACTGGTGTTGCAGTTGTCTATAGGCAGCGGCAATCGCTTACCATCAGGTGATCCGTTTGCTCGTCTGCCACCTATCACAAAAAAGATACTTAAATGGTTTCTTGAGAAAAAAATTGGCACTTATTTTAACGTCCATAAAGACGATTTTTAAATTCGATAAAGAACATTAAATTTCATGTCTGACTGCGGTCATAAGTAAACATCACAATACTTAAGGCCCCAATACACAAAGGCTCATGCTGGCCATTGTATACAGGAGGGAATGGTATATGATGGCTGACAACTGTCAATCGTGGCGCGCAATCGAGGAATTGTCGGTTTTTTGGGCATACTTCAAAGGAAGCGTGGCATGTGGTCGGCCATTGTATAGTTCTGCACCGACCGCTGACCGGGATAAATAGCCACAGTCGTAATTACTTCTACGCCTATCGCAAGTGGTTTTCCAGGCACCAATAAGACATTGTTGTGAATTGTAAAGCGAGGCCCATCACATGCCATTTTGTGTACTGGGGCCTTTACACAAACAAGCCAAATTACTTAATAGTACGTGAATGTATCCTTGTCAATTTTTCGCTTTCCCTTTGGGACTTTTAACAATGCTTTGACAGAGTCATTAGTACATACAATATGCCCATTTGTTTATAAAGTTAATTACTAAATTAAAGTGTTGAAGGTATTTTTAGTCAGCGCGTGCGGAACAAATTTTGGGATTAAACTTGGTAACATAGCCTTTTTTTGTTGACGCTGGGGAATGCCGCTGACCCGAAGTGGGCCGGCGTAGTATCTTGCGACTCCTTATGCATATCCTCCTGCCGGAGGGCAGGCGGGTTATGTCGGGCTCTCCTCCGGGTGAGACCGGAGGCATACCGACTAAACCCCAGCGACGCTCCCTCATCGCCAGAGTGGGGAGGAGACATGTTAGTAAAGTAACATAGCCTAGGTTTCTAGAACTATGTTAAGTATAGATAGGTCATCGATGAGTTAGTTTATTGCAACGGTACTTTTCATATTCAGACCGCTTCGATAACCTTTTTCACAGTTGAGTGATACCAAGGCCTCTATGAGAGCCACGGTAAAGCAGCAATTGCGCTGTGTTTATGCGAGTTAGGGTACCAAAGCACAAACCAAAGGCTATTTACGAGTATGTGTAAGAGGAAAAGGTTTCAGCACCCTTGTTCCACTGGCGAGATATAATCTATGTCTTTACTATTTACAAAGAGGAAAATTCTTTGGACAACAACGACGCTTATGTACACTGAAAAGGCGAAACATTCTCGCGATGTAGATTATGCCCAGCGCCATCTATTGGTTCCGATTGAAACTAATGTCCCGAAAAGAAGTGAAGGCAGGCTATTTACAAGTAGTTAGTATTCAAGGTTGATAATGAACCATCAATTCACCAATGGCCATCAGCACAAGGTCAGCCTCCTTGAATTTGTTTAAGCAATTTTGACAGCCAATTGCATGGAAGGTTAATCAATTTGATGGGTTTCGTATCAACAATCTCCCATCGGGCTAATGGGACACTCCCATACAAAGTTCTCAAAGCCTCCGCTCGTGTCGGCAATACAACCATAGTGTGATATAGCCGACATAGACAATATTGTGATCCAAGGCCTAAAGCAGCGGTAAGAACGAAGATCTTTTTGAATTCAGGGTATATCAGTGATCCTTCAATCACAATGTTTTACCAACCATTCTAATCAACATTTGTCATATGATCTTGGGAAATTCGGATAAAAAAAACAACTTTTCATACAAAGTGTAACGTGACCTGGTAGTCACCAGGTACAAAGTGTAATTTGTTGAAAGTAAAAAAAAATCCGATGTATTTCGAAAAATCATAGAACTATAAATATTGTTTCAAATGGTTGGTAGTACTCCATGTCAAACGAATGTAAATGTTCACATAATATACTTACACACTGTATTAAGGTTAACTAGTGGCCTGGGAGTGGAACAAAATCATGTCCATTTCTGGATAAAACGTTATTCTAGTCAAGTGAGGTTAAAGAATATTAAATTCTTAAGTGTACCTGCGCAGCAATCCACAACTGTAATACGTGAGATGAATAAATCATGAACAATGGCCTTGAAATTATTTCATTATTAATATTCTAGCCATTTTTAGCATCATTAAATCAGGGTCAAGTTATAATTCTTTAGTGGTACAACTGAGTCAGTTGTGGTACAAATCAATGGTACAACTGACACATCGGGATAAAATTGATAAAGATTTAAATAAGGTTTAAAAGAAATTCAACTAAAATGTGATAGAAACTATCGCCTGCAGCATTTGCCGTGATCTTGATGTTCGGTTCCCGAGTCAAAAAAAAATTTTTTTTCGAATTTATCAAACATTGCTCGGATTTGTGACCACCAGGCAAGAGTGGTGATTAAGCCTAATCCCATCATAGTAGCAATGATTTCTATGATGGCGGCCTTTGCCACCTTTGCCTTGCAGTGGGACACTATATTATAGGCTGCTACGAGTACCTATTTATTTTTTTGAACCGACTAAAACTGTATCGTAATATATTTTGTAAAAATAAACCTAACAAAGTTCAAACAATTTACTTTCCGAAAGTTGATCATCTTTCTAGGAAATTGATCAACTTACGAATGCATTAACCTTTATTATTTTCCAAAAGTTGATATAATTTCCTAGTATCAACTTAAGTACGATTGGGTATTTTACGTTGACATTATAATTATATGTATAGTACCTACTGTTAGTTTAGTAGCCAATGTTTTCAGTGACATCATGTGACATACCTATCATTTAACCACCACTCGTCCAAAGTCGAGGCTGCTTGCGACTGCGTCCTTATCTATAAGCTAAGCAAATATGATAAAATAATGATAGTGAGATGGGGAAACACTGGTATATCTGTAATCTACGCGTAACTCGTAACGGGATCATGCCTTTTATGACATTACTGCTTTGCGTCACACCTATTTGTAAATGTAACAGCTGATAATTTGGTATAATGGGCAACATTTTAACTAAAAGAGTGTCAGTTCCTGATAAGGTACAGGACATCCAGTATTTTATATAGAACTAGTGGCCCGCTCTTATTTTGCTTCGGGACATTTTTTTTATGTTATAGGTAGCAGACGAGCAGGCGGATCACCTGATGGTAAGCAATTGCCGCCGCCCATGAACAGATGCAACAAGTGCGCTGCTAACCTTTATCCCCTTTCCCCCCGATGGGCCTCTACCCTCACTCACTCGGCGAAACACTGCACAGGAGTTGCTTCACGCCGGCTTTCTGTGAGGCAGTGGTATCACTCCAGTCGAGCCGGCCCATTCGTGCCGAAGCATGGCTCTCCCACAATTTAGTCAATTAGTCTCTAGTCGTACCAATAGTTGGCGCTGAGCGTGGTTTACATCGCGCATGTGCTTCGTTTTTTCTGTTTAACATAAGCCTTGTCGTTGTTCTGAGAATTAACCTCTTTATAAATAGTATAGATGTGCCGGGGACACATAGGCTGTCCGGTTCGAATGTGCTGGACGTCTTGTACACACGTGTGGTCACACATAGGCATATTATGACAATATAATATGAGATTCATGGAGGGATACGTCTGCAGGCTGTTTCTGTGATCGTGCGAAACCAGCCATATTATGTGAATACGCTGACCATTTGCTCTGAGGTGACAACCCTAACCCAAGTGAGCTAAAAACTCCCCGAGCTGATATACCTAGTTGATGCCTGTTGATACTAATCAAGTTCCCAACTTCTTACTTTGGTAAAAGACTACAGTAACAAATAACGTAAAATCTAAATACTTACCTAAAATAATTATCAGCTGTTCCAAACAAAAATAACAGCTGATTATTATTTTTCTTATTTTAATGATCTAACATATAATATATTAAAATTTGTATTAATTACTATGTGGGCTTTGGGATAAAACGACTAATAAACTTATTGGTCGATGTATAATTACAGTAAAGAAAGGAATTAGTTTAACTAAGACATTGCAAACTTTTGCAAAAAATAAATTACCATGATTTGGCGGGCATTATATTTGTTAACCCTGGTTACATAAAATGGTAGTCGTTATCGAGTAATCTCTGTATACCTAGTCATTAAGCTTGTGTATGTGGTGCAATAAAATACTATATCTATCAGGGGCTATTATTCGTTTGGTTTGGCAGCCGGCAAGGAAATATATGACGTCACACGTCATCACAAATCATGAGTTGAACGAACTATTTGATAAAATCCTATCCTTTATGATTATGTGTGTTTGGTGCTCTTTCGTGGAAACTATTGAATGAATTTTGATGGAAATTCACAATATTGTGGCTTATATAATCAGAATAACATAATAGGCTACTGTTTATAACGGTATATCATATGTTATCCAAATCATAACAATAATTGCACATTCCACCCGCGGGTGAAACCGCGAAGCTAAAAAAGAAAATATGAATGTGACTTACTCTAACTTCTGTTTTTATTTAAATGCAAAGTATAGAATTTACCTCTTTATTAATTTATGAAGATTAGTCGAAAATAAAAATTTCCAGACTTAAATATTATTTGCAGTAAAATAAATCTATTTACCTACCCACCTACCTATTATAGCATAACAAAGTAAAGAATGAAGTCTATTTGCTGTATTTACTTACTGTAGCATCATCTTATGTTGTTGCCATTGTAAACAAAAGCGATGATGGGAGCAAGGCTTAAGATAAATATCTAATTTTATAACTGGGTATTGCACATGTATGACGAACTCTATTGTTATCTATCAAGGGAGCTAATTTCATCACATTATGTTTAGGATCATTATTCGAGATCTAACTTTCGTGGCAAATCCAATATATCTCCAAAATCGACATCAAAATCTTGAAAGTACCAATGAAATTTAAAAAATACTTTCTTTAAATAATATAACTAATAATAACTATAGTTTAAGATTCTAAGGTTAATTTTAGAGGTATGTTGGATTTGAGGTCGACCACGAAAGTGAAATCTCGAACCCCTTACTTACTCTTGCAGTACACGTATACAACAAGAAGCATTATAGTGTTTAGACATCGTGGCCTTGACATAGATTTGGTCATTCATAAAGTGATGACATTTCATGATGTAACCATCATACCTAATTTGACCAAAACTTTAATCCTTTAACAAAATAACTTACCAAGATTTCTTAATCTACATGTAACAGAGTCCTTAGTACAGGGTGTATGGGTGAACATTTCCATCCCTTTAACCACGTGTTCTATCAACCTATTCTGCACAACATTTGTTGAACAACATTTAAAAATTCATCGAAAAAAATTTCTACCCTATACAAAACGATCAAGTCACGTGACTGACTTTGTATGGAAAGATACATTATTTTTATGCGAATTTTCAGAAGTTATAGAACATTTGTTCAGAATGGTTGGTAGATCACATGGTTAAAGGAATGTTAATGTTCACAGATACATCTTGTATAGGTTGTCTGTAAAATATTTGGCAATAATCTAAAATACTCGTAGGTACCTGAATATCTTTCGTTATTTACAAAATTATAGATTTTATTCTAACGTTGATTAAATTTTTTGTAAGAAAGATATTATTAAAACGTCGATGAACTCTTCGTTAAACCAATATCAGCTAAGTACTTATTCTATTTATTTTATAGTAAAGGCAGATAGAGCCACCAAAACGATCTCTAGTGACTTCTTAAAAGAAAAAATCAAGGCTGCTGAAACTGTGCTACTTAACATATTTGTGCGCGTACGCAGCTATCAGCCCGTGGATCTAAACTAAGAAACCATACGACCAAAGTTCACACCGCGAGTTTACGCGCTAGAATACTTTAAGTATTTGAGCCTCTGCAATGAACTCACGCGCAAGCTATCTAAGTACCTTCTAGCTCCCAATTAAGTGATATTTAAAGAAATTTTTTTAAATTTTAATATGTTTGTCACTTTTATTATGCAGCTTATGAGCGCCAATTCTAATTTAGGTACCTACTATTTAAATTGCTTTAAGTTATATTTCTAAGGTAGAAACTAATAATGGGAGTTTACAACTGCGTATATTGTCAGCAAAAGCTACTTACTTTATAGATATTAATTATAAATTCCATGACGTCATTTTGATCTATTCATAGGTACGTTATTTACATTGAAATTAAGTCTTAGTTCGTAATTATTCTGTAAATACTCACTAATCTTAAGTAACTATTACCGCTACGTTCTAGGTACAAATAGTTTCTTTGATACATATTTATGTACCTACATAATATTCTCTACTTTCGAACGTATATTTAGGTTTTTCTTAGTTTTTTTTTTT
Source organism: Cnaphalocrocis medinalis (assembly GCA_014851415.1). NCBI lineage: Eukaryota > Metazoa > Arthropoda > Insecta > Lepidoptera > Crambidae > Cnaphalocrocis > Cnaphalocrocis medinalis. Next base: position 19,765,234 of record CM026273.1, read on the forward strand.
AAATTGATTCAATCTTGCTTTTTGTTATAAGTCCACTTGTCTGTGTCAGGAATTCAGGATTAAGCACTTTGATCTAGATTGGGTATTCGTTAAGGAATTATATTTTAAATTGTCTTGCGCCGTTTTACAATAGATAGCTGATTTAGGATTAGCACTTATTACCGGGGGTACTAAATTAGTTAGGATGGTAATAACTATCACAGGATTGATGAATTAATTCAACATCAGGCGCAAGCGGACCTTAGTCTATGCTATCCACATACAGTCGAGTTCAAAATTATGTATACACTTTAGGACCTTGTCACAATACATATTTATAAGAAAATGGAAGTCGTTTTCATATACAATGTACTGTGACAAGGTCCCAAAGTGTATACATATTTTTGAACTCGACTGTACAACGAATTCTAGCGATCGTCCTCAGGTTCCGAGTTTTCTTTGAGTATTTTTTCCGAGTGTAAAGTTGAAACCAAAAAATGTGGTATGATTTCTGTTCCCCTACATAAGTAAGACCTTATAACTCCCGCCACAAAAATGTAGGTAATAATAAAAAGTAATTCAGGTTTTATGGCAGACAAACATAAGTGTTCAAATTCATCTCGAACCCTTTCATGTGCCCCTCTCGTAAAATTTCACCCTTCACCCAGTGCTTAAACAGAGGGATGTTTGCTAGTACAAGTTAACTAACAATCCCGTCAGATGGAGTGCTGCATTTTTACTTCGCGCTAGCAAATTTTTTTCCAAATGATGACTACCCGGACACTCTTTTGCACAAACATTCTATTTATGTCAGACTGTTTTGCTTTACTGACTAAAGTATTTTTGTAATCGCTATTAACCACCTTTAAGTGGGAAGCGGTAATGACTCCTATCTGGACTTGGGTCCATCTTTCGTTTCAGTCCGTATGGCCAATATTCCTCCAAAATTGACTTAAGAATTTTCAAACTTACCATCGATTTTAAAAAAGGCATTTTCCATAAATAGTATAATAATATGTTTTAAACTATACCTACTTTAAGATTTTGATACTACAACCGAAAGGTCCTACTACTGCCACGAAAGTTGGATTTCGAAAAATAACCCAGTTATGTTGTCCCAACATTAAAATGGCAGGCGGTCCTTAGCTATGAGGTTCATAAGAAACTTTCTGTCTCGCCTGACAAAACTATGGAACGGACTAACGCTCGCGCTGTACCCGGATCAATACGACTTATAAAGCTTCATGAAAGAGTAGCTAGCGACATCTCTGGTTAGGGCATTCCCTAGATTTTTTTTATAGCTGAAGTAGGCAGACGAGCATGCGGCCCATCTGATGGTAAATGGTAACCGCCGCTCATAGACAACAACAATGCCGAGGCACAGTCATGCCACTGCCTACCGTGAAAGAAGTACTCTTTTCAAACCTCATTTAAAAAAGGACATGTCATAGCGATCAGGGAACACCGCAAATGGACGGCCATTCCACAATTTGCACGTAAACAGATTTTTGTATACGCGGGTCAGACGTTTATCTCTTGAAATTAGTTAATAAACTTTCTCAGCCATGAATCATATTGCAAGCGCTCCCAGGCTTCGAAGACAATTCGAATATTGCACGCATCGATGTAAATACCAAATACAGTGTGCATTAAAAGTCTAGCTATCAATGAAGGCTCCATTTACAACAGAGCGCTGTTTAAGCATTTTCTTAATTAAAACCAAATACTTTAAACCTATTAGGGTTGAAAATAAAATGTTCATTTTTCGACAGCATGTTTAAAATTTAACATTTTTATAGCGGTAAATCTACTAATGACAGTGCTGTTGGAATAACATTTTCATACGCTTTCAGTATGGAATTGTGTATGTAGAGATTATATTGATGCTTTCCACAACAAAGATAAAAGTAAAGTAAAAGTAGTTAGTTAAACAACAACGGCGGGTTAAGCTTCGCAACAAAGCTGGTCATTAAACTTTTGATTAAAAGTTAGGTAGTTAGTTTTGATTTTTCTTCTGATTTTGTACATTATTTCTTCATGGCCTTTTCCTTCTTCATAATATAATAATGTCATCGCGTACAAGGACCTGATCTATACCTTGATAAATAGCAAATGTTTTTAGTGAGATTGGGAACTCTTTTTAACGGCTGATAATAAATTTAAAAACCATGTAGGTAGCAGATTTTTTCTTTACATTCAATACATAGTTCATAGAACATACCTAGTAAAAGTTGTAGAAATTACCAATAAAAAGCTTTATACCTACTTGGTTTGGAAAATAAAAAATACCAAATTCGCATCACTCTTTATTTCGCATAGCATAGAACATTATGTATAATAAAAGTATAGAACTTAGGTAGCAAACTATCATAAATAGCCTAATGTACATGTAATTATGGAGGTTCAGTAGATACACTAACTAGTACAACCCTGACTAAACTTACTGTTAATTATTGTTCCAGTACTTACATTTCATAAATTAGCTATTAAATTTACGCTACCAAATATGTTCAACACTTATTTTCTATCGGAACTGCGAAGTGATCACACGGGGTATTATTTTCCCTGAAATCAGTTAAGAGTTACAATATCTTAAATACTAGCTATAAATACAAATTAATTAGTGTCAATTTCATAACTAGGAAAGACATAATAATTATTGTATTTACAAAATAAACTACATAAAATCGAATATATCAATCCACAGGTACCCTTATTATGGTGATATTTAGATTGCAAGTTTTTTGTACTTTTTATGAACTCAATTCAAAAGATCTATTCACATGCCCGTCAGATACATCATTTTGTTTCTGAGCACACGGGAAGTCCCACAACTTTTGCTTCCTAATCATGTCTTCAGTGTCCTCAAATGTGTGAGGCAAATCTTTCTTCGCCGTTTCTGGGAGGAGGAATGTCAAAACAAGAGCAAAAATGCCTACAAAGCCACAGATTGCCATTGGAAGCCAGTAGCTGACGACTGCTAGGTAGGCGATGAATGGCGATATCACAGTAGCTATGTATCCACAAATATGTATAATAGAGGACCCCGAACCGCGGACTGATGTCGGCAGCATCTCGGCTCCCCATTGCATCGCAGTATTGCACGCCATGTTTATAGTAAATCTCACTATGACGGAGAACATCACCGAAGCTAACCCATCAGTAATAAATGCTGTCAAGAAACAGAATACGCAGCACACGGCCAATGACATGATTGCTAACCATCTCCTCCCAGTCAGATCTAAGACTAACGACACAATAAGCAGAGAAGGAAATTCAGTCAGAGATACTAACGTAAACGATAAGAAGAAATCGAAATTCAAATGTCCAACACTTCTTGCCGACACGTCAAAAATTATCATAAAACACATATAAATCAAACAAGTGAACACAAACATTTTTCTTAACAAAGGACGCTTCATCATTTGAATTATACTAGTACATTCGTTGTCGGATTCGTTTTTAGAAGCCGAGGCCCTAAATTGCTCCACCAGTTTTGCCGGAACAGGTTTGTTATTCACTCGGCCAATATTTACCACTTTGTCAATTGTGTCGTCTACGCGACCCCTTGATAGTAGCCATCTTGGGCTCTCAGGCATTATGAAAGGAGCCAACAGAGACAACGCTAGTGGAACACTAGTGGCTAAACCTATATAGGTCCAATGTCCACAAGCGAGTGATATCCAAGGCAGAATCACAAGACCAAAAGTATAGAAGATGGCGAATGGTAAGTTTGTCATCAGAGTTCTGTACTTCGGAGCTACATACTCTAAAACGAGGAGGTATGTCATTATCATGCAGTTGTCGTATCCCATGCCGACGAAGAACCGACAAACGGTGAACTCGACAAAGTTCGTCGCGTAAACGCTTGCGATCCCAGCAACACAAGATATCATATTGGCGCAGGTCGCTGCCGGAAGGCGGCCGTAGCGGTCAGCCACCCAGCCGATGATGAAGCCTCCGACGATAGACCCGACGAAGAAGAACGACTGCGCCGATGCTTGGTAGCTATTCTTTTCGCAGACCCATCCCAGCTCGCTGGAAATAGTTGGATAAGGTATCTCGGTTGTGTTGTACTCCCATCCATACTGGCAAGGCGCGACGGGCCACGAGGAGTTAGGTTTCTGTCCAGTGATGAGTACTTCGCTCCAGTTGGCAACATATGCTTGACATTGTGAGTATCCAAATCGAGCATAACTATCTGAGGGTATTGCCAGATTGCGCCGTTCGAGGTCTGTCAGGTTTTCGAGTTCGGGTATCCAGCACCAGTGGTTTGGTGGGGCTTCAGTCATGAACATCTGTCCGAAGTATGTGAAGCCTCCAAAGATGTAAAACGGGAAGGTTGAGAAGAACAGGAACCACTGATAGCGGCCGAATTCTCCTGCCGTAGAGAGGAACGTGTCGAAATCAACTTCGTCGCCTTTTTCTTTCCCATTGTTATGGCTTTTAATCTTTTCATCACTTATCTTGAGAGCTTCAACCATTCTCTTATTCAGGTACCATAAAGATATCTCAAGTGTTTTGTTCGTTCAAAAATTCTACACAAACTAGAATCGCTCATCTAGTGTCTGTACCGACAACTGTTACAATGAAGTTTCACTGAAACGTTGGCATATAAGTACTGTTCTTATTTAAATATTTCATATTATTTTTATGGCACATTACATAAAGATAAAGCAATTCTATTTGTAAATCCTTAAGAGATTACAACGCAGACTTAAATAGTTATAGTCTTAATAGTTAAGTAGGTATCTTTTGTGATAATATTATTCTGTATTTTTGCTTAAGAGAGCTTGTATCAATGTTATTTAAATAATTTGGTTTGCATGTCATCTGATAAAAAAAAGCCTAACTGAATTTTGGAATAAGAAAACGTCATGAGGATTCATGTGTGTATGAATATTATAAGAATATAATCTACAAAGCTAACCCGTTAATAACAGATCTGCACTGCCTTACTCCCTGTTAATTAACTGTACTGTTCCTCTACCATAAGGTTGTCTGAGGGAAATTACTATTAGCGATAAGGCCGCCGAGATTTTATTTATGTATGACCATGGCATCAAGTTCTGTAACCTTTTGTGCAAGAAAGAGTAATCTATTTACTGTAAATATACCTCCCAATTTGAAAAAAAAAAATACAACAAAAAGAGATTTAGTAGATTAACTGGGGGCCGCCGGGAATCGAACCCGGGCCGGCCGCATTTAAGCGGCCATCCTACCAGTTGGACCACAACCCCTCGCCAGTCATAGGCAAATTTACCATCCGTATGCATATTTCTGGTATTACGGTATTTGCGAACTAATAAATAACTACAAAGCTGTCTGATCCATAAAATTCTATAGGATGTAACTAAGCGTATAACAAAAATATTTAATGTAGTAGTTTTCGTTTTATTTATTGGAGCGTAACTTGTGTTAGGTCAAAGTCAAATATAAAGTAATTTGGATGAAATATGTTTTTATTTGTTGTTTTTGGACGTTTTTTTACATCAATATGGTACCTAGTAATGCACAATAAAATTGAGTGCGTCACAGTAAAACAGAGAGCAACTGTTTACAGACACCACACGTGGTTGCAATGGGCCTTATCTCAACTGCATCAGCTAGATGGAGGCAAAGTGTTAACCATTTGTTTACTGCGTTTGCAATGACGGGGGTTTCTACTATGTTGTTAAGGGGCTATATCGACGATACTAGCGCCGCCAACCGATTTACACTGATTGTGGCGACAATAATATAATATGATATTTTTAAAGAAAGTAAAACATCACAAACTTAGATGCAAGTAAATTGGATTTTCCTAGACGCAATACAATATTTTTAACTCGCGACAAGGTAACAATAATGTTAATTATTGCTAAAAGTGGCCGATTATAGCAATAATGAACGTCATTGTAGACCCTTAACATCGCGGATATTCCAAGTAATGACGTAGAGGTACCAAATCAAAATGGCTACAAAATACAAGTACCTACCTAATGAATGTTTATGGACCCAAGTCAACACATTTAATGACTATCCTGGCCTCGGCGGGCTTGTTCCCAGTTGTCACCTCACGAGATTAAAAGTCCCATTTGTTGCTAGCGATTAGGGATGTGTGTACAGTCGAGTTCAAAAATATGTATACACTTTAGGACCTTGTCACAGTACATATAAGAAAACGACTTCCACTTTCTTATAAATATGTATTGTGACAAAGTCCTAAGGTGTATACATATTTTTGAACTCGACTGTACAGTGTGCACCAATGTGTATGGACTTTAAGGAGCTTCTCCACGAGATAAAACTTTCGTGGGCTGTTTTTAAGTCCGTATTCCTCTGAAATTTAGAAATATTATGATATTAATAAAAGAGTAGATATCTATCTAATCTATCGGTAGATTTTAATGTTCCGTTAAAATTTTCAGAAGAATATGGATTTAAAAGCTGCCACGAAAGTTATAGGTATATTGTGGAGAATCACGCTTTACTGTTTCCTATGCGTTTTACTTTTGTACCTTTTTTAAAATAATTTCCACTGAAAAAGTAAAGTATTTACTTTAATATGAGTCGTCAAATGTTTTAGGCAAGGTTAGCCTGGACCAAGACCTTAGGGATGGTGGTATTTACAAACTATTAAAGTTTTGTCTTTATAGCATGCTAATTTACGCAAGTAATAATAATAAATGTGTGTTCCTAATAAGATATATTAACCTACCGGTAAACTAGAATAGAAATTCTGGCAATCAAACGAAAATATAGCCTACTTTCTTGTACCTAGATACATTTAAGTGTTATATACTTCAAAGATAAATAGAAAAATTAAAATAACTTAGATACCTACGTCATTAGGAAACAAATAAAATCACTCACCTTCAAAATAGGTCTAGTACATTCGTTTTTATCATAAAAATATCGAAAGTAATCTTTGGCAACTAATGCATCTATTGACGTGCCAATTAGATAAGAAAAACATAAACACACATCCATCACACTTCTGATTATTTTACTTTCAACAAAATTATTTAGATCCTTCAATTTCTGATGAAATATTTGATAAAAAGTTAGGATAAGTAGCGCAAAAAGTGCAAAATCTTTTTACTTACCTACTTTTTGCTACGACAAACAAAATATGGCGTGCAGAAAATCGATTTCTGCCAAAATTCGCCACAGACAACATAAAAAAATATAAATTTAAATTTGGAGCACTCACCGTAAAATCTCCCTTCATTCGCGTAGCCGTAGAAACACAGTGGCAAAGGAATTAACCGAGTGACCGGGAGTACGCTCCGTCGCGCGCGTTTGTGTTGGTCAACCACGAAGCTGGAGTGTAATGTGACATACGCGGTTGCAGGCATGCGTGCTAAGTGTCACTGGACACATGTTCATTAGCCAGCCTGTTGCATTTGTCTTTGACGATTTTTAGAAAAGAAAACATCAGCAACTGTTTTTGTTTCCTCCGAATGCTTTTTTTTGAAGGATGTCTTTGATACCTCAAAGTGGCCAGTTGTTTTCTACTTAGTATTTATTTTGATTTCATTTGAAATTGACTTTGAAAAACTCATTGTTGAAAAGACAAACGTTATGTAACAATTTTTGTTACTTTAATTCGGTAAAATTAATTTAATTTCAACAATTTTGAAGCTTGCCAAACAAACTTTCATATAATTTTTTGTATAAGTAATGTAATAAGAACAAACATTAGTAGAAAATATCATTATTGAATTTGATTAACTTCTCTAAAACAAATTGAAATATTCACATATTGTTGACTAAATCACCAAGGCTTTAGATAAAATAGCTTTTTAGCTAACAGAGCGATCTCGTTAAACTTCACCGAAGCTTTACAAAAGCTTCCACTTTTCCGAGCTTTGATACAACATGCAGTGGTTTGTTTAGTACCTGCCAGATGGCGCTATTACCAGTTAATAGGACAGAACAAAATAAATTCTACAAACCATAGATAATACGTTTATAATATTTAATAACATCATCATAATTTAAAAACGCTTAAAAATTACAAGTTTATCAAATAAAATGTCAATATTACAAATAAATAACCATAAGTAATAAAATTAGGTAAAACTTAAGTAACTTCACATGCACTGTAGTGGAACTGGCCAAGATCTGTTTGTAATTAGTCGTTAGGATAAATCTCTCTCGTGCCATAGTGTTCATATGATTTAGGTGGTCTATAAAAACGATAAGTAAAGTTGTTCAATTTATTAAAAAGCCTAAAGGAAACAAATTTTTAATATGTGGATACACAAGAAAGAAGAGACAGCCACACATCAGGTTACTAAAATTTGTATTTCCCTCTATTGATATCAATTTAAAAGTGTGTGTCCATATTATAATATGGACTTATATTGGATATTATATTACACTGTAAGAGACAATTTTGCCAGGAAAAAGACTTTGGTTTTTTGGTCACACAGGTAGAAATTGGGCACAGTATTTTATTGTATTGGTTCGCGTGAACTTAAAAAGTCTTACTATTTGAGGGCATGGCAGTGCCCTAGCCAAGTTTAGTAAAAAGCGGCACACTTACTTGTAATATTCCTCGATGTCAAAACTCGGTTTATACTCAAAAAAGAAAGCCGCAGTACCAAGCAGCAAACAGAACAGTACTAAGATCACAAGCAGCATTATCGGGCCTTTTTTGCAGCCGTCATCAGAAGCTATTCTGACGGTCTTCGTAGGTCGTCTAAAAAAATAAAGATTTAGATGTTAAAATCGTCACATAAAATAAAATAAATTCACACAACATTTCATACATTGACCTGACTCCGTACTAAGTAGCTTAAGCACTTGTGTTACAGATATCGGACAACAAAAGATCACAAATAATAATATTTAAATACCTATATATTTAACACCCAGACACTGAATAATCACAAATATTATAAACCCACTAATATTATAAACGTGAAAGTTTGTAAGTATCATCCATTGATAGTTGTGATGGATGTTTCCTCCTCTTTCACGCAAAAACTACCGAATGGATTTTAATGAACTAACTTAACATTAGAATATCACATAGGCTACAATTTATAAAATAAAATTGTGTGAATTATCCTAAATATGACGGTAAGTGTAACTACACGAAGTCGCGGGCTACCGCTAGTAGTGACATATGGCTAAACTATTCTTTAGAGTATTTCCCGTGATTTCCAATAGTCTACTGGTACTTGCTCGTAGTATTAAGTTTCAACTTAAAACTTTCATGCCATTGAAATCAAGCTGTTATTGCTGAAGATATGCCGACAAAATTGTAGATTACAAAGATAAATTAACTTACATAGGTTCCGGTATGGAGTTAGGCGAACTTCGACCTATTCCCACAGGCATAAGCAGGGCTTTCTCTTTAGATAGTAAGGTCAACTCTAAGTCTATTACACCCTAGAATTGAAAAACATTCAGTTATTTACTGATATAACGAATAGTATACTAAATATCAAGACGAAGGCTATCTTTCCTTTTTAAAATTAGAACTATTTTGTAAACAAAAATAATACTTAGGGCCAGATTCATAATAAACGGATAAGTTCTACATAAGTTATATTATGCCATTAGGAAAAAGGGGGTTCAAAGTTGACAGCACACTTGTGACTCTCCCGTTATTGCAGGAGTCTATTCGTGGCGGCAATCGCTTACCATCAGGTGATCCGTCTGCTCGTCTGCGAATTATCACATGAAACAAAAATTGCTTCCGAACATATGAATAACTAGTCACTATTTTTCTTCACTAATAAACGGCGAGTAACACCGCGGGCTACAGCTAGGCTATAAATTAATAATCCTTTCCGTCCTTTTCTTTAAATCCGTTGGATCCGTAAAGTCCTTGAGTGGAGACCGCGACTCGGTAAACGTAGTGTTGGACGCCCTGCTACAAGATGGGATGACGACATTCGAAGGCTGGCTGGAGTGAGCTGGATGAGAGTGGCCGAAAATCGGGAACGGTGGCGTGCTTTGAGGATAGGGGAGACCTATGTCCAGCAGTGGACGAGCGTGGGTTGCTGATGATGAAATAATCCTTGTACTTACAGCAAGAACTTTATGCTCTGTAGACATATCAACGGTCCAAAGAGGCCACCAAGAGCGGATAGATCTGACATTAAACAGATTCAGTTTCTTTGCATTCTCCATTGCCTCCAACGTACATTGGGGAGCATGTTTCTCCCCTCTCGGTAACGCATTTAAAGGGAGAGTCAAAGACCCTACAAATATGAAAAAATATAGTAGTGACAAGTTTTTAAGTGCTTATATTATTAACACTTTACCTCTCAGGTAAAGTGTTAATAATATAAGCACTAATTGTAAGACTATTTATTGATATAACGATTAGTATACTAAATATCAAGACGAAGGCTATCTTTCTTTTTTAAAATTGGAACTATTTTGTAAACAAAAATAATACTTAGGGCCAGTTTCATAATAAACGGATAAGTTCTACATAAGTTATATTATGCCTAATCCTTTCCGTCCTTTTCTTTAAATCCGTTGGAGCCGTAAAGTCCTTGAGTGGAGACCGCGACTCGGTAAACGTAGTGTTGGACGCCCTGCTACAACATGGGATGACGACATTCGAAGGCTGGCCGGAGTGAGCTGGATGAGAGTGGCCGAAAATCGGGAACGGTGGCATGCTTGGGGATAGGGGAGACCTATGTCCAGCAGTGGACGGGCGTGGGTTGCTGATGATGAAATAATCCTTGTTACTTACAGCAAGAACTTTATGCTCTGTAGACATATCAACGGTCCAAAGAGGCCACCAAGAGCGAATAGATCTGACATTAAACAGATTCAGTTTCTTCGCATTCTCCATTGCCTCCAACGTACATTGGGGAGCATGTTTCTCCCCTCTCGGTAACGCATTTAAAGGGAGAGTCAAAGACCCTATAAATATGAAAAAATTTAGTAGTGACAAGTTTTTAAGCTAGCCAGTTTTTCACCGTACAGTTCCTAATATACAATACCTACTTATATTTAAAATAAGTTGACAAATTTTAAGTTTTACTATTTATCAAAATGACAAAATAACTACATACCTATTACCTATAATCTCTCATGATTTAGAAGAACTACCAGGAGGCCAGACATGAATAGAAGTTGTAAAAACTTAAAAATAGATGAACATACATACATACATACATAGCCTGTCAAAATCATAACCTTCCTTTTGCTTTGCCGTAGTCGGGTAAAAAAAGTTTTATTTGATTACTGATTATGAAACAGTGACCAAAAATACATATTCATAACTGGTTATGATCGTGATCGAAGGGCAAAAATCGACGGGCAAAAATCGAAGGGCAAAAATCGAAGGGCAAAAAGGGAAAAGCAACGCCTATTGGAAAAAAACTAAGCCGTTAGGCGTTAGTTCGTGTATACCATGGTAGAAAAATCAGCTCTATTATGGAATAGTTTACGAACCTATAAAGTCATTTGCTAATGTAGCATCTGTGTCCATAACTTGAACCACAAGAACTGGAGGCAAACGCTCTTCATATTCTGTGAATGGCCCTTTTTCTTTAACAACAATCTGTGAAGTAAAAAAATGATACAGAGATAATTTGCCTATATTTTCACCAAGCTAGTTATAGTAATACTCCTAAATATGTTCCTTTTGATATCCCATAACTTTTAATATAGTAGGTACATAAAAAACAACGCTCTCTTTTCCGATATGGCCTTTAGCTCATTTGTGTTGGTGTTTAAGAGAATAAAATAATTACAATAATGACAGTTACGTTGTCTCACCTTTCTTTCAATATGTTGATATTGAAAGTTAAAAATCATTCGCCAGTTAAAATGTCCCTCCCCGTTTGTACAGCCGTAGTGAATGTCCGTGTCTTGGGCCTTATTCACCGAACCAATCCAACTGCAGACAAATATCTTCTTTAATGAACACAAAATAAGGTATCAACTAAAATTCCGCGAAGATCCACTACTGAATTTTAGAGCATACGAGTATTTATGCCTACCCAACAATCCTATTCACAAATGTATTGCTGATTCACTAACGTTTTAGTGAAAAACTCGTTTTAAGAAATAGGCTGACTCAACTGTAGTGCTACCACAGTGTCACAGGAAACCATTATGAAGCGACGTCTACAGGTGTATTTCACCGAGTGAGTCCGATCGGGGGGAAAATTGGCTGAATGGATAGCAGCACTTGTGACTCCATTGGTGTTCCACGCCTTGAGAGGGTCGTGAAGGTTCTTCAAACCCTACTCATGTCTCCTCCACACTCTGACGATGAGGGAGCGTCGCTTGGGTTAAGTCGGTATGCCTCAGGCCCGACAGAATCCGCTGGCCTCCCGGTAGGACAATATGCATAAAGAGGCATTCCCCACGGACAACAAAAAGTGTCTATGAGTGTTGACGTCATCTCAGACTTTTTTCTCAGTTGCTGTCCGCTTCTACCTCTCACATAAAAAAATATCTTACGCTTTCACATAAATATCAGGAGCTTTCTTCGAGTTGGGCGTGCCGTCGTCGAGCATCAGCTGCTGGGCATCCCACACTATAAGCCTCAACTCGTACTCTTCTAGATTCCGAGGTGTGATGTCTACTGGGGGTGGAATGTACACCCCAGTGTCAATTGGGAACATATCCACCCACATTTGAATTTTACCCTGAATAGAATAAAATGGAAAACAGTCATCAGCACTCTAAGGTACCTTATACCATATAATAAATAAAAAGCAGAACTCTTGAAGGATCAAAGTATTGCCAGTTTATTCATCTGTCTAGGACTCTAGGTCCTATAATAAGGGTTTGTGCAAATGAAAAATCAGATAGATGGCGTTACCCACCTGTTCAAAGCCAGGCTTCTCAGGATTATACAAAGACCTCGTCTCCACATGCTCTGGTACCAAGTGGTAGCCACACAGAGGCAGTGTCTGCCATTGCCTCAAAAGACTAAGGCAAATGTTTTCTTTCCTCTCTGAAGTTGAAAAGTAGAGCTTATCTGAAACAAAAGTCTGATTAGGTTGAAGATTCTACGGTATTTCCAGACCAATGCAATGTCAAATGAAATAAGAGCGTTTTTTTTCAAAGGTTAGCAGCACACTCTTTATTCCTTTGGGTCGGGACGAACCTTACGATCAGGTGAGACATCTGGAGACCTATTTTTGAATTTTCGCTTCGTCCAAACAAAACTACTCGTTTTGCAAGTCACGTCGTGTCGTAAGTCGCATGATTCATAATTTTCCCTATTTTTGAAATCAATCGCTTAGTGCATCGCCAATCTTGTCAAAGTATAGTGTTAATTCGTAATATTTGACGTGTGATTTGACGTAAATGCGTCCACTTGCCTCACGGAAACGAGTGGTTTACCTACACCACTCGTTGCAAATCGCTCGTTTTCGAATGATTCAAAAATGCGGATGTCAAAAATCATGCGAATCACACATTTTTTAGTGAGACGACAATTCAAAAATAGGTCTCCTGGAGTCTACTGCATAAATGTATCTTCTTACCTTTATCATTGTCTCTATATTCCACGCCGTTCACAACAACCACTGCTTTATCCGGGTAAGTGGGACGCGATAGATGATTTTTGGCGCAGAGCTCCTCCAAAATTTCTGATGGTTTGTAACAGTCCCTCCATTTGTATGGGCCTGTACTGGAAATAATACACAACAGGTAAAAAAAAAAATAAATTTTTCTAACATTATAGAAAGGTAGCGCTACTAACAACCAAAGATTTGACTTACTCGTAAATCTTGTTGTTAGTAGGGCTACCTTCACATAGGCAAACAAAGTCACATAGGTAAACCCAAATAACAAAGTCTTTCGCGAAATATGCTAAACCCAGCGACGGAACTGTACAGAACAGGAACACATTAGAATCAATACATTTCTGACAAAATATTTTTTTAGTGCCCAAAATTATGCGAGTTAATTTTCCTTTTAAACCTGAAATAATGAACTACATGGTCGATAAGATAAAATTGGTATGAATGAGGGTTTTTGCAAATGCAAAATCCGATAGATGGCGTTACGTTGACGTCAGGTCCAACAACGAGTGGATTGGTTACATTTTGACGTATCATGTCAAAAACGATGAATGATGAAACGACCAATGTCGTCAAAGTTGTTAAAAGTTAGTATAACATATTTACAGGTTGTATTCCCAAGCCAAACCAGCAGTAGCTCTGTGTTTAGTGTAGATACGGTTTTCCAAATCGATAGACGTACTGCCAATCAGCTCATCAGGCTGAATCGCCTCGTAATCATACAGAGAAATTGTCAACAAGTAGTCTTCTGGTAAATTGCATCGAAATTCATACATCCTAAAAATGGATAAGAAAACATAAATAGTCTAAGTAACTACCTATCTATTTCACTAAATATTTAAATCAACGCAACTTAAAAACCCGAGCAAACAAAGTTTGGTGGGTTGAAAGTCGCTTCTGCTTGGGAAGGAACGTGTAGACAGAAAGTACATTAACTATATACTTCTACACGTTCCTTCCCACATGCCTCCTTCCCTTTCCTCCTTCATGCTTCGTTGGGGTTTAATCAGTAGGCCTTCAGTTTCATCGGAAGATAACCCGCCCACTCCCTGGCAGATGGGTATGCAGAAGTGGCGACCGCCGAAAAGTAGCGACGTCAATCCATTGGACATCGAACCCGCGTCTACCCCCAACTCAAAAAAAAGACAAAAGAAGAGTGGTTACACTCCAATTAGGTCAAATGTTTATTATTCCTTCTGGGATCATTAAAAATGCTTTCTATGATCCCCTGGGATCACGGGAGTGGTAGCATGACGGAATATCTAACGGTTACCGTATCGTATTAATTACAGTACCTTCCAAATATAGGGTTGAGCGTATTTTTGACAAAGTTTTCTCGGTTCCCCAATCGTTTCTTGCCACAGTTTAGCATAATGTATGGATCAGATTGGCCGGTAAAGTCCTTCTTCTTGAGATCGATACCTCTTACCAAGTAGACTCTCACTAGAAACTGTGCTGGGTCGTTGCTTGGGTGATCCTTAAAATATCTGCAAAGGCTCATAAAATAACTTTGACGAAGCATTGTTATAGTTCGCTTAAATAAGGTAAGGTTAATGAGAACCCTGCGCAATTTTTCGTTCGTGTTTTTTGGTTTTACGGTCGTAGGTCTTACTTCAAGGCGACGGCTGGACTTTGGGTCCTGGATTCGATCCCCAGGACGGACGGGTCAAAATTTGTACCTGAGATATTCTTTATGCAATCCTCAGTGTCCACCATAAGTCTGGAAGTTGGTGATTTGTACCCCTGTGCCTGAAAGCAAGTCGTTGACCCTACATCTCTTCTATCGTCGATCATGTCACACTAGCGTTCCATCAAAGAGTAAGGGAATAAAGAGTGCATTTGTGTTTGCACACACTGTTGTGCACTACCTCTATAGATGTCTGTCGTCGCTGGCTGATCGTTGAGATTTACTGCCATAGCTGAAATACACGTTGGGAGCACATTATTATTATTTAGTTATTGTATTATTGCTCAACAATAATCCAATAGTGACGAAAACTAGTTGAGCTAAGAGCAAGGCGCCATTCGCAATTTCTGGAAAATTCTTTCGGCAATCAGGTCATAGACAAATAGATTTCTTCATAATCACAAAAATCCGAAGTAAACAGGGGAATACCTATCGTATCTAACAAAGAGGGAATTCATCATAATTACTATTTACATTTCGCTCACGCTTGGATTTTTTATAAATTACGGTTTTAACAGACGCCATGAAAGTTATTCGAGGGATTACAATTTGATAAGATATGAGTCGGTGATGAATTCTCATATATATCATCTCATAACACACACGTAGTACAATATTCCTTAAAAGTTGGAAACACTAGATCGATTATACTAACATTATTTCACAAAATAATTAGACACAGAAATTGAGATCTACTTAGATGAAATTGAAATCAAAAAGATGACGACAGCTTTGTCTTTCTAAACAAACAAAACGATGCGTCGAAAGAAAAAGTCGATTATACTGGCTCGCTATGAGTGTTTCTTAATAGATCCCGAGTCATCTGGGAGACGGCCCATTCATTAAGAAGCGTGGCTCTCCCATGGTTAAATGTTTCCACGCATAAATATATTTCACACTGATAACGTTTGAGAACTGACAAATAACAGTTTCAGGCTTTGTGTGACATATATAACGCAGCAAATAGGTGCGTGTTGTTTATATTTTGACTAAAAATCTTTAGAATTGACCAAGACACAAAAAAAAAACACAAAAAGCTTGATGATGAAAACATAACCTGGCATCGGCCGGGACTTGAACCCGGGCCTCCCGCACTACAGGCGAGAATTCTACCTCTGAACCACCGATGCTCGATGAAAATCGACGAACTTAAGGTTCATATGAATTCACACAACTGTTGGCGGTCCTGTCTCGTTATGTACGTACTATTAAAATTTGTTGATTATCTGTATCCAACATTAATATTTTGTTAGTAATAATATTGACATCATAAATTACTAGACTTCGAGACTTCTATACTCTAAACTGGAATTCAAGACCAAAAAATCTACGACAGATACGCCACTGTCAAATCTATTAAGGTCATTTATGTCATTTTCAAGTGACGTTTTTAGGTTTCGCCAACCTTTTTGGCATTATTTTTCTTATTAAGCAGACTAAACTGTCAAGTCTCCATACATTGTTAAAATGTTGTAGGTAGATACCAAAGGTTATTAACACGTCCTGAAGTGTTACAAGCGCAATACCATCTTTGAAATCTAAAATTGCGGATGGTTAAGTTTTTATTAAAGGGTCTTGTATTTACGTGAAAAAAAGTAAATAAAATTATTTTTTAAATTATATAATCAAAATTATTAAGTGTTTTTAGAAAAAAGGGGTATACGATGGTACGATCATTTTATTGCAGTAGCAACATTGTAGTAGATTTTTTTGTCTTGAATTCCAGTTTTGGGTATAGATTTCGAACTGACACTGAGAATTTCTTAAAACTCAGTACAAACTTTGACCCGACCCGAAGATACTCGTACAATCCGGAACCCCAAATGCATACTCTCATAGATAAAGACTTCCATAGCGTAATCTAGTTCCATTTCCACTTAGTATAGTCTGTTTCAATTATGATGTCCCCCTGGACATTTCGAAGAACGTAACTCTGCACGGTACGTGTACGTAACGCGCGAGATCTATAGATCAAATCAAATATTATATCTTTTCGTACTTGGTAGTAAATCGTCATGAGGAAAATATACAATTATACAAAAATACCCTACAATTATAGTCTGTTTCAATACATTCAATTATGAAGTCCCTTTTTGTATTTGGTAGTTAATAGTCATTTGAAAATTATACAATAATCCAAAAAAATCCTACAATTGATTCACAAGCAAAATTAACATATTGTTTTTGAATATAATGCTCAAAATAATGTAAACTTCAAAATAAAACAATAGTTATTTTTGCGCGATTGCGGTTACGTACTATGGTTTGTGATTGACTTTTGAACATAGTGACGCACCTCAAGTATTCGGCATGTTCCAGAGATACAAAATTCTATATTTGCCGATTTAAAAAAATCGTGTTCAATCATCATCTGCCATTTTGAGTGTCACTTCAATCACTACGAGGAGAGTGCAGAAAAGCCTACGACTAAGTTTGCAGCATGAAACAATAGCGATGATGACCTTGAGTGCGCAGAAACCAATTTCAGTAGAAATTCATCTGTTCTACAAGTGCGCAAACTAACGGTCATCGCTATTGTTAGATGCCGCGGACTATACAATAAGACGTACGTGTTTTTCTTAAGGCTTGTACATGCGCGTATTGGGCACTTTTGTATATGTTTAAACTCGGTAAATCGTTAAGGTCGATCTTGAATTTCTGACGAGGATTTTTATTCAATGTTTATAGTTCATTAGAAAAAAAATATAACGTAAACATCGATTTTATGCAAAATATTGGATAAACTACGAAACTAAACAGTTCAGATGACTGATTTTTTTATATATAATACAATACAATGTACACTACAATCCCTGAAGAGGAATTCTTGTTTCTTGGCTTAATAATTTTGTAATTAATAATATTCTATTTTTTGATATACGCGAGCGCGAGTACTCTCTATGCTCAAGGCCGTTGGCGCATGTACAAGCCTTAAGTTAGTTTGTTGTTTTGTTGTTGAGTGTCGTTTATTGTTTTGTTTGTAATGCCAAATAAAGTCTGAAAGTGTTCTTTCGACAATCTCTAAAAAACCTTAGTTGTTGAAAATTACTTTGATTAAAATTGGTTACAAATATGGTTATGGTTAAAGAACTTTATTATTTCTCATTAGAATTACAAAGGTTATTCACTTATTGAGAAACAAACTTTTCTTAGTAAACTAAGATTACAAATTATAGTAGGTATCGAAGCAAACGAGCGATGTACAGACACATTATCCAATTTAGTATTATAAACAGGGTAAAAATTGGTTACAAATCGATAATCGATGCCGCTGAATATCGATTTCTAAGAGTACTTCCCTAGTACTGAACTTTTGACATCTTTCCAAAGGGACATCATAATTGAAATCTATACTAATATAATAAAGCTGAAGAGTTTGTTGTTTGTTTGTTTGTTTGTTTGTTTGTTTGTTTTGTTTGTTTGTTTGAACGCGCTAATCTCCGAAACTACTGGTGCGATTTGAATAATTCTTTTTTTGTTGGAATAGTCCATTTATCGAGGAAGGCTATAGGCTATCAACATAATAATATTAAGGGGGTTGTAAGGGGTTAAAAGGGGGGTAAAAAGTTACTTTTCCATGCGGACGAAGTCGCGGGCGGCCGCTAGTAGACTATATAGTAGGGGAGCCCAGGATGCTAAATCGGGATTTACTCGAGCGTCAAAGAGACATATTGGATTGCGAAGCTTACATGATAAGAAAAAAAAAATGTCATATAATATCCATACTTCCATCGGTGGGGGAAGTCGCTGTAAATTTTCAAAAATGAAAAAAAAACAGTGCATGGACATACTCGAGCGCGTCAGATATTAATAGCATCCATGTCTTACGTATTTTTGAAAACATACATATTTTAATCTGACTGTTTCCATGGTGGAGGTGGTCGTACGTAAGGGTAAAAACGGGAAAAAAAAAAATAATTTAATCGAGCGCGTCAGATTTTCAAAGGGGGTGTTAAGTGAACCTAAAAAAGGTTCTTATATAATAATCTGACGATTAGATGTGACCCAAACTCGCGGCCATATTTGAATGAGCAAAAAAAAATCGCCATTTTGAAATATCGAGCGCGTCAGATTAAGATATATATGGTTCATCTATGTACCCTTAACGTGTTGTTCATAATCTGACAATTATCTGGAGGGATTGGCCTAATCTGACAATAGAAAAAATTTTTTTTATTTTTAAACTCGGTAAATCGTTAAGAACGATACCTAAAAAAAATACATGTTATAGACTGGATTTCGATCTTGAATTTCTGACGAGGATTTTTATTCAATGTTTATAGTTCATTAGGAAAAAAATATAACGTAAACATCGATTTTATGCAAAATATTGGATAAACTACGAAACTAAACAGTTCAGATGACTGATTTTTTTATATATAATACAATACAATGTACACTACAATCCCTGAAGAGGAATTCTTGTTTCTTGGCTTAATAATTTTGTAATTAATAATATTCTGTTTTTTGATATACGCGAGCGCGAGTACTCTCTATGCTCAAGGCCGTTGGCGCATGTACAAGCCTTAAGTTAGTTTGTTGTTTTGTTGTTGAGTGTCGTTTATTGTTTTGTTTGTAATGCCAAATAAAGTCTGAAAGTGTTCTTTCGACAATCTCTAAAAAACCTTAGTTGTTGAAAATTACTTTGATTAAAATTGGTTACAAATATGGTTATGGTTAAAGAACTTTATTATTTCTCATTAGAATTACAAAGGTTATTCACTTATTGAGAAACAAACTTTTCTTAGTAAACTAAGATTACAAATTATAGTAGGTATCGAAGCAAACGAGCGATGTACAGACACATTATCCAATTTAGTATTATAAACAGGGTAAAAATTGGTTACAAATCGATAATCGATGCCGCTGAATATCGATTTCTAAGAGTACTTCCCTAGTACTGAACTTTTGACATCTTTCCAAAGGGACATCATAATTGAAATAGACTATAGGTATTGACTGATGTTACATAAAAGCCAATGGGGATTATCGCGTGTGAAAAATCCGCTAGATGGCGTGTCTGTAGACTGAGGTCCAACTTCGACGTCATTGGTTGTTCAGTGACATTATGACATCTCACATCAAAATAAACAATCACAATGTAGATGGACCTCAGTCTACAGACACGCCATTTAAAGCGGATTTTGCACACGCGATAGCCCCAATTAAGTACGGTGGCCAGCACATCAAGTTACTACAATCTGTCAAATTTCTTCATTTGAACCTCACTTTTATGTCAAACGTGTTTGGTTCAATATCAACTGAGGAAATTTGACAGATTGTAGTAACTTGATGTGCTGGCCACTGTACCTACCCATTATTTAAATCCACTCCACTAGAACTGACTGCCACAGTGTGAGAAGACGGTGGCCACTTATACATCGCTATGCCAACTTTTAGAAAGCCACAGAACAGCTGATCATCCTTCTCCGGTATTCCAGATTTGGCTCCATTGTAGAACTTCAACGTGGAACACCAGTCTTTAAACTTCGAAAACTCTGGTTGCGTTTCTAGTTCTGACTCGTACATCTGAAAAGTTAAAAAAATAATATGTTACCGGCCATTTTGTTGCAGCGGCCATCTTGGTATTAAAATAATGAATATTGTTATTTGTTTCGATACCAGAAGCAAAGATGAATAGTTCCCCAAGGGATGATCTATCCATGGCCTCCCTCTAAACACCTTACTTTAAACATCCTGTATATTAGTGAAGTATACTCGTACATAAATGAACTTACCACAATTTTGTCAGTTGGGCAAATTTTTTCTTCACTTTCATAATCCTGTAAAATTATTTTATTAGTTTTTTACTTTATTTTCCGTATAATATAAAGTTTTTTTTAATTGTATAGCTATCCTTGTAACTAGGATTTCTACTAGGCGTTGAAGGTTTGAGGGCTGTTGGGAGGAACTTTCGGTTCATCCTAGTGACGTATAGGAGTTTGATGCCACTCTTTCGTGCTGGTTTGAGTTGGTATGTTGGATTGTGGACCATATTTGTTATGCCATTTTAGGGTTAATTATTTTTTGTATGTCAACTTGAATTCCAATATATCAGTCACTAGGCAAGAATGGAATAATTATCTGGGCAAGTCTTCAAAAAATCACTTAAAAGGGCCAAGTAAACATCCAAAAAATATAAACATCCCTTTGAAAATTTAAGCCAACGGCCAAGTCCATAGTTCTAGGTCAACGCGAAGTACGCTATGGGTTTTAATTCTAGTAGGGGGTCCTTTTTTCCTTTTATGGTACACACTAAAAGTAACTACTCACTTTCTGCGAACAAAAATATCTAAACCACCAGTCCTTTTGCTCGGGTTGTCTCAACGTGTTCTTCACCACCTTGATCTGGTCTCTCTCCTTCGCAAACATCGGTAGTAGAACGTACTCCTCTTCGGCTGGTCTTTTGCTGAAGATCTTGCTCCAAGTAGACTGTTTCGCTTTGTACATCGACGAGCTACTCTTGAAGGAGACGTTGCTGGGATACATGCTTTCAGTTTCTTCCGAGAAAGACTTGCTTTTCTTTACGTAGGTACATTTGTTTACTGTAAAAGTCAATGGAGACTAAATAAAAAGATTCCTGGAGATAGAAATAAATCTTGGAAAGAACGCATCAAAAGTGATGCTATATATGATATAACATTATCGTAAATGGGAAATTGTCGCTCATCTGGATGGTTTGAGTACCAGGCCGTGATCTCTGGGTTCTGAATTCGATTCCGGAATAGAGCAACAAAAATTGCTTGCCAGTATAGTTTTTTTTTTTAATATACCTCCAGTTTGTGGTAACTAAACCGCGTATTAGCGACTTGCGATCGTCCTTATTTCTGAAACACAGGAAGTAAAAAGATTCGTTCGAAAAAATTTAGCCGTGGGAGAGCCACCCTTCGGCATAGGTAAATGGCCGGCTCAACCGGAGCGATACCACGGCCTCACAGAAAGCCAACGTGAAACAGCGTCTGCGATTCATTTCGTCAAGTGATTGAGGCTACCGGAGGTCTGATTGGGGGGAAAGGGGGGCTAAAGGTTGGTAATGCACATTATTACTCTACTAACGTTGCAGGAGTCTACGAGTGTCCTCTTTTCTGCTACGTACAACATAAAAATCAATTGAAATAAATCGTACCTTGAACAAACATGGAAGAAGTAATAGAAGCAGTCCTCAATGAAGCTTCTCTCTCCTGTTTTCGGCAGCCACTTGACAATAAACTTGTTAGGGTTCTTAACCTCATTCATCCCAAGGAACAGAGTCCTTCCGAAGGTCCCGCTATCATACAGCTTCACACACAGATCGGACCGATAGGTGCCACACAAAGGCCCTTCGAATATGTAACTTGTCCTTCCATTGGGAAAGTTGGAGCCATTTTTCTTTTCAGAAATGATGTCAGATTTTATGACCAGCTCGTCTATTTGCAGGACTACACATGGTTTTCTTGTGATGTTGACGCCGCGTAGACCCCACCAGAAAACGTCCACTCTGAGGATTTTTTAAAGATTGAGAGATGTTTTCTAAATAAATTTTAAAATAAATTATTCTTTAGAAAATTATCAGTGTCTAGGTATGTCACCGTATACAAATCTAAATTGTAATTTTAATTAATTGTAATGAGAATCAATTTTCTAGGAAGTTGATCAACTTTCGGAAATAACAAACTTTGAATCGGTGCTTAATAAATAATTCAGGTCGTAACGCCCATATCAAATTAGGCCACGCACTTCCTCATTGTGGAAACAACTTCCCGCAGCGATGTTTCCGAACCGGTACGACATCCAAATCTTCAAGAAACGAGCCTATACCTTTCTAAAAGGCCGGCAACGCATCCGCACTCCTTCTTTCAGTAGAAATCGACGTTCCGAGCCAGTGGTAGATTATAGGTAATATTATGTTTTGACATTGATGAGTGTCCTGTATGGACCTAAATTGAATAAAGATTTTTTCTATTTCTATTTCTGGTGTAGCTGATGTCCATGGGCGGCGGTGTTCCCTTACAATTCAGGTGACCCGCTTGCTCGTTTGCCTTCCTATATTTTAAAAAATAGGTCCTCTGTTTGGCGGTTATTTGTACTTATAAGAAAAAATATATATATACGTAATTTTTTGGTCAGTTAGTAATAAAAACTTTTTACTTATAAGTAGTTGATTCTGGTATAAGATTTGTCGGTAACGCTTCAACTTCTTCCCCATTCACCACATCTTTAACGCTGGCGGCACAGAATGTTTCCTCAACGGGTGAGTAAATTGTCGTCTTCATTAGTTTTTCTGGAATCTAAGTAAAGGTTTTTCTAAAGTGAAAATAAAACCCGGAATCCTTACATACGTTGTTAAGAATGTTTGGTTAGAGTGTTAGAGAGAGAAAGAGCTGTTCACCGATAAGTAGTACTTCCTATATCTATATAGGAAAAGTCAACTGTGTCCAAAGTAATATTTTTCATTTTTATTAATAACTAATGTCCCCCTTCTCCCCCACTTTGTTTCGGAACATAGTTTTGCTATTACTTCCAATCATTGCCAATAGATGACGCTAGGTGTCTATAACATCGTGCAAATGTTTTATCTTTTCGGTTTACATAAACCTTGAGATTCTCTGTAGAAGCTGTCCCTTTATAAATAGCATAGATAAAGCCACAACCGTTGGAGCCGTAAAGTTCTTGAGTAGAGACCGCGACTTGGTAAGCGTAGTATTGGACGCCCTGCGACAAGATGGGATGATGATATTCGAAGGCTGGCTGGTGTGGGCTGAGACTGGCCGAAAATCGGGAGCAGTGGCGTGCATAGGGGGAGACCTATGTCCAGCAGTGGACGATTGTGGGTTGCTGAAGATGATGATGAAAGCCACATGCCTGCAGAAGCTGAACCGACATCAGAACTTGGCCAGTGAGTTCCAATCCCTTGTATATCTCATACCACTGAAGCTTAGGAGCGTGTTCGAAGTCTTGTCTATCGTCCACTACAGGCTCCAATTGAAAACGACCAATCAGGTCGTCTTTACCCTAAAAGTTAATCCACTGTCAAAAAAACAATGAAAACATGATTCAAAAATCCATTATTTTTGGGCTACCGCGTGTGGAAAACCCGTTAGATGAGTACCTACATCTAGACTGAGGTCCAACTACACGGTGATTGGTTATTTTTGATGTGAGATGTCAAAATGACACTAAACGACCAATGACGTTGAAGTTAGACCTCAGTCTACACATACGCCATCTAACGGATTTTCCACACGCGGTAGCCCCCATTGACGCCAATCTCCTGCTTCAAATTTTTGCAGGTCCGCGTTCACTACATCCCGCCAGCGTGCGGGCTCCCAACTGGGTGATGACCAGTAAGCTTGCTCAAGATATACCCGTCTAAGTCAAGAGGCCGTTTAGCGCAATGGTTTGAGCGCCGGTTGAGACGTAAGGGTTCGATTCCCGCACCAACAAAAATGTTGTTTATGGTTCCTTCGTTGTTTCTGGTTTCCCTAACGCAAGGGAAAATCTTCGATTGGGACCAGGACAATGTATGTGATGTTGTCTCAATTTATTATTTATTTATTTTGCCCTCTTGGGCGCCCTGATCGCATACCATTATTTTAACGTGGGAACCAATGCATGCCCTTTAAACAGCTCCTAAATTCCTATACGATAACTACTACCAATGTTGCTCTCATTCGCTCAAAATTTAATAAAATCACATTGTCTAAAAAGTCACTTTACCATCATATCATTTTCATAAACTTCAATCAACACCACTGGAGGGTAGCTGACCAGTCTTTCGATGGTTGTGAAGATCATTTTCTGGATTCTCAGAACCTGGTTCCATACTGGATTCATTGACTTGGGCATAAACTATAGGGAAGAAAAAAAAGATTACTATGATGACCCTGATCCTAGGGTTAGGTGGCAACTCGTCCCAGAATTTCATGATATTGTCCCAGAATTAGCAAAGAAATCCACAAGTACTGGGACGAGTTGCCCCCAAGCAGACTGCAATAGGAAGACTATCAGACTAGCTATCAATTTCAAATTGATATTTGAAGTAGGTATGATTCAATTTGGCAATTTTGTACTTAATTAGTGCTTAGCTTCAAATTCTCAATATAGAAACCGGTTGCAATTTACCTACATTATGGAGACCTATTTTTGAATTGTCGTCTCACTAAAAAATGTGTGACTCGCATGATTTTTGACATCCGCATTTTTGAATCATTCGAAATCGAGCGATTTGCAATGAGTGGTGTAAACCACTCGTTTTCGTGAGGCGAGTGGACGCATTTACGTCAAATATTAACGAGTTAACACTATACTTTGTCAAGCTTGATAACATCCTAAGCGAGTGATTTCAAAAATAGGGAAAATTATAAATCATGCGACTTACGAGACGACATGACTTGCAAAACGAGTAGTTTTGTTTGACGAAGCGAAAATTCTAAAATAGATCTCCTGATATACTGAACTGAAAACAAGATTTCGATTTTGTTTTTTTTTGGAAAAAATAAGTAACTTCTATACTCACTTTAGTTTCTTTCACAGCGTTAATAGCATTGGCCCTCACGAAGACCTGAGATCCATTTGCATTGTCATTTATATTATTTAATTTTGCCTTGTATATAAATACGCGACATTCCAACATCTGTGAAGAGATATTGAAAAACTAGAATATATTTTATAGTCCAAACATAGTGCGCAAGGCAGCCACAGACGTCATTTGGGGCACGCATTTGATAAACCAGACATGTATATAGACCAGTGGCGTCTTTTTATTTGCTCTTCCTTGAAGTTCATAGTAATAGATACGTTTTTAACAACTAAACATTTAATTTCAATCCAAGCCAAGTTATACGTGCCAAAAGTAGTACCGAAACAAATAGTTCGGCTTTGACTGGCCGAATGACGCATTTGGTAGTGACCCTGCCTCATGCGCCAAAGGTTGTGGGTTCGATCGCCTGGACAAAATTCGTGTGGTGTGCACACTTGTGTTAGTTAAGTGTCTGGGTATTTATGTATTACCTATATTTGTGTTCCTTCTGTTGTCTGATATCTGTAACATAAGTGCTTAAGCTTCTTAGTACCTATGGAGTCAGTAAAGTACATACAACACGAGTAAGTTACAAAATATCTCCACTGAAGAACCATACAATTTTAAAATTAATTGTCGCACAAAGCTGTCTAGACATATCGATCAAAAGGTGCTTTCTATTAATTTGAAGATACTTTTGAAATGCCAATTAAGGTTCTCATAATCCGATCAACAGTGCTCGGTGGTCCTTAAAAGTAAATAAATGATACTCAAAACATACACTGCTGCAATGAACTTTACATTATTATGTTGAATTATTTCAGCTA
This sequence comes from Cnaphalocrocis medinalis, assembly GCA_014851415.1. Lineage (NCBI taxonomy): Eukaryota > Metazoa > Arthropoda > Insecta > Lepidoptera > Crambidae > Cnaphalocrocis > Cnaphalocrocis medinalis. Next base: position 19,791,727 of record CM026273.1, read on the forward strand.
TCTCTATTAAGTTTCTGAAAAAATACCTAATCCTTTCTTTGTTACTAATTCTCTCCATATTACATACTTACTTACTACGCTAGCTTAGCGAACTGAAGTGGATCTTAGTGGTAAGTGGAGAATTTTCCATTCCGCACTGACTTCACACGGTCCCAGCAGGTTTAGGCATGACCAAACCGAAATTAATGGAAAGTAACGATACGGCCTTAGATCTTACGCGTTTGCCTAGAAGATACTTAGAACTATACCTGTAGATTTTCATGACGAAAATATCTATCAGCAGTTAGTGAATAAAAAGTAGGTTCTATTTTTATGAGGAGAAGGATTGAGTAATGGTTGAGGAATGAGATGTATAGATAAAACTAGTGCAGTGTAAAAAAGTATCAGCCTATAAACTGTCCCACTGCAGAGCAGAGGCCTCCTCATAGAAAACAATTCATCGCTACTAATATTATGATGGAATTAATTAGGCTTAATCACCACGCTTGCCTAATGTGGATTGATGATCACCAACCCGAGCTATGTTCGAAATATTCGAATCATATTTTTTCTGCTTGCAAAAATATGATGAAATATGATTCGAATAAACACAAGTTGCTGCTTTCGATTGATTGACTTGGAGCTTGGTATAACGATCAGTGGAAAAGTCATCAATGACCTCAGGTATGCCGACGATATAATACTGATAGCTCCAAGCCTTGAAGATCTACAGGTAGGGTAATCCTCCGGTACCCTTACACTCGACGAAACACAGCGCAGTTCACGATGGTCTGCTGTGAGACCTTGGCTTCACTCCGGTTGAGCCGGCGCATTCATAACAAAGCGTGGCTGTCCCGCAGTTTGTTGTTGGAAAGAAGATCTTTCGAACCAGTCAGTGATGCATATAATAATAATGTGATAAGTTTAACTTACCAGCACAGTTGTCTTAACAAACATCTCGTACTCCCGGGTCTTGAGATTCATTCCAGTGGGGAGACAACCTTCAAAGCTGGAAGCCTGGCGGTACAGGCCCATCCACAGCTGAAGCTCCACCTTCCCGGCGATGCAATAGCAGCCGGAGGCGAGGGTGTTCACATGTTTTGGGCACTTTAGGGGCTGCAATTATGAACATGTAGTTAGTATCAATCAGGGATGTTACGAATATTCGCATTCGCATTCGCTTATGCGAATGGTTCGCATCGTTTTTAACATTCGCATCGACAGTCGCATTCGCTTAAATCAATACGAATTGTATGCGAATGCGAATGTGTGCAGGTCGTAGTGCGTGAACTCGTAACTCTTGATCTTGCTAGACTGACATCGACATCACTGTATGTGTTTTGTCTTATAAGTAATAAAAATGATTGATTTATACTTACTTATGTTGTTTTTTTACATTCGATGTGACTGATGTCTTAAGTACTTAACATTCGCAGTCGCATATTCGCGGCGTAAACATTCGCATTCGCGTTCGCGAATGTGACAAATTTTGACATTTAAGTAAAGTAAAGTATCAGCCTATTTACTGTCCCACTGCATGGCGAAGGCCTCCATCATAGAAATCAAGTTATCACTAATATGGGAAGGTTCAAGTCCTAAATTGATCTTAAGAAAATTTAATAAACCTTCACGTAAAGAGTCTGGATTCTACCACAGTTCCTCCCGCTCTGTTCAGCTATAACTGAGTAGATTATCTCAGCTGTCGAAATCTTGGTATACGCCACTCTGGAACCACCATTCAGTAGCCACAGTACTAAATCAGGCCAGCCTTCAGAAGTCTGAGTCAAAGAAGAAATGAGGTTGATAAACAAATCACACGCTATCCCATTACGAGTAAGTACTGTTGGTTCTGGACTGATGATCTGGTGATGATGCCAATAAAACTGATATCAGCAAAAGTACAAAATACTTTTGGACAGGTTTACATAGAACGCAAAGCATAAACTAGATACTTCATAATGTAGATAACCTACTTAAAAATTTTGTTAAATAATTGACAATGTAAAAAAACGGACGCTGGTACAGCCGTCGATCCTCAACAAGTACATTAAATAAAAAAAAATCATTATCCATTAGGCGATCCGTTTGCCCATCTACCTATCACCATAAAGGATTATGGCTTTTTGCGAATGATTAATTTCATAAATCCATACTACCTATCTCATACATGGACCTGACTCTGTACCACGTAGCTTAAGCACTTGTGTTACAGATATCAGACAACAAAGGAAATCATACGAGTATATTACACCCAGACACTGAACCAACACAAGTTTTCATCATACGAATGTTTGTCCAGGGTGAGGACCGAACTCGCGACCTTTGGCGTATGAGGCAGGGTAAGTTGTGACCAAATGCAAATTTTGGAGTGAAAAGGTACTGTGACAATAAGGCAGCGGTATCGGTTTGAAATAGCCTTCATTGCTTTTCTGAAATTAATAGGTTAGTTCACTCTTTGACTAAGACACTCTGGGAGGATATTCCCTCCAAGTCCGTACTATAACGTGAGGTCTGGACCCTCCTTACTCTACTCCTCGCGGTATTACAATTCAAATCCGAGTGCGCTCCCGAGAGCGAGTTTTCAATGCATGACAGAATCCCATTATTTCTAACTTAGAAACTTTCTACTATATTTAGAAACTTTTTATTATTTAGAAACTTTCTGCCTCGGACTACAAAACTATGGAATGAACTGTCACCAGCGGTATTTCCGAACCGATACGACCTAAAACCTTCAAAAAGCGAGCGTATTCCTTCTTAAAAGGTCGGCAGCGCATTTGCGACTTCTCTGGTGTTGCGGGTGTCCATGGGGCGGCGGTAATCACTTACCATCTGGTGATCCGTCTGTTCGTCTGCCCCCTATCTCATAAAAAAAAAATCAGCCATAAACGGCGGCCAGTATGAAAGGAGTTGACCATCGTTACAGTACCTTGAAAATAAGATTTCTCAGGTTTTGCGTCATTGCCTTGACTTCAGCCAACAATAGTTTCACTGATTTTCTACTTTCAACCCCCGTGCTTTCAGTCTGTTTCTGCATTCCTCGAATAAGGTTTAGAGATGATCCGCCCTTGAACCTCTCTGTTATTTCCTGGTATGCCTTTTCCTGAAAATTCAATTAAGTAATTGAAATGAATACGAAGTAGAGCGACTATTATCCAAATACGTCCTAAGCCTTCAAAAGAACATTAAAATCGAGTATTTTTTTTTATGTGATAGGTAGCAGACGAGCAGGCGGATCACCTGATAGTAAGCAATTGCCGCCGCCCATGTACACATGCAACACCATTGGAGTCACAAGTGCGCTGCTAACCTTTTATCCCCTTCCCCCCCGATGGGCCTCCGGTACCCTCACTCACTCGGCGAAACACAGCACAGGAGCTGCTTCACGCCGGTTTTCTGTGAGGCAGTGGTATCACTCCGGTCGAGCCAGCCCATTCATGCCGAAGCATGTCTCTCCCACAGTTAAAATCTGAAAAAATTATACAAGTAGATCACACAAAAAGGTGCAACATCGATAAGTACGACCTCCTTCATGAGAAAGCGACGCCCAGAGAGGGGGGGGGGAGAGAGATATTTAGGTGTAGTAAACTTAATTCACCCAGGGTAATTCACCCAGGTGAATTAAAGATACTTTTAGTAAACTTTATTCACCTGGGTGCATTAAGTTCACTCCTGTAGTAAACTTAATTCACCCAGGTGAATTAAAGAAACTTTTAGTAAACTTTAAACACCTGGGGTGCATTAAGTTCACTCTTGTAGTAAACTTAATTCACCCATGGTAATTCACCTAAGTAGGTGAATTAAAGAAACTTTTAGTAAACTTTAAACACCTATTCCACAAAATAGGTCCCTATTTTGTGCCTATTCCCTGTAGTCTTACCGCGAAGTCTTACCAATCGGACTACTGGGAATTTCCTTCCCAATAGTCTTACCAGTAAAACAATAGTGTAGGTTTGTATTTTCTCATGAGCATACTGTTTTGTGCTATAAGTACCAGGCTAACATAAAGTACTAAGAGGTAGTTATAATAAGGCATTGATATTTTGGGTCTTAGCAAAGATACGAATTACGATTATTAGTACCTCCTATAAATTTATGATTTCCTGGTACTTTCATGTCGAATTTCCTGTGTCATAAGATATACCTAATAGGGACCTATTTTGTGGAATAGGTGTTTAAAGTTTACTAAAAGTTTCTTTAATTCACCTACTTAGGTGAATTACCATGGGTGAATTAAGTTTACTACAAGAGTGAACTTAATGCACCCCAGGTGTTTAAAGTTTACTAAAAGTTTCTTTAATTCACCTGGGTGAATTAAGTTTACTACAGGAGTGAACTTAATGCACCCAGGTGAATAAAGTTTACTAAAAGTATCTTTAATTCACCTGGGTGAATTACCCTGGGTGAATTAAGTTTACTACACCGATATTTAGGATCTTTTTAATAGCAGCAGTATAGATCGAAAAGTATAAGAGCCCTGGCACTTCAACTTAGAGACGTAGAAACAGGAAAATGCGACTTTAATACTTACGGAATTAAAAGGAAAGCTATAAATATCGGTGGAAACATATGGACGAATTGGGAACCTTAAGTACTCCTTATTTTATTCTCAGGAAAAAGTATTTCGTCATTGGGATTTAAATAAAAACTTCAAAAGGGAAATACATTGTAAATCCTGGCATCGGCCGGGACTTGAACCCGGGCCACCCGCATTCGAAGCGAGTATTCTACCTCTGAACCACCGACGCCCATTAGATATCATTGAACAAGGGGTTCATATACATTTCTATCAAAGGACATCACGTTTTGTTAGGGCGAAATTTATGTCAGTGGTTTTCGGTGCTCTATTTTACATAGCAAATATTTTGTAATCTTTAAGGTAATCTTTTAGTGCAAAATATACTTTGGACGCTAGGAAATTTAAAGAGTAGGTTCCCAATTCGTCCAGATTTTTTTGAGATTTTTATACATAATATGTTTTCACACATTTTACAGTTAGCAAAGTTAGAGAGAAACAATTGTTGCAAAAAAAAACAAAAAGTTTTTTTTAGGGTTATATTTGGCATCGGCCGGGACTCGAACCCGGGCCTCCCGCACTAAAGGCGAGAATTCTACCTCTATACCACCGACGCCCGACAGTTAATAGTGAATTAAGGGTTGTATCAAACGACGTCATGTTTTCTAAGAGCGGAAATTTATATTGGCGGTTCTCGGTGTGATACTATTTGGATTTTTGGATGGCAAATTATCTTGTGATCATTTAAACGAATTTTGCAGCTTACAAAACATACTTCCGGCTCTACAGAAATAATTAAAAATCTCGATTTTATAAATGCACTAGGAGAGATCAAAAATATTGTAGTGTCAGGAAAACAAGGCACTTAATTAAAAATCAAAAAGTGAAAAAAATAGTATACGGGATTGCTACTATGTACCTTATGAGTTTCTGATATTAAGTAATCCGAATCCGATATTTTGAGTTAGTGACAGCGTAACTTAAAAACTATAGGTCGTTAAAGTTCTCTCTAAAAAATCTCTGTAAAAGCGTAGGGTAAACAAGCCTTGTAACTTGTTTAGAAATTGTGTTAGGTTGTAAGGCCCACCAGACAGCAGACACAATAGGAAATCAATCGTTTTTGCTTCGTATGAGGCTTTTGGGACTTACGACGTTAAACGATGTTCGGGAAGCAGGTTACAGAGATCGCCACTGTAACTGGGGTTTCAGCACGACTAGAAGCAGACTCTACCTAATCCTAACTATACTCTGATTCATAATCATCTAAAGTAAACTGACAGATGTCAATGGTCATCCTCATACATTATCACTCAATTGCAAAATGTCAAAATGCATAGAAACTTGCCATTTTCATCTGTCAGTTTACTTTACAAGATTATGAATCAGAGTATAAATTACAAATGCGAAAGTAACTATGTCTGTCTGTCTGTTTGTTACTCTTTCATGCCGAATCTACTGAACGGATTTGAATTGAATTTGGTAAACAAATGGTCTAGACCCTGAGGAAGAACATAGTGTACTTTTTATAGCGAAAGGGGGGTTAGAAGAAGGGTTGCGGACAAAGTCACGTGGTAACAGCTAGTTGTTAATATACAAGTTTTCCTCACCATCTCTTCTTTCTGCAAAGCCAACTGCTTCTGATCCAACTCCGTGCCATACTTGCGCATAACTTCATCAGTGCTGCAAGAACTGTAACCTGAGTACTGAACAATATCCAGGAATTTTAAGATATTTCCAGCCGCGTCATCTAAAGCCTTATTTAGCTCGTCAAGTAGATCGTTGGGCGTTGAATACTCGAAGTTCTTGAGACGGCGATCGACGTCAGAAGTTGATAACTCCTGGATGACAAAGAAACAGTTGATATCCAAATCTGTAGGTATACAGGGTGTACCTGTGAACATTTACATCTCTTTAGCAACGTGTTCTATGAACCATTTGAACAACATTAGTTCAACCACTTTTCGAAATTCATTGCAAAATTTTTTGACTCCCCATACAAAATGACCATGTCACGTGACCGACATTGTATGGAATGTTTTTTTTTTATGTTATAGGTAGCAGACGAGCAGGCGGATCACCTGATGGTAAGCAATTGCCGCTCATGGACACTTGCAACACCAGTGGAGTTACAAGTGTGCTGCCAACCTTTTATCCCCTTCCCCCGGGTGGGCCTCCGGCCTGACCCTCACTCACTCGGCGAAACACAGCACAGGGGCTGTACGCCGGTTTTCTGTGAGGCAGTGGTATCACTCCGGTCGAGCCGGCCTATTCATGCCGAAACGTGGCTCTCCCACATTTAAAGATATTTTTTAAGGGAATATTTAAAATCGTCGGTCCACCTCAGCCACGGCTACGATATCCGCGGCTTCCACTCTAGCACCTTTACGCCTCAACTCCGTTCTCCTCGCAATGGGCAATGTGCTTCAATATGGCATGTAAGATTTTACTATTCCTAATACAAATAAATAATAACTAAAAATGATGTAACACACTCGTTTACTGCTGGACATAGGTCTCCCCTAATACACGCCACTACTCCAATTTTAATCATAATATTTGTGATACTCTTACAGAGTCATGTACTGGACTCAAAATACTAATACCATCTTGTATACCTACTGTACATGTTATGCAAATAAAATCTGAATCTGAATCTGAATCATTTCGATTTTCGGCCACTGTCCGAATAGCCTTTTTGTCGTGGGGCGTCCAACACTACGCCTACCGAGTCGCGGTCTCCACTCAAGGACTAGTGGACACCAAAATGTTGAGAACTTACCAAATCGGCAACAATTCCATAAACCATGTTATTCCTATACATTCGGAACCTGAAGTCAGGGAGCCGGGTGGCTAGCTGCAGCACTGGATATCCACTTTGAAAGTCCAGATATCCGTATACTGGTTTTGACTTCGTCACGTCTATGGACCCAGTATAGTGACACTTTCGACTCCCTAAGAATAGTAGTAATAGATTAATCAAATGACTCATCGATTTAGTCCGATCCACAGGATTTTTCCAATAGGTGGCAGACGAGCAGACGCATCACCTGATGGTAAGCAATGCCGCCGTTCATGGACAATGAAACTCCAGTGGAGTCACAAGTGCGCTGCCAACCTGTAATCCAAAGACGACTCCAAAGCATTGAAAATCATTAGGTAAGTATATCGGTTCGATCATACCTGCAAAGAAACTTTGCTTTTAGAAGTTGTAGTATGAAGATTTGATTTGGCGTTTTGATGGTGTTTTTGGACCCCGTGGACATTTGCTTCAAAAATTGGTTTAAGCCTGAATGATGCGTTCAGCATTTGGCGACTAAGTGGGAGGCGCTTGCTGCTGGGCGCCTCCGCTGGAGGAAGATAGTGTCTAAAGGCATAGCCCAACACGATCAAGGTTGGTTTGACCTACTTGCATCATGCTGGAAACCCCCATCCGTCGACACTCGTTTAGCTTGCCGCAAAAATGGACGAAATGGACCATCGCGAATTGGTCTGTAGGTACAGCCACGAACGAAGTTGTGGTGTTAAATTTTCTACTTAAGATGCTATTATACATAAATCATCCGTTAAGATGCAAAGGCCTATTTAAGTACTTATACTAAATGAAGGGTCGTTTTAATGTAGAAACTTTTGTTCAGCCTGTCAGTGGATGGGGCCACACACATACGAGTAAATCTCAAGTATGGCCCTTTACTGTTTGTGTCTCTGTTTGTTCGGCAAAAATAACCTTTAACCACGAAGTCTTCTTGACATTACTAAAATACTTACTAAGTTCATTTTGCATCACGACGAACTCTGAAAATAAAAAATGGGTAATTAATACAAAAATAAATTAAGTCCTCTTAACTGATAATACTGCTATGGCGGCAATTCTCAACGATCAGTCATCGAAGCAGGACATTAAAATGCACAAGTGTGTGCGCAGACACAAGTGCACCCTCTACTGCCTTGCCCTAATATATCTATGGGACACCAGTGTGACGCGATCGAAGAAGAACCAGACGCTTTTACTGTCATTTTGTAAGTAACATAAGTATTTCACGTTGATAAGACGTGTGATTTCCATATCGAAGCAAATGCGTGTGTTTTATAATAATGGACTAAATAATTTAAGAAACAATCAAGACAAAAAAACCCAAAAGGATTTGGTGTATGTGAAACCTGGCATCGGCCGGGACTTGAACCCGGGCCTCCCGCACTACAGGCGAGAATTCTACCTCTGAACCACCGATGCCCGATGGTATTAGACGAAACGAAGTACCGGTTCAATCGAATGACATGACGTCACATTTTGCGAGGGCAGCCATTGACCGTCCCGTCTCATGAAGTACGTAGTATTGATTAACTCTGTAGCACTACCGTGAGTTTGACATACTATCCTCGCTATCGAAAACTATCGCTTTGTCTCTTTCATTGTGATGCATTTGAAAGGGACAGAGCAATAGTTTACGTTATGTCAGTTTTCGATGTCAACTCATGGCAGCGCTACTGTTTGCCTGAATATTCTGTACGTAACTTACCTTCGTCGCCACCATCCTTCCGTACTTATTTCCCCGATTGTCAGCGCCACTCCACAGAATTTTCCCGATATTCGCCGATCCAACATTGAAACCTCAAATAACGGACAATAGATAACGAAATCTTCCATTATCCATAACAGCTCCTGTCAAAAGGTGAATAATCTACTTATAAGCAGAAGTACAAGAATAGGTTTTTGATTACATGCCTAACTGCGGACCAGTATCTTTTTATAGCGAATATTGTATACAATAATATCAATACAAACATAAATATCGCTACATGAATATCCGTAAGTCTCTTTTATAATTAACTTAAAAATTACCACTAAAAATCAGATACGGATTAAAATACAAAAATAATAGTAGGTATAGTAAAAGAAGTGCTAACAAGATTTTAACATCTCGATTAAATGGCGCCCAACGTGGTACTTTTGGGACATCTTTAAGGCAAGACTGAACAGGCAAACGGCAAACGCGCGTCATCCTAGACCTCATCGTCACTTTCCATCAGGTGCGATTGTGGTCAAGCGTTGGTCTATAGCCTTTTAAAAAAATTACATAAAAGTTCCTCGTTGGGCGCCATTTAATAAAAAAAAGTATATTCTAAGTTCTTCTTCTTTATTTACATAAAAACGTATGAAGATAAAATAACAAAATGGTAACTAGATAATAAATAAGAATATCCCACGTCATCATCTCAACGTATTCGCTTATAAACATGGTAAATTAAAAAAAACAGTCATAATAAAATTATCAAAAGGCTTACATTGACTAGACAACTTGAAGGGGGCCAGGACTCGAACCTGGGCCCACCGTGCGTACGGCACGGGCGCTCTACCTCTGAGCTACCCCCCTTCCACTAGACTGGACGAAGTAGGCCTGCATATTATTTCCCCATTTTGTATCTAACTTATTGCATCTAAGGAAATGAACAAATACTGACGTTGTTCGAAAATGTATCCACAAGCCATTAAGGGGCTATACGAATGAAACTAGCGCCGCCAACCTATTTACACTGATTGTGGCGAAAATATGATATTTTTGAAGAAAATAAAACATTACAGACTTAGATCCAAGTAAATTGAATTTTTCAAGATGCAATACAATTTATAAAACACGCGACAAGTAACCATAATGTCAATTATTGCTAAAAGTAGCCGTTTTTAGCAATACTTAACTTTATTGTTACTTGTCGCGTGTTAGAAATATTGTATTGCATCTTGAAAAATCCAATTTACTTGGATCTAAGTCTGTAATGTTTTATTTTCTTCAAAAATATCATATTTTCGCCACAATCAGTGTAAATAGGTTGGCGGCGCTAGTTTCATTCGTGTAGCCCCTTAAGAAAATAATTAAACTAGGTATTTCTAAGAACTTAAAACAAATTGGCAGTTTCTAATAAAAATGGCTCAACTTTAACAATTTTTTCATGGGCATATCCTACCATTGCATAGCTGTTATATGCCCTTCTCACTCATCTGTAACGTAATAGAGGAAGAAAAGAGATAGATCGATGAATGTAAGCTATTTTGTAATTCTTTGTCTGTCGATTCAGCTTTCATATTCAAATATTTTCCATAAATGAATGTGAATGATTTGGAAGATATTTAAAACTATTGTTCACTATTAGGGCGCGATAAATGTTGGAACTTTTATAGCAAAAAAAGTTTCAATTTTAGAACGTAGGCGAGCCACGCTTCAGCATAAATGGGGCATGAATTTACCGGAGTGATACCACGACCTTACAGGAAACCGGCGTAAAACAGTGCCTGCGCTGTGTTTCTTCGAGTGGGTGAGGGTACCAGAGGCCCAATCGGGGGAAAAGGGGGTTAAGGATTGGCAGCGCACTTGTGATTCTACTGGTGTTGCAGATGGCGGCAGTCACTTACCATCAGATGATCCGATGATACCACATATCAAATAAAAAAAATGGCATAAAATGGTCAATAGAAGTTATATCTTTATAAATGGTAAAGATGATGGGTATCGTATATCCTGCGTACGTGTTTGATCTTTCAGAGTAAAGTGTCAAGTAATTTACTATCAATGTCTATGTCAATTATAGTGGGTTCGGAGAAAATTGCCCCCTGGTATTTGTATTGAAAAAAATATTTAAATTAAACTAGGCCGCGGACCAGGGGCCAATTTTCTCCGAACCCACTAGAATTGACAAGTAAATTACTTGACACTTTACTCAGAGGTGGTGATCGTGACCCTAATATCGGTAGGAGGTTTTTTTTTTAGATTAGATATTTACCGGTTTGATCGGCGTCACTGGTTCCACACTAGTACTCCTGGCGCCCTGCAAGCCCTGGTAGTACGGCACGATGGTTTTGAGGGACACAAGTAGGGCCCCCCGATGGAAGGGCCCCTCTTCCCCGGTGGGAAGGCTGCCCACGCACGAAGTGCCGTACATGTGCAAAAGAGAAGGCCCGAAGGTTGGGAGAAATCCTGGAATAGATACGACTGATGATACTAGGGTACCTACAGCTGATAATCAATAAATACAGTTTAACAAAAAATATTTGACGTAAAAAAACAAAAGAGTAGCGATATTCGAAAAAAGAATAAAATATTCTTCGCCCCATTAAACTAAACAACAAAAGGTTTCATACATCGCCGCTTATGTTCTAGATGAAAAAAATCATTGACGTATAAAACCAAATAGTAGCGGGAAGTATTCGAAAAACGAATAAAATATTCTTCGCGCCATAAAAATAAACAAATGAGGTTGGATACATCGAGGTTTAGTCCTCGACAGCAGGTAAACAACATGGAGAGCCACAAATGAGCCGGCTCGACTGGAATGATACCACGGCCTCACAGAAGACCGGCGTGAAGCAGTGAGTTGTTTGGGGGAAAAAGGGTTGGTTAAAGGCTGGCACGCATTTGTGACTATTGGTGTCTATAGCACTTAACAATAGGTGATCCGTCTGCTCGTCTGCTGGCGCCTTTTTTATGTTATAGAAACATAAAATAAAGCTGCGTTTTTACTGAAGCGGAGCGGAGTGAAATTCACCAATGAAAAGCTTTCCTAGTGATCGTGGCTCGGTATTTTAACCAGAGCAATGCACAATGGGGCGATATAAATATATTCAATCTATGACATGAACGCGACTCGGAGAGCGTAGGTATTGTTGGAAGCCCTGCGACAAGATGGGACGATGACATTAGAAGGCTGACTGGTGTGGGCTGGATGAGAGTGGCCGAAAATCGGAAGCTGGACGTGCATTACCACCAGAATACCAGCGCTGCTGCGGCACCGCAGATAATGCCGTAGCAGCAAATGCTGAGGTCGGGACCTGATTGACCTCACACAAATATATATACTTTCTACTTAATTATATTATGTAGTATATTCATTCTCACTGTATGTGTTAAATTTTGTGATGGTCAATAAATGTATTTTCTTTCTTCTTTCTTTCTTTCATTAGGGGAGATCTATGTCCAGCAGAGGACGATGGGTTGCTATGATGATGACATGAAAAATACCGTTTTCTCCATCATGCGACACCAGTTCCAGCTTTATATGTGTACTGGCCAGCACCCGGTTGAAGCAGCCATCAGCCGAACACACCTCCAGGCGCACCATCTGGCAAGGATTGGGGAACATCTCCACGATGGAGACCTGCTCGCAGTACGCGGGGTGGTTACTCCTGTGTTGGACAGCGGTTTTTGCCTGAACAAGGAAATAAATAAATAAAAATAAATGCGCCAGACAATGACACCAATCAACCTGGACTCAAACTAGGGAAACCCCTGTAAATTGGGTTAGGGGGTTACTCATTGGGGAGGGACATGAAGGTGATGCTCATCAGTCGGTTCTGTCTCCTCCCCACTCAGGCATAGATGGGCGAACTCTAGGTGTTTTAGTGGGCCTCCAACCATGGCTAGAGGAGAGTCCTACATTATCCGTCCGACACCCAGGGCGGGTATGCATAAAGAGGTCGGCCCATGACATCTCGGGCGCGCTGCATTTCAACAGGGTGATAATGAGGGGGTAACTCGTTCCAACAACTCGCTGCAAATAAACTCGCTACTGTACTCGTAGAATAGCTAACCGCTCTTAAGTCCAACAGTTGGTTCGCCATTATTACTGTGGGAGAGCCACGCTTCGTCATGAATGGGCCGGCTCGGCCGGAATGATACCACGGCCTCACAGAAGACCCGCGTGAGGTTTCGTTGAGTGAGTTAGGGCACTGGAGGCCCAAATGGGGGGGAAGGCGGTTAAAAGGTGGCAGCGCCCTTGCGACTCTACTGGTGTTGCAGGTGTTTATGGGCGGCGACCATCGCTTACCATCAGGTGTTCCGTCTGCTCGTCTGCCACTTAATACAGAAAAATATACTGTACACTCACCACAAGTCCACAAAAAGATACTCTAACAAACGTGCTAGGAGGTTTCCCGAAGCGCCTTTCTCCGTGAGAGTGGTTACCGCTGGGGAGGCCGAAAGCTGCGTACACTGTGACGATGTAGTTGGCTCTTTGCTGCTCCGACCCGGAGGCAATGAAGATGTTCCTAGACAACGAACATCATCATCATCATCATTTCAGCCAATAGACGTCCACCGCTGGACATAGTCCTCCCCCAAAGTTCTCCACACAAATCGGTCCTGTGCCACCCGCATCCAAGGGACTCCCGTGACCTTCACCAGATCGTCGGTCCACCTGGTGGGAAGCCTGCCACGGCTGCGGCCTCCTGCTCGTGGCCTCAACTCAAAAGCCCTCCTTGGTACCTTCACCAGATCGTCGGTCCACCTGGTGGGAGGCCTGCCACGGCTGCGGCCTCCTGCACGTGGCCTCAACTCAAAAGCTAGAGAACGATACATTTTTCTTATACAACTAGCTGTTACCCGCGACTCTGTTCGCACCCCGTTTTAACCACCCTTACGCAATAAAAAGTAGCCCACCCAAGTCGAGCAAAAATGTGGCACGGCCGTTCTCGAAGCAATTCAGGCCATTTTCGACCCCCTGTACCTTCGTTGTGGATAAAACTAGAAGACTGAATTTTCAGTAACCAAGCAAGCATTCTAACGACACGGTATATTTCAAATTTCAATCTATTTGAACCGGTAGTTTAAGAATTATAGCGGCCCAAAGTTTTTTAATTTTGTCACTCACTGACTCACTGACTCACCGATCATCAAAATTCTAAGGCACTTCTAGCAGACCTAGAATCTTCAAATTTAGAATATAAATAGTATTTGGTGTATACATTAAGGAAAACTATAATATTGTTAAATTTTGATCCAGTTTGCTAGATATATGAACTTCAAAATAACTTTGTAATCCTATATAAATATCATACTGATATATAGGATTACCACGTTATATTTGCAGTTCAATAGATATTAAGAATTTTCTACAAAAAGGAATGAGATCCCATCAAAAACAATACTTGTCAAAAAAACCAAGTCTCGCAACTACCTTAAAAAGTGGTGAGATCCATGTTTTGCCAAGTCGGTTATTCATTTATTAACTTGGCAATCACATTAAACAACCGAATCAATTTAATGCATTACTTGTGAGATATATTGTGTGATTGCCAAGTCAATAAATGAATAACCGACTTGGCAAAACATGGATCTCACCACTTTTTACGGTAGTTGCGAGACTTGGTTTTTTGACAAGTATTGTTTTTGATGGGATAAAATATACTTACTCCACCACAGACTGCTGGTTGACAATACTTGGCAACACTTGGGTTTCCCCTCGGAAGATTATGGAGATGTCCACCTTCAGGAATCCTACGGGCCCTGCCGAAGGATCTCGAGGGAGGGTCAGTTGGGCCCATTTGTGGAATACTTGATGATCTAATGAGCGTCAAAAATCGATATTGTAATGTACTTAGTTTTAGCGTCTTATAGTATAGTATAACGTCGTAACGACCAGACAGCAGACACAATGGAAAATCAATTGTTTTATGCCTTTTAAAAGGTTTATGGGCCTTACGACGTTATGTACATCCGTTCATTTTAGACCCGAAGCCCTCATCTGAAACACGGTATAGCACGGTGTAACACGGTCAATCGGTAGCACAAACAAAGTCCCCACAGCATGTGAAATGATAATAATCAGCCTTAGATTACCTAAAACTTTATGAGGAAAAACTATTACTTGATACCAAAAAAGTGTCAAGAGCTATTTTCACAGGCAGAGTGATTGAATCCACTCTACCTTACAAAAATTCTCAAAATAGGTCAGCATTAAAATCCCGATTCGATGTCCTGTCTGCCTTCTACCACCCAGCCCTTATATAGAAAACGAAATCACGTTTTGCTTTCGCGAAATAAGTCAGTACAGTGACATCTATGTCTCCCCAAAGACACCTTTGAGGTACACAAACAAAAGCATGATTTATAGGGGGGTGGGTGAGCAATGAAACTTGAGCTTTACTGCTTGGAGTTAAAGTTGAAAGGGTGTAACGTCGTACTTTGCTTTGAGACCTGTGATAGGGTCGACTGTTTGCTCAATCCTCCCTCGTATTTAGATTAGGGTTACACATTTTTTCCTGAAGGCAAATATATACTTACACGATATAAATTAACAAATCAGATGTTTTTTTATGTGATAGGTAACAGACGAGTAGACGGATCACCTGATGGTAAGCGGTTGCCGCCTTCCAAAGACACCTGCTACACCAGTAGAGTCAATTAAACGCTAACAACCTTAATTTTATTCCCCGATTGGACCTCCAGTACCCTCACTCACTCGACGAAACATAGCACAGGTGCTGCTTTACGCCGGTCTCAGTGAGACCGTGGTATCACTACGGCCGAACCGGCCCATTCATGCCAAATTGTGTCTCTCCCAAGCTTGATAATTTTGTTATTTACTTACATTTTATATACAAGAGGATATATTATGAAAAGAAACACTGTTCTAACAATAAGGCATTACGTAATTATTAAAAACTAATGGCCCGCCCTAACTTCGTTTCGAAACAGTAGTTCTACTGTTTACCAGTAGATGGCGCTGGTTGATTGCATCGGGCTAATGTTTCGCTTTTTTGGTTTGGTCTCTAGAATTTAGCTCTCTATAAATAGTATGGACAATCATACGTGGCTGAGCCCAAATAGTGCCAAGGTCTATTGTAGCTTCTCCTAGAAGACGAGACGGCGCGCAACACCTAGGCTCCATAACAGCTAGCCATAGGCTGGTTCTCTGCAGATCTTGGATGCTTGCATACATCTCGTACACAAAGCACTGAAATAACATTCACCGGCTTATTTATTACAAGAAGTCATTTGCCTACTACTGCCTTCTAAGAAAATACAGGTTTGTTACAACAAAGGTAGACGATGGTAGGGTCGTATAAAATAACGCCTACTAAATTTAGTTAGGCAAAATCTTCGAAACATAACTTGGCTGGAATAAGATAATAAGGCTTTACTGCATGGTTATTTGAATGGTTACAAAATAATTTAATTTAAAGTTCTTTTTATGTTTAAACAAGGTTCTTTCATAAATTTTCTGCAAAAAATCAAATAATTTAGTTCCGGAGTTACGACACAGATGGCGCACCTTACTTAGGAAACACAATGTTCTAACAAAACAAACTACTAAGCCTAAAGTAAAATTAGTGGGCATATTTTGTTCTAAATTGACAATCTCCCAAAGTCACAATTTTTTACCGATTTTAGTGTATTTACTGTGGCGATTATTAGATTATCAACGCATTAGTAAAAGTAACTAATTTCATTCCTAAAAGTGAAAATAATAACCAGAATAGCTTAAAAGTCCCCTTTACGGTAGTACAGTACCAAATCCTACATTAATTATATTTCGTGAAAATTATCTAAGAACACAAATAGTAAATGTGATAAAAATAGTTCTTACCTCCTTGTAATAAGGTTCATCAGTGTTCCTTCTAATATTAGATCTGTATTTTTTCTTTCCCATGGCTACAACGACATAAGAGGTAGGTGAGTGGGGGTTCGACCACGCCAGCTTGCGAGCTTCAAGGCACATTTACCGATATCTGATAAAATAAATAAAATCCATGTAGATACAACAATAGCACTCGTTTACTTAACATTAATATGGAACCACGGGCACGGCTCTGGTTTAAATTGTATTGGTGTCGCTCAGGGAGGCTATGGACAGAAAACACTATGAGATATAGAATAGAATAGAATAGAATAGAATAGAATAGAATAGAATAGAATAGAATAGAATAGAATAGAATAGAATAGAATAGAATAGAATAGAATAGAATAGAATAGATAGAATAGAATAGAATAGAATAGAATAGAATAGAATAGAATAGAATAGAATAGAATAGAATAGAATAGAAAATAATAGAATAGAAAATATTTATTTTGAGCAAATTACAACACAAACTTAAAACTAAAATTGAAATTAAACTTATGCTACCAAAATGGTTGCCACTCAGCATTCGTCACTGCTTACTTGGCAATGACGCTGGTATTCTGTGGCACCAGACCAGATAGAGTGAGGGCGGAGGACTCACATGAATTATATATTAGTAGAAATATGGTGTAGTGTAGTAGTAGGTAGGTATATAAATTGTAGTAACTAATGTAGTAAATAATATATAATCTTAATTATTATGTAAAATGAAATCGCAAAATACTTGTGGGATGTAAACGACACCCAACGCCGTCTATTGGTATGTTTTGGAATTGATACAAACAAAAACTAGTTCCAGAAAAAACGAGAAAGCAGGCCACTAGTATTAACACAAAAATGCACTTCAAATTGAGAATTTCTTTCGATTTTCGGTTAAAAAGAAACTTTGTTAAATATAATTACCTGCTATAAAAGATTTTTACCTACATCCAAGGCGTTTCACAATTTGATTGACATTCTGTTGAAACGGTCAATACGGTGTTAAAATGTACAGTGGCCAGCACATCAAGTTGCTACAATCTGTCAAATTTCCTCAGTTGATATTGAACCAAACACATTTGACATAAAAGTGAGGTTCGATTGAAGAAATTTGACAGATTGTAGTAACTTGATGTGCTGGCCACCGTACGTGAACAAGTGGCAGCTCAGTCAGATATTCAAATTAAATTCACAAAATCAAGGTATTTCTTATTTTGCGACTCGTATTTATGGTCTAAATTTGAATGGGCGTTGCCCTAGAGCTCATTGTATGTTAAGCAAAAACTGATAAGGACTTGTATGATACATTATTTATGAGTAAGGGCGGGTGCAAACGTTCGACTTCAAGATAAAACGGCGCGTAGGGTTCTTGCTTATACGTGCAATTATCGCGAAACTCGTTAGCATCCTAACTAATATTATAAATGCGAAAGTAACTCTGTCTGTCTGTCTGTTACTCTTTCACGCCAAAACTACTGAATGGATTTAAATGAAATTTGGTATACAGATGATCTAGACCCTGAGAAAGAACATAGGCTACTTTTTATTGCGAAAAGGGGGTTGCAAGGGATTAAAAGGGGGGAACAAGTTACTTTTCCACGCGGACGAAGTCGCGGGCGGCCGCTAGTTATTAATAAAATTCGTTGTTCTACTGCAATTTATCTATTAAGTGTTTTGAGATTATGCTTAGTCACTAAGCTTACCTAATGAGTAGGTATAGGTGATCACGACCCCGAAATAGGTATATACCATTATTATAACATACAACTCTTTAAAGTAACACAATTTTTTAATAACATATACATAACCTAGGAACCACGAAGGAAGGACACCGAGACCCAAAACACGCACTACGTTTTATTAAGAAACGTTTGTGTTGGTGGAAATTGGATACAATGACGAATGGAAGAAGGAAGCATACTGCGCGGACTCCACTTAATCCTAGGAACAGGGCAGGAAGATGATGATATGTTGGTGCGACTCAATTGGCGTCTGAACGCCGCGCCAAACAGTTTAGTGTATTACTGCAGTATACTGTCAGTCAGTCGTCAGAAAATATGCTGATAGTCTGCGAAAAGCCTAAATGTACCTGAAAGTACTGCGGCACTGCCTCTTGGTTGTGCTCATTTTCCACTCTGAATGTCGGAGGCCGGGCGGCTTTTTGCCTCCGCCTCCGATCTGGAGACTTGCTGTACATTTTTCCACAAGTGCAGTAATAAATAAAATATGATTTACCGAGCGTCAGTAAATCAAAGAGACAGGAGACAGGTCAACGTCACCACACGTGTAGCATTCTCTTTGGTCACCAACGTCGGACGTTTTATGACAAAGAGTTTTTAGTATTTTATTGTGTACCTACTAGCGGCCGCCCGCGACTTCGTCCGCGTGGAAAAGTAACTTTTTACCCCCCTTTTAACCCCTTAGAACCCCCTTAATATTATTATGTTGATAGCCTATATAGCCTTCCTCGATAAATGGACTATCCAACAAAAAAAGAATTATTCAAATCGCACCAGTAGTTTCGGAGATTAGCGCTTTCAAACAAACAAACAAACAAACAAACTCTTCAGCTTTATTATATTAGTATAGATAAAGCGAATAAATAATGTGTCTAAGTAATGTGTATTATCTTTCTGTTGATATTGCCTGCAAAAGTGTAATAAGATTGATTGATACGGACTATTAATAACCTTGTTCTATGACAGGGAAAACTGAGACATGCGACACGAAGACCATCACCGTGACCTATTGAAATCCCGTGACCAAATAAATGTAATTAGATCTGAAATACTGTACGCGGCCTCCACTCAAGGACCTTTCAGCCCCAACGGCCGTCTGTTCTCCTCGCAATGTGCCCTGCCCATTGCCCCTTGAGGCGGTGCCCTTAGTTCTGCGGATCTTATCATTTCTGACACGATCACGCAAGGAAGTGACCGACGATCTAGTGAGGGTCACGGGAATTTCTTGGATGCGGGTGGCACAGGACCCATCAGTGTAGAGAACATTGGTGGATGCCTATGTCCAGCAGTGGACGTCTATTGGCGGAAATAATTATGATGGTGATGACATCTGAATTGGAACTGGGCTGGTCACATTATAAGAATGCACTCGGAGAGATGGAGCCAGGTTGTCACGAAATTGCAGCCTGTAGACGGTCGCCGTGTAAGAGGTAGACCCATAAAGTGATGGTGTGACGACCTGGACCAATGCCGGGGCATTGCGTGCCAGTCTTTGCCAGTTGTCGGAACAACTGGCAAACACTGGCAAAGGATAGAGAGCAGTGGAGGCTGTTAGGGACGCCTTTGCCCATCAGTAAGGCAATTAGAGCTCTATAAAAATATTTTTAAAAAGGTTACATTTATAATGCTGAAACTTCGTCATCCCCCATTAATTTCGAAGATAACCAATATTGAACGTGACAGAAAAAGATTCCCCAGAGTCCAGACCTGCTTTATGAGTTAGACTTACAGGTATAGAAGTATTGGCAAGTTAATATCAATTTGCTTTTGGTAGCCAAATTTTACGTAACAGAAACGTTTTATTGCCTATAGGATTTGGAATACTTTAGGATGTATGGATTATTTCTTACTCAAAGCTTTCTTAAATCTAAAAATTCCTTTTTTGAGTTTAGCAATCTTTTTTACGTAAAGTTGGCTGGAACATAGAATTTATTGCCCCATATAATCCGAAATAGATAAATTCAACTCAGTAGAATTTTAATACATATAGGATGTGGTTTTTATGATTAACAAACATTTGTGTTCGTGCGAGAATTGAACTTGCGACCTTTATCAACAGCAAATCACTGCCCTAAACGGGTCATATATTTCTTTCTATGTGGAAACATGCTGGGGGCTAAATAACTTAAACCCTTTCATTTGATTGCGTCATCTAAATTTAAAAAACACAAAAAAATAGTGCTGATCTAGTTTCAAAGAAACACCATGTATTCCACGTGTGTATCAAATGACGTCGAATTGGTCGTGATTAATCGATTAATTTATCGATACATTCGACCGCCACCGAATCGCGAGCGTCTTGTTAAAATTCCCCACTAGATTTTATCACAGATCTCCAAAATTTTAATGAGCGCCAGGATAGAAAGAATGCGAATATTATCGTATTGACGGGTTGATTTAGTGGATCTGTGTTTTTTAGTCTTTAGCCTATTTACCCTACTGGGAAATAGGATCAGTTTTACATTTCTTTTTCGATTGTGATTGTGCCAATCTTTTGGAAAATCGTAACTTTAACAAAGTAGATAACGCTACTAAAAGGTAAGGGTTTTAAAATGACACCATACAAAATACTGACATCAAATTTTAGTTCACCTATACATATACAGGGTTTCATCATCAACAACCCACGCACGTCCACTGCTGGACATGTCTCCCCCAATGCACGCCACCGCTCCCGATTTTCGGCCACTCTCATCCAGCTCACTCCAGCCAGCCTTCGAATGTCGTCATCCCATCTTGTAGCAGGGCGTCCAACACTACATTTACCGAGTCGCGGTCTCCACTCAAGGACTTTACGGCTCCAACGGTTGTCAGTTCTGCGGCTAACGTGACCAGCCCACTGCCACTTCAGTTTGCTTATTCGGTGCGCTATGTCGGTGACTCTGGTTCTCTGTCGGATTACATCATTTCTGATGCGGTCCTTCAAAGATACTCCGAGCATAGCCCTTTCCATAGCTCTTTGAGCGACTTTGAACCGGTGGATTAATCCAGCCGTGAGTGTCCACGTCTCGGCACCGACCGAGGGTTTGTTCAATCTTTATCCGGGAATACACCGATTATGCCATAGATTGATTCTCGTATATAGATTATTCGAATCAGGCCTTAAAGTCACCATTCCCCTTTTCATCTCGGTAGGTAGTTTTAATTTTGAGTTAGATTGTGATAAGATTGAAAATCTTTCTTTTGGCCTAAAACTAAAATTGCATCAATCAATCTTCCAATTGTATTACATACGAGATCTCTCACAGAAAACTACTCGTATTCATATTTTTAACAATGACTTGATTTTTAAGAAAAAGTATTTTTGCCCGGCAGTGGGGTAGTATACTCGTATAGGCTGATTTTTTACTTTGTTAGTCAATTAGGTCTTTCAGTATTTATCAAATAAGTATCTACATAGTTTACGGCATCTCAGCAGGCCTTCAGGGTGAGAGTGACAGACTCAATGGACACTTGTCTGTTCTTTTGTACCTGTCAACCTCATATTTGGATCTCACGGCCGCTTACCATCAGGCGGAGTGGGGTCATCTTGATTATCCTCAATATATAAAAAAAAGTATTTGTCAAACATCGAATCCATTATGATTCTACCTTTGCTTCTACCAAAATAGTGAAAAAGAGACTCATACGAGTAAAGTAGAGTCAGACTATTATGTACAGTCGAGTTCAAAAAATATGTATATCTACACTTTAGGACCTTGTCACAATACATATTATAAGAAAGTGGAAGTCTTTTTCTTATACATAGGTATGTACTGTGGCAAGGTCCTAAAATGTATACATATTTTTGAACTCGACTGTACATAATTATTTGTATGATGATGGAGTTGAAAAATAAAACAAATATAATTCAATAATGTCAATATATTAATTCATTCTCAAGTATAAATATGTTATCATACCACTACTTACTAAGCTACAACATTATCATCCTGGGCTTATAATCTGATCTACAATGGCTTTACACGTTTTAAACTAAGTTGAAACAATAATGATAATAATAATTCTTCAGATTCAAATAAATCATGGCGACAGTAGGTATTTGGGGACCAAATGAGATAATAAAATGTCGAAAACAAAACGTTGAAACAAATTTTCGAAAACGGAAACACATCTGATCTGTAGCCTTGCCATGAGTTAGAAATACTATCCTCGCTATCGAATACTATCGCTTTATCTCTTTCATTGTGATGCATTTGAAAGAGACAGAGCAATAGTTTACGTTATGTCAGTTTTAGATGTCAACTCATGGTAGCGCTACTGATCTGAACGAGATTCTGCTGTTACTGAATAATAAAATACAGGTACAGTCGAGCTCAAAATTAATACACTTTAGGACCTTGTCACACTACATATGTGTAAGAAAACGACATCCACTTTCTTATAAATATGTATTGTGACAAGGTCCTAAAGTGTGTACATATTTTTGAACTCGACTATACCTCTACAAGAAGCTAAAATGCATTTTTCTACACAAAAAAACACGAATCCACAATAATATCATACCTTTTAAATGTAAACTTAGTGGGCTCGATTGCCTGATTTTTGACCGCGGACTAATTAAAAAAAAAACTTAAAACAAAAGTCAAAAATAAGGAACACTTATTATCCTAATTGTAATTAAATACATACAAATTTAACTGGATATCGTAACTCTAAAATCTACATTTAAAGTTTCTATATACATTTTTGGGCAGTTTTAGTCAGAGAAAATCGATAAGTACTTACTTCCTACCTATACTCATCGGTAAAACCTGCCTACGCTATTTTAAATGGGGGTTATCGAGTGTTAAAAGTCCGCTAGATGGCGTACTGTTAGACTAAGGTTCAGCTTCGACGTCATTGGTTTTTTAGTGAAATTTTGACATTTCTCATCAAAAATAGCCCATCACAATATAAATGGACCTCAATTTTATTATAAAGTACGCCATCTAGCGTATTTTTTACATGCGATTGTGTGACGTGATTCAATATAATGGGCAGTATTTAGCGACGATTTTCAACGTTGTATACAACGTTACCACACATTAGGTATTCAAGACATACGACTAACTACTTTTAATAATTCTAGTAGTAATTAGTGTTTACATAAATACAAATAAGTTTACTAGCTACAGAATATTGGCGAAGGATTTTCGGGACAAATTAAATTTGGTCTTACGCCCTTAATTGTCATATAGGTCCTACAGTTACGACCTAGAAAATCTAGCGGTTACCTTGAGTGCGTAGAAATCATTTTGACATTAACATGACGTATTTTACAAGACAGTACGCAAATATCCTCACTACTTTATAATATCTGTGCCTTTGCTTACGCAGACCGCTAGAGCACAAAATAATTACACACAGAAAGTAGGCTGCCCACTAAAAGCTAAAAACGTGTCATGTACTCACGCATGCGCACTAACGGGGAAATACGCCTTTTCGACCACATTAATCCTAGCCTACGACATAAGATCGAACTGTCGAGGTCTGTGGTAAAGGCCGCGCGCTTATGTACCTACTCATGCCGGGCAACAACTCTAGCATATGTCACCGAACTCTTCTAAATTCTAAATCAGGCTGAGTCTACCTTCTGTGTGTAATTATTTTGTGGCTAGAGTGGCAATATGCCGAGGCGTAGGTAGGTACCCATGTTTTTTTACGTAGGTAGGTAACTATGATGAAATTTTAAGGCAAATCAAAATTTAAGTAGTAGAATCAGTCTCACTTCCGATGTTTAATAAATTATTAGAGAACATTACAATGATTTCTATTTTAATGATTCAATTGTTATGTAATGTGTTTATCTGATCTTAGTGTTTAATGGCAATTTTTGGCCATTTAAATTTAATTCAACAAGTTTCGTTGAAATGGTAAAATAAACTAATTTGAATAAATAAAACGAAGTACATAAGTAAAGTGTTTTTTCTAAAATTTATGCTTCACTTAAATTCTACTTTATCTTTTGGTTTAAAGTCAAACTTGTAGGTACTGTTTTACTTTAAACCAAATCACCTTTAAGACAAGGTTGCTAAATTGTAATATTCCTGGATTCCTAATTTCCGTACTAAGGCTAGTAAGTTACACTAATGCAAGATTTTCTAAGTTCTGACTAGTATCACTTTATTTTTATAATATATAATATATTACGCTTAGCTTAGACGTGTGCACAGGAATGTTACTATTGCTTGTTTACTATACTCTGATTCATAATCATGTCAAGTAAACTGAAAGATGAAAATGACAAGTTTCTATGCATTTTGACATTTTGCATGTGTCAAATTGAGTGATAATGTATGGGTATGACACATTGACATCGGTCATTTTACTTTACATGATTATGAATCAGAGTATAGTTATTTTGCTACATTATTCGTAGTGTCAACTAAACACCTACGAGTATAATATAGGTTGTATCTGTGTCGTTTCCATCTTTTTAACAATGTATTGTACCAATCATTTTGCACAACATTTCTTCAATGACTTTTGGAAATTTGCATTTTGCATCATCTTATCACACAAGGTAACGACCGTTAATTTTTTATGGGGAGCCAATCGAATTTTAATCAGTATCAGCCTATATACTGCCCCACTGCAGGGCAAAAGGCCTCCATCATAGAAATCATGTTATCACTACCATGATGGGATTAGGCTTAATCACCACCCTTGCCTAATGCGGATTGGTGATCACAAACCCGAGCTATGTTCGAAAAATTCGTAGCATACTTTTGCTCGACCCAGTAATCGAACCCGGGAACCTGAGATCACGGCCCGGTTTTTAAACCACTAGACCAACCGGGGCGTTTAATCGAATTTTAATAATCAACGATTTTTCAAAAGTTGTACCTATTAACAAGTAAATGTTATTCGGAATGATTGGTAGAACACGTGGTTAAAGTGATGTAAATGTTCAAAGACACACCCTGTATAAATAGGTATTATGTTACAGTCACATCTCATAACTGGACAAAACTTGCGACTACAAAAATCCAGTCAAATATATTTTTAACTGTAGGCATCAGGAAAACACCGTCCTATTTTAGTAGTCAACGGTGATTTGATCGGTTTTGAGTTGTGACTGTAACTAAACAATTTTCTAAGACAAATCCTTAAATATTCTACCTATTTTCGTTATTCTTATAACATCTTTTAATCAAAGTGTTTGTTTTATGAACAATAGTAGACAAATAATAAAATGATTTCAGTTATTATTGGTAATAATATTGCGGATGTTTTAATTTATTTAGTTATTGATTAGATGCTTTATTATTAAGTGATCCGTCTTATTTGCAATAGTTGTATTCTTTTTATAATAATATCTATTTATACCTACTAATGTTTCATAATAGACAATTGAGAACTTGAAACATTTTGGCTTTAAGGAACAAAAAAACGAAATCCTATCCCTTATTTGTGAAGTTGCAAATAAAAACAATACTTCATTTAAATCTATTCTCCTAGCTAATAAAAATGCTATGTTGCTAGGAACGATAACTAAACCAACAAGGTTTATTTGGCACGTAAACCAAATCGGAACTAGGGCAGTCTTCTAAAGGAGTATTTGACATTTACCTGAAGAAAATTGGCAAATTGCAATATGATGCACCCTTGTAATTATTTCAGCATGCGCCAAAACATCCTGGTTTCAAGAAACGAAGACTGACAAAGTAGAAACTGTCATAACTTTTAGTACTAGGGGTTACAATCTTTAATTGCATTTTGATTAACATTTTGTGTAATGCTACAGTTAATTTATACATATTTGGCGGTCGGCTAAAATCAGCAAACGCTCTGTTCCGATAAGAAAATTAACTTTCATTACTTACTCCGTAAATATTGTTAGCACAGAAAAGTAAGTAACAACTCAAGAATATATTTCCACCTGGAGTCACCAGCTGTTAAAACATTGTCCATGTTTTATTTATAAAACTATATCACGCCAAAAAACCGAATGACATTAATTGTGGTCTTACGCATAGTTTTTTTTTCGAAATGAGTATATTTTTCCATATTTTAGCAAGCTTTTACAGGGTCCTTTGTATAAAGTGAGGTTAAGTGGAATTCATACACATTAAAAACATATTATAAAATAAGTACCTAATGAATTTTGTCTATAAGCAAAGGTGACATCGATGACAGCATTTACATAAAATAATCTGAATTGCACAAATACCCATTTATTAGAAAAATCTTGAAAACATCAGAAGAAACGATAATGGTAAAATATTATATACTTACTCTTACGATTTGTTTACGGTTTAGTCCAAAGCTTTTGTCGCATTTTATAAGACATTAAAACTTGTTATAGAAACAAAATAGAATAAGACTGGGTCCGAATCCCGGGTCGAGCAAAAAGTAAGTTTCGTATTCTTCGAACATAACTCAGGTTTGTGTTCACCAATCCGCATTTGATAAGCGTAGTGATTAATCCCATCATAGTAGCGATGACTTTCATTCTATGATGGTGGTCTTTGCCCCGAAATGGGACAGTATTATAGGCTGATACCACAATACTCATTATAGTTAAGTATCAAAGTATCATAATTTGTAAATGAAACATAAAGATTTGTGCATAAAGTAAGCTGATCCAAAACTGGCTAGACACAAATTCATGACGTAACAACCTAATAAAATTTTGGAAAAAAAAATGGCGCTTATCCCTTTTTGGCCATTCACCATCGATGGAACCATATGCAAAGACGAACATCTTCAATTCAATTGTTAAAATGTACTAAAACTACTCAGTCGTCACTTGTGACTTGGTAAGTGCTTGGATATACCACGAGTGTCTGTGAAGCCACAAGTGAACAAAGTACCATGCCCTTCTCATGCATTGACCTTCTCTTCCAACAGTGTAAAAAGACCGAATGGTCCGACGACGTCCCAAGTCAATTTCTCAAATTCGAAAACCCGAAAGACCTACATGTGTTCTTCTTTAAACCCGTTCAGGGTCTCCGTATGTCAGTAAAGCTCGTTGAAGGTCATAGAGTGAGGGTGTGGCGTCGTGACCCTCATGTCGTCCATAGGCAGCTGGTCGCTGAGCAGCATGGAGCTGGTCCCCACTGGAGGCTGTACCGAGCTGGGTATGATAGGCCCGTTGCCTGAATGTCCTGGGTTACCGTTGGACTCTTGTCTCATGATGTTCCGACGCCATTTTGCTCGGGCATTTTGGAACCATACCTGTGAACAAAATATCATATTTTGTAACCGATTCTTTATTATTATCATCACCTGTATCATCATATCAGCTTGATTACTGCTGAGCTAACCTGGAACCGGTCAATCTTGAAACCATTGGCGGTGCATAAGCCTATACACTACTACATCAAATAAAAATAAGTTTTTTTTTATTTCAATTGTCATCATCATCTTAGCGGTATATCCCGATTGTGTCCCAAGCTTACGCCTCGAAGGCCGAGGTCCGCTAAAACATTTAATAAACTTATTTATTTCGGTTGTATTCCATAAATAAAAACTAAGAACTAAACATAACTTAAAACTATGGAAAACAAATATTTTTTTTATTATCTAACCTATCAGAATTTCAGCAAAAGTTACTGTGTATTAACAAAATTATTTTTTTTCTTCAAAAGCATAACACCTACAAGAGCTATTTAAACAAAGTGAATAATTTATAGTTTACGGCTGAACTACGAATATTATAGGAATATCCTGTATCACAATCAAAAACGAAAATCCATTATTAAAAACAAACCAATATAATAATATTGGTAATGTTGGCAAAATAAGCGGGTAAATATTTATTTTGAAAGCTCGTAGTCCTTGCTTTACGCCCACCAGTTTCCTGGAATGGATTTTTGAGTTTGGATCCCTCGTCAGGTACAAAACCAATCATACTACAGGTCTAGTTTCGACAATGAATTCAACCTATCCTGCTTTTCGCCCTAGGTAATAGCATCCCGTATGGTCTAATGGTTATGATACCTGGTTTTAGCCCAGGAGATTCGGGTTCGAATCCTGCTGCGGGAGCCTTTTTGTGTATTTAAATTACATTTTCGTAATGAAATTGCGTTCAAATTAACTCTCTTAATTAAAACCATAATCTTCATCAGCCTAATTAAAGACCTGATGCTTTCAAAGCATAGTTTAAGCTAACTATTTGTGGTTATATTTATCAAAATATGTCTTGAAAACCATTTTGAACTAAAAAAATATCTTAACTCCATAAAAAACACGTACGAGTACATCGATAAATCTGTTTCAGGTTAGTTTTAAAAAATCTTATTTTTATTCGTATCATTGAGTAACTTAGGTTAAATAAGTTATGATGCTTATTAACGTGACACTTATATGGGATGTACAGTACTTTTACTTCAATACTTTTAATTTCTCAAAAAAAATGTGGAGCCCCGCGGTGGGCGCCAGTTTGGAATTCATAAGTAGACCAAAATAAAAACATCTCCTAAACTAGCAAATGGTAGTTTTAAGCAACTTAGTATATTTTCTGAAACAAATCAACAACTTTTAAACCAAAGAAGTTAAAATGCATATTTGAAAATAACATAATTTCTGTTATTACGTTGTATTTAAAAATATCCTAATTACTCCATCTAACGGAAACTTAAAGAATCATTTTATACAGAGAACATATCCGATCATTTTACACAGACAAAAGGTTTAAACTGCCAGATCTCCTCAACTGTTATTTATGTGTTTAGACATAACGAAGGGTGTAGATTCAAGAAAAATGTGATAAACAAATGCGTTTCACTAATTGTAAGCTGCTTTATTTATTATCATTTGGTTTGGTTTGTTGAAACATGTTGTCATTTATCTAAAATACTAATATTATTACAAAGAAAATTTACCAACACCAAGCTTATATTGTATTCCACCACGTTGGGTGCCAGAAATTCCCGAACCAGCAGCGCCACCTAGTAAATATTTCCAGAGCCATCTACGACTCTCTCTACAGCGAGTTGCTTGTGAAATGAGTTAGTAGCTGAACAAACATAGATGTCGTTACCAGTCGAAAGCGTGGTTAAATTTGTTGATCGGGCTTCGTTTTTATACCGATAGATTAGTGACAAAACACTAAGACGGTGAAAACACATGAGAAACCTTTTACTTTTTCCTTTTTTGATGTTTAATACATAGTCAGTAAAGCTAGTAAAAAGTGCAGACGTCTCTCAGCGTTAGGCTAGTCCGATCGGTAATAGGTTTTTTTATAGTACTTAACGCAAATACTCATGACAAGCGATGGAGTATTTCATTAATGCAAAATGAATGAAATATTAGCCTTTGACGACTATTAGCCTTTTCCGCTGCTTGCCTTTAAGCCTAAGTATAACTAATTTCAAGCACTTAAAGGTCATTAATACAGGGCCAGTATTACAGTGCCAACGGATATGATTACGTGTCATCGCGTTAAGTGAACTCTCCTTTTGCTTACCATTAAGTCAAAGAAAGCTAATAAACTGTGTCACTATAAAAAAAAAACACTCATATTCATAAATGAAATACTATTTAGCATTAGTGGACTAATATTTTCATATCAGCCCACATCCACCCACTGCTGAGTATAGGCCTCTTCTTTATCACGCCCCTGTTTACGGTTCCCAGCTAGCCTCATGAATTGTTTCCCCACTACCATTATAATATCGTCAGATCAACGGGCAGGTGGTCTACCCACAGGACGTCGTCGTCGTCGTCTAGGAGTAATATTTTACCTACCTGCAACACTCTTTTTGAAAGTCCAGTCTTCTGCGCCAGCTGTTTCAAGTCTTTCGCGTCTGGGTTCTGGTTGATCGCAAAGTAAGACTTCATGGTGCGCAGCTGGTGATGCTTGAAACTCGTGCGCATGCGTTTGGTCCTTTGTGTGTGGCTGGACACGCTCCCGGGAGAAGCCACAGAGGACTCGTAGGCTAACGACTCCATCGAAGAGGAGAGGTCGCCACGGTGAAGAATTTCTGTAACAAGGCAACGGTATTTTAGTTTGCTTAGTAGTAGTGGAACTATCTCGGTACACCACTAGCAACTAGGCAGAAGTTGTACAGGTTTGTCTTGAACATCGTATAGAATGACATACGTGCCAATAATCTCACTAACATGAAAAGTAGAGGAGATATAGTAAAAAAGCGGTTATAGCCTTTATTAAAATCGCTCCAGCCGTTTAATCATCGAAAAGTAACAAACATACTAAGAACTCACACAAACTTTTGCCTTCATAACATTAAACTGATGTTGCCCAAATGCAGTCTTACGAGTTACAAACCTACAACAGTTTTTAGAATTCGCTCAAACAAGTCACTAAACCACATCCCAGTTTTTAGAGCAATTTATTCTGGCGGGAACCCAGAGTCCTACCGGTTGTGGTCAGGACCACAATATCAGTTCAGCTAGGTTCCGATAATAGGGGAAGCCCTTCCGGAACTGGTGAGGTGTGACTGGGTGACTAATGAGATCTTGGTACAGACGTCGCCATGAGTGCAAATAATAGAACTTGTGCCTCAGACATAATGGAAGGTCCAAATTCCAAAAAAAAAATAACGGGAGTGACTCGACGATTCACCGTTTTCAAATGGTGAAAAGACACATCGGGCTTAGGAATCATTTTAGGTAGATAGATAGATAAAACATTATTTTATTCGCATCAATAAGCACACACACAATGTAGCATAGACAAACATACAAAGACCCTAAAAGGGCTTAACATTTTGATTCGACTTCCAGAATTTTCTCTTCCAACGTATAATGTACTATCCGGTAGGTTTTATTTTACAGACTTGTTTATGATGTGAGCATAACGAATATGACATCTTAAAAAGTCTCTAAAAATCAGGACACTAAAGTCGGGTTTTGTAATAATAGGGTAAGTGTTAAAACAAAAGCTCAAGCTATCTATAAGAGTTACTTATTGCCGTTTGTAAAAGGACAAAAAATATTCTATTTACAGGTGCGAATTCTGATGAAAGGGACGTAATATTTTAATAATCAATACTGGTTTAAGTACCGGTCCATGATCTTGGGTCCTGGATTAAAATCTCGGGTAGATCAAAAAGTATATTTCAAATTTTTCGAACATATCTCGGGTTTATGATTACTAATCCCATCATAGTAGCGTAAATTAAGTAATGACTTAATTTATATAATATAGGCGTTTGTTAAGTTACTTATTACTTTTAATAAAACTTAGAACGCTTTCGCTTAACAAATATTTTCTCAAACAATAATTGTCGAACAGATACCCATCAAATACTAAATTAAAAAAGTGAAATTAATAACTTTTTCTCTACCCTGTCACTGCCAGATAATTCCATATTATACTTTTTTTCCCCAAAAAGCAACGGAAGTCCAAACCTAACCACGGTGAATGACTGCCGGCCCACTTACATGGATGTCAAAACAAATAACATAGTATGATAGATGTTCCGATAATTGGACATATTTTTGATCTAAACGATATACTATAATGAACGGCCTCTTATCGCGTTTACCGGCAAGCCACTTTGCGCTGTATTGTTTGAGGGATAAAGTTCCTTGGTAGGTTTGTGTTCGGACATGTGAGCAGAGACCTCGGTGGCTATAATTTATTTAGTTCTCGCCCTTAAGTACTTGGGTGGCTCATCGCAGCTTACAAACCCACCGATGCAAATCAGACTAATTATTAAATTCATAATTAAATATATTAGACGGTGTGAGTGATTTAAAAGCGGGGGTTCTTGCGTGCAGTCAATTATTTTTTATTAGTTTTTTGTGTGACTTTGGGGAAGTAGAAGTGTTTGTGTTAGGGTCTGCTATTGTTGAGATAAGGTTATCTCTGGTCGGTAACGGACGGTTTTTCGGCAAAATAAACGTTATTTGGTTACGTTGGATGAACTTAACTGTCCGTTGTCCTTTTTTTGACAAATAAGGGTTAATTTTCTAGAGTTGAGCCGATATCCTTATCACTAACCAAACCTCTTTTTCAAATCAAATCACCTATTTATAAATTGCATAGATGTACCAAGATACTCATACTCAATATAATGATAATTAACATTATTTTGAATTCTATAGTTTAGTCGTTATTTGGTTACGAAGTTTGACCTTGGCGTGACTTAATTATCTTCTCTATGGCAAGACCAAGTTCCGTTTTTTATGTGATAGGTGGCAAATCTCTTACCAACAGGATCACCTGATGGTAAGCGATTGCTGTCGCCATTAGACACTCGTAACACCAGTGGAGTCACAAGTACGCTATCAACTTTGAACCCTTCCCTCCAATTGGGCCTCCAGTCACTCGACAAAACAGAGCGCAGGGGCTGCTTCACGCCGGTATTCTGTGATGCCGTGGTATCACTCCGGTCGAGCTGATCCCTTCATGCCGAAGCGTGGCTCTCCCACGGTAGTCTCCCAAGTTCTCCTTTGTTGTGGACTTTTTAATAAATGCACTCACTTGCAAAATAAAAATTTAAGTGGTAAGAAACATTTCTGAAGTTGATCCTGTTTGCTAGGGTCGGTATTCCACGTCAGGAGAACACGTGAATGAAACAACTTACAAGATAGAGTTTTCAGAGCATTCCTCTACAAGTTCGTTGTAACTACATGAACTTCTCGCTACAAGCGCACTACAAGTATGAAAAAGTCTGCCGTCACTTTGACCTACAGCGGATTGGGGTGAATCCTCTTGACTTAGTTGAAAAGTTTTAATAGGTTATAAGTAAGTACTGACAATTTTAACAACATTTTGCGAACGAGCATTGCTGATAGTGTAATATTTTTTTAATAAAAACATGGGTAAAATTCATTAAAAATAAAAGTGTTTAGTCTTTTCGCGGTTTCATAAAAAATATTGATAAGATTGATATTTTTTAGGAGACAGAAAGGCATACGAGAAAGCGTGTCACTTTATGATAGTGATCACTGCCGCCCATAGACATTTAAGCTACACCAGAAAGAGTTCAGGAGGCCAATTCTCGGTTTTCGCCTTATGTCGATTCGACGTCATTCCTTCTTAAAAGGCCGGCAACGCATCAGCGACCTCTCTGATCTCGCAGATGTTCATGGGCAGCAGTGATTACTTACCGCCGACTCTAGTATAAAAAAATACCATTTGATCTGAACGGAAGAGTTCCTATTAAAGCTAAATCGAATAGAACCATCCGAATCCGATCAACCCACTCCGGCGCATACTCTCAAACCCTAAATTCTTCGTCCGAGGCAGCTGTCAACGTTTATGGGATTTTTAAACTGATCATAAGAAAACGTCTTCAAGTGTATAAATACTTAGCCAATAAAACTGACGACTGCGTATCTTTTTTTTATTTTTATAGACAGAATTAACATGTTACCGACTTTATATTAATGTTTTTTTCTCGTATGAACCTGGCAATAAAGCATGTGGGTTGTAAAGACTTCGATATTAACGATTGGTTGTAAAAAAAATAAAGAAGCCCAAGGGAGTTTATATTTTATTGCACTGATAGGCGCCATTTTGTTTCGGTGTAAACTATATAGGCTGTAGCGATATTAAATGAACAGATTAGAAAGTTAATTTGAATATACGAACCTATATTCCTAGTAAACTGTTAATGTTTTTTTTTTTTCATTTGTAAAATTATAAATCGACGTTGACTAACCCATTTTACCGATATCATCTATCGACGATCGATCCTGGCCTTGGCCTGGTAACACACTCATAGATTTCTTAATTGTGGTAATTCAGAAAATGTCCCATCAAAATCACATGGCGCAGTGGCTAAGGTGTTCGCCCGAAGCGCGAAAGGTCCCGGTTTTGCTTCCTGGTCAAGTCAATTTAGGAAACGACATTTTCTTGGGTCTGAGTGTTCTGGGTTGCTGCCCTCAGTTAATTATCGTCATCTCGTACTCATAGTACAGGGGTTGCCCTAGTTTGAGGTCAGGTTGATTAGGTGTGATTGTCTGGCGCATTTATTTCATTTAAAATCGCTACCTCCTATGACTTACAAGGGGGTCATAAACAAATTTTGGTAGACCTTGAAAGCTGATAGCCAGCGTAAAGGCCCTCGGCGAGAGCGACGCTTATTTACTACGCCACTAACGCTACTACCGAAGTGGCATATCTTGATCTGTGACAAGCTTGCCTAATGCCACTCACACCAGTAGCATAATTAACGTGCCCGGTGGAAACCACAGAGACGGGTCAAAGTGATGACTATGACTAATTATTGTAGCTAAGCCAAAAGCATAGGCACTGTAAAAAGTCAAGATTTAGGAATCCCTTTAAGAATATCACTGAATGGTAATATTATATTAAAAGGCTATACGAATAAAACTAGCGCTGCCAACCTATTTACAATGATTGTGCCGAAAATACGATATTTTTTAAGAAAGCAAAACATTACAGACTTAGATAAAAGTAAATTGAATTTTTCAAGATGCAATACAATATATAAAACACGGGACAAGTAACAATAGATAATGTTAATTATTGCTAAATGCTAATAATTGACATTATTGTTATTTGCCATAATCATTGTAAATAGGTTGGCGGCGCTGGTTTCATTCGTATAGCCCCTTAACCACTTCACTTTTATAAACCGAAGTGTCTTCGCCAGCTACGCGTGATTACTTAATAGATTTTTAAATTTCGACGTTTTATTCATTTTTCAAATTATAGGCCGCGAATCGCAAGAATTCTCTATCGTTACAGTACCTAGGTAATAAGGGTGTTATGACACATACAAGGTGTATACCTGTAAACATTTTCATCCCTTTAAGGTCATGTTCTACCAACCATGTGAACAACATTTTGTTCTTACGTCTTTTAGTAATTCGAATTTAAAAAATCTACTTTTCATACAAAGTCAGTCACGTGTCTTTCACATTGCATCTTATGTCTCTCCCGCACGGCTGTCTCTGTCATTCATGCTGAAACACGTTGAGATCATAATATGTGCACTTAGGTGTGCGTAGTCTGTTTAGCTCGCGATGTATCAGCATGTAGGCAGCCAGCTTCCAGCTTTTTTCGGAGTTCTATGTGTGCACTTGTCACGAAATGGCAGCCTGAAGGTCGCCGTCAAAGAGGTAGGCCCAGAAAGAGATGGCGTCACGACCTGGACCAGCACTCCGACAACTGCCAAACGCTGGCAAGGAATAGGGAGCAGTGGAGGCTATTAGGGGGAGGCCATTGCCCAGCAGTGGGACAATTGGTGCTAAAAAAAATGTGTGCACTGTGCGTAGTCTGTTTGGCTCGCAAAGGCAGCCAGCGATTTCGGCGTAAATTTGTTTTATGCCACCAAAACCAAAATGTTAACAGAAGGACATCTAGGCACACGGTAGCGTGTCGAGCAAAGTTCAAGCTAACAGGACTGACTCACCGTCCTCGAGATGCTAATATTTACTTGCCAAATTCATCGTATTTAGTCCCGGTTATGAGTGTTATTTGTATAATGCAGCGCGTTAGTCTAATATTAGTCTGAATTAACGCGAAAATGAAATTCCTACTAAAACTAATACGGTTTATAACGCATACCGTTCTGAATTTCAAAGCGATAAATAAAGTTAAACTGTATTATTCGTATGAAATCTGATGACTTTCAGTTAAAACATTAAACGAGAGAGAATTTTCTGAGGAATTTTATATACTTAATATCTATAATTTTCACCGTGGGAGAGTCACGCTTTAGCATATATAGGCTGGCTCTGAATAGGCTTGTTCAGTGACATTTTGACGTCTCACAAAAATAACCAATCACCGTGTAAATGGGCCTCAGTACTACAGTACGCCATCTGTCACACGCAATAGGTAGCTTCCATTGTCGGGGATAATACTTTTTCCTACTACCGTTAACACGAGTTAGAGAGTATTTTTTCTTAGATTTCCGTAAGATTTACGTTTTAAATGAATTACTAAATTAACCAATATTCATCACGTATGAGGCACTTATTACACATTTCAAGGTCGATATATTTCCCACATATCGTATACCAATGACCCTCTCTAGGCCCGACTGGAATTCATTTTTATCTCCGCGCGAGAATCGCCCGATGTCCGCCCGATAGAGACATCGCATCGGTAGCGCTGACATAAATAAGGACGTGCGGTGTAGCGACATCGACATCGATAAAATATCCATCCATAATATTTAAAAGTATCAGATCATATCAGCTTTTTATATACTGTCCCACTGCAGGGCAATAAAAAAATCAAGTCCTCGCTAGTATGACCCCTAGATCCCGGTCCGGTACTTAAATCACTAGACCAACGGGACGTTATACTACCTACCATATAATTAACAAAGAAGTTAAATCTGTAGAAAACGACAAGGCTTATAGGGAACCCGAAAACACGAGACACCCAGCGCCATCTATTGCCAAAAATTTAATAATTTAGATCCCGAAACGAAATGACAGTGAGACACTAGTATTAAATACAACAAGATATTTTTTTAACATGTAGAACGTTTTTAAGAAAATTTCTCATGTAGAGAAACTGCTCAATTTTGATCGTTACGGTTAGACCGAACTTTCAATGATCGTAATTTAATTACAAATGCATACAGCGTTTTCATTAAAATTTGTCATTTCTCTCTTGTCTGACATCCGTGACACAAGTGCATAATCTTCTTTGCATGGAAACACAACAACAAAACAATTTATTTATTTATTAAATAATTAAATATTTTAGGTACCTAGTAGAATATTATAGTTAAGTAGTAAAATTGTCACACTATCACATAAGATAAAAATCTTGCAAGTCTGCTAGTGATAAGAGAAGTAAATATATAACACGATTTTAAATGTCATGATACTTATCGATAAACTATGGTATCAAGTTGCAGCACTAGTAGCACTTTGATATAGATAGTCGATAGGAATCCAAGAGGTACCGAATTCATAAGTGAACCAACTCAGTACGGAAGCGCAACCCGAAAATTCTTTTCCAAAAATTTAGAACCAGTTAAAATTATTGTGACAGTGACCATGAGCCATCGTTTCTCAAACCTTTACAATAATGCAGTCTATTTAGGATGATCAAACTCAGAGCTAAAAGCTATGTAAGATATTTTCCGATTTAGGACCTGTTTTACAATGTAAAGATAAAGCGTCACATCTATGCAAC
Source organism: Cnaphalocrocis medinalis (assembly GCA_014851415.1). Classification (NCBI taxonomy): domain Eukaryota; kingdom Metazoa; phylum Arthropoda; class Insecta; order Lepidoptera; family Crambidae; genus Cnaphalocrocis; species Cnaphalocrocis medinalis. Next base: position 19,829,354 of record CM026273.1, read on the forward strand.
ACTGTGCAACACATAAATTATTTTGAGGATCAAAATGGCGATTTCTATCTGTCAAACTCACTGACGTAAATTGACATATACGCTATTTGACAGTCGTGAAACGCAACAACAGCACAAATTTTGTGACAACAGTGTTCATGGTAGCATTAATTATGTAATCTCATCCTTACCTAGTGACTACACTTCTAATAGGTACTAATATTGTCTCTTGGTAGAATATATCGATCGAATCCATTTTACAATAGATCGATGTCACCGATTGATGATCAATGGATATTTCTGGTAGAAAATATCGATCGACGTCCACTTATCGATAGATACCATTGATCGATGTCATGTCATCGGCCTTAAAACACATTGCGACCAATGTGAGACCAGTTCTATTTAATAATTTGTAACAGTGATTTCTTTGAACAAAACAGGTTTATTTTATTTTATTGATCGACGATCGATCGATTGGTCAAGTAACAGTCTAACTAATATGAATGGACGACAATAAACTTTGAGCAGCAACGGTAAAGATCAATGCGTTGACCAAATCGGGCATTGCTATAAATACCTTTAAAAGTCAAATTGATTTTATCGGTATTTGATTTCTTAATTAATGTTCAAGATTTGTGATAAAAGTGCGCACCGGGTCGTATGTGGGTGCTATGGTGTTATTTATCCATAGACAACATCATTAATTCTCTATCGGTGTACCTACGAGTTTTTTCACCTTTTTTATAACCTAAGTAGTATATTAATGACCTTCGATCATAATAAAATTAAGATGCGCGAGCGCACCAAAAGTGTCACCGCCAATGAAGGCTCCATTCGCAAAAAAACGCTTTGCCATTTTCGTAATTTAGAACCAATTAGTAGCTATCGTACGTGTGATAAATATGAGAGTAAGGAAATAGATATTGCACCTGTGTTTGCGCACTACACTTGAGCGTTATAAGGATCCGTTGACGTAGTTTAATTGGTTGGAGGATATTATTATTACTATTGCTTAGGTATAACCTATAGGTAGTGTAAATAAGTTAATTACTTATATCACCAACTAAACGGCATTTGTACTGTAATTGCTACAGTTAGATTGATTAGTTGTAGTAAGAGGATTGAATTACACAATGTGTCTTCGGGAAAGCAATTAGATTACAGTTGGTGAACGTGACGTCACAATTAAGTAGATCACTTTAGGCTAATGTCTGATAATGCTGTCTGATAATATGTAACACAAGTGCTTAATCTGCTTAGTACGGAGTCAGGTCAATGTCTAAATAATTCTATCAAAAACAAAGTTTACTGATGTTTCATGTAATATGTATCAATTAATAAGCAATAAACGTTATTTGTATTTGTATATTTTTCCTTGATTTAATATCTAAACATTTTCGAGAACTTAATACGACATTTCATCCGAAATACGTGAGTTTGCTCTTTATTTTAATTTATAATAACCATTATTAATTTGATTGAAATTGCTTTTAATCAAGACTGTTTCAATAAGGTATTTTGTAAAAAAAAAGAAATGAGAATTTCCTTAACTTCACATGTTACGAGATAATATTCAGAAAGTTGCACGCATATAGATAAAGAAAAAAAACAATAGGAAACTATCATAAACCAGCCCGAGTGGTGGTTACCGCCACCAATGGACAATTAACTTTAATACTTAAATATTTTTTAATTAAACAGTTAACTAAATTATCTAAACAGTCTTCAAAAGTATCCCCTCTTTTTTATATCTACCGAACATCAAACCAATTTAAACGTAGCATGATTGACACCGCCACACCGTGTCTTAAGTACAACAATATTCAATAAACAGATCCATAAAAACTCAACCCCCACAAGTTTATAACTAAATGCCCATTATTCCCCATTAATAGGTACATGAAAAAAACCCCACAGTGCTAATTAAAAAACAAAAAACAGAAAAAACGCAAAGACAAAAACGCCGCCAGAGATGGAAGCGAGATTAGCTAAAACAAAAAGATAATAACTATAAACAATAATAATCGACCACAAACAAGAAAAATGGCCGTTCAAAAGCGAGGGAAAGTGACCCCACCTGTCACTGAGTTGTTTTTTTTAGTCACCGACACGGAAGATTCATTTTGGCCGGAAGAATGCTATGGAATGCATCGTCAGTTTTCAAACAATATTTAATTAATTAAGAGCAATGTAGGCCATGGTGACTTTTCAAAGTTATTTTTATTTGTGAAATTAATGTCATGACGTACTGACTTATTATTAAAAACACAAAATAGGTCTTTTATTACGATTGTAGGTAAGTTTAGCATGAAATACAATAATAATAACAATTTAACTGTGCTAGCTTTTTTCATAGATTAAGATGATAGTGGGAATGCGCCTGCCATACGATGGGTCTCGGTTCGAATCCGAGCACACATCTGTATTTTTCAAATCTACCATCAGCTCGGCGGTGAGTATAAATATTGTGAGGAAACCCTCACGTTTCGGATAATTTCTGAAACGTGTAACCATGATTCAATTGGTTTAATTCCTTTGTTAAATGGTTGAGAGTCGTTTCATTGTAATTACTAGACTTCTCAAATCATGAATCATGGTCTAAGCGTATCCCGGGCTCCAAAGATAGCTTTAGATGAAACCGGAGAACACAACTATGACTCAACTCAACTGATTTTAAAATATTTTTGCCAATTATAAAAAGGTTCTTTACTAAAAAGAGGTTTGTGTCTTGTTGGCCGCAAAATGCATAATACTTACCTATTATGCGGTAGTTATTTTGTTAGGTAAAAGGTAGAGTAGTAAAGTATCAGCCTATAATACTGTCCGACTGCAGGGAAAAATCCACCATAGAAATACTTAATGTCATCGCTACTATGATGGGATTAGGCTTAATCACCACGCTTGCCTAATGCAGATTGGTGATCACAAGCCCGAGCTATGTTCGAAAATTCATAATATACTTTTTGCTCGACCCGGAATTATTTTTGTTTTTGTGGTCAATAAACGTAATTTATAGATATATTTATCCAAATATAAAGGAACTCTGAGAGTCAATTATTATTCTACAAACAACTTTATGTACAAATCGCAACTGCATCGGAACAGCACCCCAGAGTAGTTTCTTATTCTACTAAACAGCAAAGATCCAATTGCAATCCTGGGTACCAATGAAAGTTAATGGTTGCAAACAGCTATCATTAAAAATAAAACATGGTATTGCAATTAGTATTAACCTGTTCAGTATGTGATTACACGTAGGGACAGGTTAATCTGGAAAGTCTAGAAAATTCTAGAGGAACTAATGCGGTTTCGTGCCATTCCATACCAATTATCATGCCACTATAAATTATTAAGAGACGTTGACGCCATAGCTTATTTTCAGGGCTTTATTTATGCACTAGTGGCTCTCTCTCATTTCGTTTCGGTACATAGTTTTGCTATTAGTTCCAGTCTTTGCCAATAGATGGCGCTGTGGGCCGTTTACTTCGCGCAAGTTTTTCGTCTTTCCGGCTTCTCTCTCTATCTCTAAAATGCAGATGGAAAACACACGTTGGGTAGGACAGTCGGCTGAATGCATCGACAAGTCAGTGATGAAATAGGGCCTGCTGATCAGATCAGATCAGATAATTTGTTAAGAGGTAAATCTCATACCTAGTGAACTTCAAGGCAATATGCAAACCGGGAAAGCGATACACCAACGCGATGCAAACGACACCCAGCGCCATCTATTGTTACTAGTGTAAGTTAAGTTACTAGTCGAGTCGCTTGTGCTGTTTCACGCCCATTTGGGGAGAAGTCACATTGAGATGGGACACAGACTTTGTAGGGAGTGAAGAAACGCACCGGGGAAAGAGCCCTTAGCAAAAATCTGGTGAGCGTCTCCCAAGAGTCGGTCCGTATACCGAGACGTTAGGAAGGACCATGGGCTGGTGGAGGAGACCTGTGTCTAGTCTAAGTTAAGTCCCGAATCGAAGTGGGTTGGTTACTAGTATCAGATAAAAAAAATATTTTCACACGCCTCTCGAGCTCCCGTACTGTGATATAATCCTTTCGCCCGACAATCCGCCATGTTGGCACAACAGCGCCACTCGAGACGCGCACGTGACGGCGATAATGGGAACTAAGGGCCATTGAAAAAACTCCGTGTTCTATCAATGATCAGTCTATTGATTGCGTTTTTGCTTGGCTCGTGCTTTCTCATAATCTTACTATTTTGAGGAGATACTCAGTTAAAGTGCAGTCATATCAGTAACGGTAGGCCTAGTATACTTTTTCTTATCGGGAACAATATTGATGATATGAACATTATAAGGAAGCCCTTACTTAATCTTTCATTCAGATAGGTAAATATTTATAAAGAAGACACCGCTCATCATTAATATGTTCCACTTAATTAAGGCGATTGCGCTGCACTTGTTGCGTTAGAGCGAGATCGTGCTGCGCGAGGAAGAAATGGTAAGATTTTTTTTTATGTGATAGGTAGTACAGAAGCAAACGGATCAGCTGATGGTTGAGCGATCTCAAAATCTTTACCAAATTACGTTCGATGTGCGACACATTTTTGTTTGGAGTAGATTCTCTATATGTACTACAATCATTAACCACTAAGGCTGGGTATCGAGTCCATTATCCAGAGGATAAATTATAGCGCTACCTTGTTGTGCGTTTACATTGGTCGATATACGCCTTCCCCGTTCTCGCTGTGTCCAGAATCTCAGAATCGTACTAAGAGATTTCATACATTCGTCCATACAAATTTATAATTCCACTTCAATGTCGAGTGCACGAGAATTTATTTTTTAATTATGATTTTTTTATATTTGAGAATTTATTTATTATTTTTTATTTTTATGTCTATTTTTGGCTTATTTATAAGTCATTTGAAAAATGTTGTTCAGAATGATTGTTAGAAGACGAAAATAAAATGCGCCAGACAATCACACCATTCAACCTGGTCTCAAACTAAGGCAACCCCTGTACTAGGTAGAGTACCAGGTGACGATAATTGACTGGGGGCGTCAACCCAGAACACCTAGACCGAAGAAAACTTAGAAAATGTAGCTTCCTAAATGGACTTAACCGGGAATCGAACCTGGGACCTTTCGCCCTTCTGGCGAACCTTAGCCACTACGCCATCGACGCCGTCTAAACGTGGTTAAAAGGATGTAAAGATTCACAGATACACGTGCTAGGTGTATCTGTGAACATTTCAAGCCTCGAAATAATGACATAGACATATTTTAAATTTAATTGTACCCGCCGACTTTTATCCAACCCAGTAACAAGTAAACATTTGGATGTAGTTGTATAGGTAGGTCATATAATTGAAACGCACTACAAAATAATGACGGTTCATAAGTAGAACTCATTATGTAGAAGCCTGGAGCGTATTTCGAAACCTCATCTCATTTCCAAATTGAATTACAGGATGAATACGAGTTATTATTCCGATACGTAATGAGTAGGAAAATGTAGTCTTATAAGATGACAAAACATGATGCATTCGTCATTATGTAACTTGAAAAACGTCGTGAATGTTAAGTTAGTGCATTTTTGTGAGAGATCAAAAAGGTACATCTAGGTTTTAACAGCAACTCTCGTTCTCTTGTTGCATTTTTTGAGCAGACTCAAGAGCACGGGAGATATGCATGCAAGACATGCACGCAAGTTAAAAATGAGCATTTTTTCGACGGTTGTGTGCCAAATTTTTTAACATAGGAATAGAACTTAATACCATTGACATAATAAAGTCATCTCTTCGAAAAAATATTTTATGTAGATGTAGCAAATGCAAGATAAAAACTAACATGGTGTCAGTAATTGACTGAACAGAAAAAAAAAAACTAAACGTTTGCCCAATTGAAGTCACTGTTGCTATAAATGTATTGCTATGTAGCGTTTATCGACGTGTCTCATCTGTACTTCATACTGTACATTCATCGAAACATCGAAGACACCCCCTCTCCTCTCCCCCCTTTCCCAGGAAAAAGTTATCTCCAAGTTCAAACTAAGACATTCCGTAATGAAAGTATTGAGATGATAATAGCCGTAGACGTCCCCTTATAAACGAACGGCACAGATAAACAAAATCTAATAATAATTGTTCCATCTGAAAAACAAAGTTACCTGCTTAGATGCAAAACTTCTATAACGACAAGGTCATCATTAAGCGACATCAAAGTGTCCGAAAAAAAAACACCCAATAAAAGGAATTTCATTAAAAAAGACAGTAGCGTTAAAATTTAAATAGGTACGACGTTCATTCACGCGGAAAATAAAACAGTACACACGCCTCGGGCGGAAAAACGTAGCGAGAAATCCCGGCAAGACGGGTAACGTAAACATTGCAGAACACCAATAAAGTACTGTACAAATGCTGTCTGTCCACTGGACACAAGCCAGACGTCCGCACTCCATTCAACCCGTGCCATGATTAATCTCGTCGAGAAGTCACACAACCTGAATTTACCTCAATGAGTACCTCGCATTTCAACGCCATAAAGAATAATCCAGACTGCGGACCCCAACCGCCGACCCAACTCACTTACCCGCAGACCTCCTGCTCTCTCTTGCCCGCGTCCTCGCGGGCCGAAAGAGACAAGGGAAGCTCTGACAGCGCGCCCTCTATTCATTAGTAGTGATTACGCCACGGGAGGAATTGACATCTGGGACGTCGAGGGAAGGCGGCCGAGATTTCCCTCTGAGGTTTCTGCTAAATTTTAACGGAGAGTTCGATGAAATATGTACGAGTATATTGTCGCGAGCATGAGGCAGGGAATAGCGGAGGCCGCAAAAAACACCCTACGAAATGTAAGCGATGTTTCTAAGAGCCGCAAAAGTGTTTAAGATAAAGACGCGCTTATTTACATTTTATACAAAATTCGCGTAAGTAATTTCGCTTGGCATAATGTTGCGTATTTGAATATAGTGAAGGTTGAACTTACCTAGTGCAGTGCTGGCCATTCTCATAGTCTGGACTTGCATGTCTTCGATGGAGCCTTGGGCTAGCTTCCGCTTCCTGGGTCTGCCTTTAGGACTGGGACCGCTTGAGTAGAACTGGGAAGGAGACTCGCCTTCGCTGTGAAGTTCTTGGCATCTGTTGAAGATTTAATGAATGTATTATATTGCACATATACCTACATAGTCATCTTAACTGAATAGTTAGTAGCATTTAAGACTACGTTTGTCAGGCTTATTTTTACCTGAACCTTAAAGATACTGTTTTATGTTTCAGAAATATCACATTTTACTTTGACAGAAAATAGCGAATGATATTTTCTTCTGAGAAACCTATAATTAGTTCCAAGAACCACTGAGAGCTTTTGAAGAAAATCTCCATAAAGATCCTTTGCCCAGTAAAAATGAAATGAAGAATGAAATATAAATACGACTGAAAATACTCCTGTTAATTTATATAATACAGGGTGGTTATACATTTACATCCTTTTGACCACGTCTTTTACCAACCATTTTGAACAAAATTCACTCAATGACTTTTGGAAATACTTATGCATAAAATAGTTTTTCGTACAAAGTCAGTCACGCGACATATTCATTTTGCATGGAGAGTTGAAATTTTTACGAATTTTCTTAAAGTCGTAGAACAAAATGTTGTACAGAAGGGTTATTAGTAGAAGATATTGTTATGGATGTAAATATTCACTCATACACAGATTGTGTAAATTTCAATAACTATGTACAGATAATTAAAAATAAAAGTACCCTTTTTTGATAGATAATCTTTAATGAAAAATCTCAAAGTTCTTAAGCTCGCAGCGCAGCAATTGCCAAAATTGTATGGTATTTTTTTAACATGTTTAAAAAAGTCATCTTTTTTTCCTGGAAAAATTTTGATCGACATTGATTTTCGTTGAAAACATATGCGCATCATCTCCAGAGTATCCCTGTATAAGATTTTTATACTAGATACATTTTTCACCAGCCATCTGTACAAGTTTGCCATTAAAGAATTGCTTTGTGAGAAAGCATCCGTTCGATAAATATGGTCCCACCCCACCTGTTAATAAGGTCGATTGTGCCTTTTGAGGTTCGCCTTCTAAAAACCAACAAATACGAAGCCACTGCTTCTTGGAAACTTTTCCCGGTTTGAGAATCTTATTTGCAACAATATTTCAATCTTAGAAAGGCGGAATGAAAATACTGATATGAAAATTGTATATTAAAGAATCGTCCGAGTGTAGCAAGATAAAGATTTTTTTGACGAGGACTACTTCGGAGTATTTTTAAACGGAGTCATTCGGGTATGGGGTGGTCGCCGGCATGACGCCAACGCTCTAAGCACAAAATAAAGACTTTGACACAGAAGGCTGACTCAGCCTTGATTTGAATTTAGAAGAGTTCGTTGACATATGCTAGGGTTGTTCCCGGCATGAGTACATAAGCGCGCGGCCTCTACCATAGACCTCGACAGTTTGACAATCTTATGTCATAAGTTAGGATTAATGTGGTCGAAAAGGCGTTTTTGCCCGTTAGTGCGCATGCGTGAGTACATGACATATTTTTAGCTCTTAGTGGGCAGTTAGCTTTCTGTCTCAGAGTCTTTATTTTGTGCTCTAAGCACCCTAGGGGGTTACACTTAACGTCGTAGCGTGGATGGCTAATCAATGAGATTGGCCATCACAGCCTAAATATTGGAGAGGAAACATTATTTATTCTTAAGAAAATAATTCACTTAAAAACATCATCGATGGGTTAGGAACTCGAACCTACAACCATCCACAGTAAATAATGTAGGTATACATTAACTATATCCAGGAAACATTATTGCAAATATTTGACTATCAGTTAAGATGAAACTACTAAATGAATAATTGTATTTTTACACTTAAAAATTCATCGATGGGTTGAGGTGGGAACCTCGAAACCTACAAAACGACGTAATTCGTTGGCTTAGTAAGTATAATTGATAGTACAGCCACCCGGACTATGGAAGGTTGTGGGTGTGAGTCCCATCTGAACGTATCGAAGAATAAATGGCAAGGAATTGCCATAACAAAAATACAATTATTTATTCTATGATTAACACTCACCTGTACACACTCATATCATCATCACAGTATTCGTCCAGACAGGCGCTGTCGTAGTGTGGCCTGCAGTAGACGAGGCCGTCCCGCATTCCGAACACGTCACCCTTCGACAGCAGCGTCCCGCACGCCACGCACGGTGAAGCAGGTGAGGTGGTACACCATCTCCCGCGCCCGCATCACCAGCTCGTTGGCCGTTATCCCGTTCCCGCATCTGGCGCATCGCTTCACACAGAACAGCCTGGAACAAGGGCACTCATGGGAGAATATACAAGTTTGAACTGGCACCTGGATTACGGGTCTGACCACGCCTCCGTTGGAGCCGTAAAGTCCTTGAGTGGACCGCGACTCGGTAAGCGTAGTGTTGGACGCCCTGCGAAAAGACGGGATGAAGACATTCGAAGGCTGGCTGGTGTGGGTGGAAATCGGGAGCTGTGGCGTGGATTAGGGGAGACATATTATATACCCAGCAGTGGACGAGTGTGGGTTGCTGACCACGCCTCGGAATGAATGGGTCCGCTCGAGTGTACCACGGCCTCACAGGAGACCGACGTGCAGCTGAATCTTCAGTCAGACACACAGTACAGTGTGTCTGACTGAGGATACCAGAGGCCCAATCAGGGGAGCGCAATTGTGGACTCCACTGTTGTTACCATAGACATCCATGGGCGGTGGCAATCGCGTACCATCAGGTAAACGGGTTTTTTCATACGAGCCTTTTTTTCTTGATTTATTTATTCTAAGATTCTGCATCAAAGTATTCTTTATTTGCTTGTACGCTGATTTCAACATTTTGGGAAACAGTCGCAGCACCCTACTCCGTTTTTAACATTATTTAGATTTAGTTTTTATTCATGGCTTTTTCTTGTATTTTCGTTTCTAAAATATAGGTACCTACTTTTTTTTTATCATTATATATTTTGTATCTAGCATCTTTGGGGCGTCCTTATGTTGCACTTTTTTGTTCTAAAACCTTTTCTTTTTGTTTACATAAGCATCGTTCAGATCCTTATACCTGAACAGCTTGCACCCTCAGTCAACCTCAGTGTCAATCAAACGGGAATAATCGGTGCGCTCATCAGCACACCCTGTATTACCTCTAGGGTTGCCACTGTATGACAATAAAACAGCTAACTATTAATAAGGCGCCTGCAATGAAATTACGACTTTCTGCGGCGGAACAGGGGACTAATTCTCGTGCACTGGACATTGAAGTCGAATAAGAATTTTGTATGGACGAATGTATGAAATCTCTAAATTCGACTTCAATGTCGAATGCACGGGAATTGCCTACCAGAGTACCAGACAGGCTGACCTAATTGCGTGTGAAGTTGTGACCCTGACTTATACGCCAAAGGTCATGGGCTAGATACCATCCCACACTTGTGTTTTTCAGTGACTGAGTGTATAATATTATGTATTGAAGTATAATATTTTTGTGTCCCCTGTTTTGATACGGAATCTTACCTAAATATGTTGATTTGTAAAAAAAAACTTTTTTAAATTTAGTGTTTTTTTATTGATGGAAATAAAAATGCCACGAAGGCTTAATAGAAGTTTGAAGTTGTTTCGATTAAAACACGGCACGTTTATAAGTGTTTCTGTTTGGTTTATACATCTCGTACCAAACCAACCAACCCACTAGGCAACGATATATTAACGCCATTTTTGACCTATTAGGTGTCATTGATAGTCAAAGACTTGTTTCACAATGTATAGAATTGGACTACAACGTCTAGTGCACGAGAACTGACCCCCAGACCCTAAATGCCATAAACCATCTCGATTTTTTTTCAGACTTGTTTTTAAACTTTCGCGTTGCAACAACTACGTTACAACAGCCGTGGTCACAAGCGAACACTCTCGCTTCGTTCGCTTGTGACCACGGCTGTTGTAACGCAGTCGAAACGTCAAGCAGTAAGTACTAGAATGTACTTATTAATTTTCGTCGCGTTTAGTCCCGTTTATATGAAGTATTTTTTCAGACTATTGGCACGCACCGTTAGTCTAAAAGTACCAGGCCGTGATCTCGGGGTCCAGGTCGAGGAAAAAAATTGTTTAAAATTTTCGAACAAAGCTCGGATTTGTGATCACCAATCCACATAAGGCAAGCGTGGTGATTAAGCCTAATCCCATCATAGTAGCGATGACTTGATTTCTATTATGGAAGCGTTTACTCTACAGTGGGATAGTAGGATAGGCGGATACTTTTACTTTACTGTTGGCACCCCTATCGCGGCCCGCGCCCACACAAACAATTAGACCATATGCTAACCCACTAAGGGGAAGCTCATCAAATCGTGTCAAATTTGACCCTCGACTCCGATAATTATGTTAGTCATAGTCATATTGTATTATACAGTCATTCGACGGCCCGTTTAGCGGAGTGGCTTGAGCGCCGGGGGAGACGTAAGGGTCGCGGGTTCGATTGCCGCACAAATGTTTGTTGGCACAGGGTATCTTCAAAACTTTGTTTCTCGCATTTTATATGAATTGAATTATTCGAATATTGTTTAAAACGAAATTTCGAACTGTGGTTTAGTGCTATTACTTTCTAGATGTTAAATTGCAAAATAAGTCACAATAAGGTGGGGAAATTCTCACAAAGACTAGCTTTAGCCCCCCCTTGTTATGGGGGGGTTGGTTAAAAGTTATTAAATTTGTGTGACGTATTCATGGATGGACCCACATATAAGTTGTATTACGTTGATAAATGATTTATGAACAATTTTTTAGTATATTTTTTGACGCACTGGTAATTATAATAATGTAGTATGTGCGTTACTCGATTTATCAACTTTTATCAGAGCTTTATCGTATTTTTTACAGTCGATATGCTCGTTATCAGGTAATATTACTAGATTAGCTAGTATGATATAAAACATTAAAAAATAATATGCCTATCTGTAGAAAAAACCGAGATAAACTAAAACTTTAACTTTCATTTTGAATCAGCACCGACGTACAACGTACGCCGACACACGCATTATTTATCAGGACAACAAACAAGGCACACATTAACGTTATTGTAATGGTGATAAGGTTTTAAACTTCAATATTCAGTAAATATTTTACCACGGAACCCTAAAAAGGGTCAACTTGACACCTACAAATAACAATGCAAACACATCGACAGGTGTGAGAACGAACAAATGTGCACTAGGAAAGATACTGGGTCCAATACAGTCCCCTTAACGACCCCTTCCGCTCGGACATGACAGCAACCTACCTACACATTTATCGATCCTTTTGTAAATACCGACAAAGTCATGTGGCCTTTTGAATTTATATGCGAAAATGGCACTGTAATCGATTTCTGGAAATTAAAAGTGTAGAGAGATAGTAATAAAATGGAGTCATATTTTTCTATGTAATACGAGTAAGTAGGTACTGGCCACCGCCCTTTGCCAACCATAACACTAGTAGAGTCACCAGAATCTCCTAATTGTATCTAACTGATAACTATTATGTATCAAATAGGTAACTATTAGATGCTACACTAAGTATTGTTCGAATCTTCAAAGCATGAAATCAAAGAGAAACACTAAATTTTTGTGTAGGATGAGGAATAGGTATTATAGAACCTCACGGTACTTGAAAGTCATTTTATCTACAGCCATGTCACAATCTTCAAATTAAAAATCCAAAGGTTCCACAACCCAGACCTAATTTGGAAGTATGTTGGATCTAACTTTTACTCACGTCAACAATTTAAAAAATAACTGTAGCATAAAGTGAAAAATCGGACCTTTAACTTTAACATTTCAACACACTTATTTTTTAAATTTTCTTTAAAGCCTTGGTTACAACCATGGTATTGTGTAAACCCAGTCAGAATGTGTTTACCTTTGAGTGCTTAATTTGAAGGATTGGGCTTAACTAAAACAGATAGGTTACCAAAAATAATATAAATATTATGTAGTTAGTAAAAAAAAAATATCCAACATCTAAAACCAAAATTATTTCATAAACAACAATTTAGTAAAATGTAATCATTTCACGAGCTTATGTCGTATTTCAGGATGAGTACTAAGTCTGCATAAATGGAAACCTAGCTTAAAGTAATTAACATTTCGCATTTGCAGAATCGCTTTGCATCGCAATACTGACAGTGTTCATTTCGAATGGATGAATTCGCAGAAATTTCAGCAGTTCACCATATTTAAACTACACAGTAAAATTAAATTATATTTACACATTTGATGCAGACGGGTTATTCTCCTGATGTGACTCTTTCTGATCTAACTTTCGTGGTAGGACTGCCACGAAAGTTAGACCTGGAAGACTCAGGCCACGAAAGCTAGACCACGAGTTCAAAAAAAAACAATCCAGTACTCCTCCAAACTTTACTTCAGGATCTTAAAATATAGATAATAGTAATATTAGTTATGGAACAAGACTTTGATCTAGTTGATGTATTTTAAGATTCTGATGTTAATTTTAGAGAGATTTTAGATTTGAGGACTGCCATGAAAGTAAGATCTCGAAGAATGATCCAGAAAAGGTAATCCTATGAAATTTGAAAGCAGACACTACAAAAACTTTAGTCAGAGTCAGTGGTGGGTCTGACTGTGAGTAAATCTTTGGGAACAGAGGGTCTTCAACGAAACGGGATTCACAACCGAGTGTTTATTCACATCCCTTTCGCACGTGTAGTTTCTTTTGTTTGTTACGACAGACTTATTCTTCCTTCGTTATGAAGTGGTTTCGTTAAAGGCCCTCAACAGTTACATCCGTTCTGTTCAGTCAATTTGTATAAGAAGGATCAGTTTATTTTTTCAAATTTTATAAAAAGAAAAAAATCAGAACAAATTTTCTACAAATGACTTAAATACGTGTTTACAACTTTGATCATAGAAACCCTGATACCCTAACAGCGTGAACTCATTAAAAGTGTTGCCACCATTAAAGGCTCCATTTGCCAAAAAAATGGTATTGACAATTTTGGAATTTAAAACTAATCACTATGAACTAAGATCAAAAATTAAATAGGTACTACTTTTTTATATTCAAATTCAACGGCAAACTAACAGCGCTGTTGTGATCACTTTTTGAAACGCTTTCAGTATTTATCAGAGATTTCATGATCTTAGATTCAAAAGGATATAACTATTCCCTGATTCACCTAGATTGTGCCTAGATACACCAAAGACTGGTGTCAGGTAAACCATTCAGACAGAGAGAGACAAGATTATTCTTAGTACAGGTAAATATCATTGTCCCTATGTATAAAATGTCTATTGTTAAATAAGTTCTATTTTAATTAATAAAGTTTTATTATTTATTTTTTTTATTCATTTCTGACATCAGCCTGTATACTCTTGGGTTACCCAGCTTACCTGTAATAGTCCTCCTTGCAATAGATGTTGCCATCCCGAGAGAAGCATGTCAGCTCGGTGTCCAGGGGTAGCCGGCACTCGCGCAGCGCAGGCAAGCCCCGTGCCACTGCCTGTCCACTGCTAGGAGGTAGTACCTGCCAGAATAAAAGAAATAGTCTAAGAAAGTTTCCAAGAGTTAAGGTAGCTCTGTAGGTAGATGTGGTTATAGTGGATTTATGAAAATTTGAGGGGGTTGAGATAAAAGAGGCAGGGGAGGGAAGGAAGCTCCGTGCCGCCGCTTATCCACAGGAGGTAGTAGTACCTGCCAGAATAAAATAAATAGTCCAGCAAAGTTCCTAAGCAGTGGTAGCAGAGTAGATAAATGTGGATAGGTTTAAACCGAGCATGTACCCTGGATTTTTCTAATCTATGGGTTATGCAAGGAAGGCCCCTGTGATAATGGATTTATGAGAATTTGAGGGGGTGAGATAAAAAAGCCAGAGAAGGGAAGGAAGCTCCATGCCACTGCCTGTCCACTGCTAGGATGTAATCTTTCAATTTTATTTTTTTATGTGATAGATGGCAGACGGGCAGATGGATCACCTGATGGTAAGCGATTGCCGCCACCCAAAGACACCTGCAGCACTAGTAGATTCACAATTGCACTGTCAACCTTTAACCCCCTTTCCCCCCAATAGAGCCTCCGGTACCCCCAGTCACTCGACGAGATCGCAGGTGCAGCTTCATGCCTGTTTTCTGTTAGGCCGTGATCATTCCAGTGACGCCAACCCATTCATGCCGAAGCATGGCTCTACAGATAACGGTTTGACCTTACCGATCTTGTATCCGTCCCCCGCACCCCGCACACTCGTCGGGGACCGCAGGCGACCCCTCCGAGCTCTCCCGTTCCTTTAACATGGTGTCCTGGTCGCCGTGACTCGTCGAACTCGACTCTGTGTCTCAAATAACAAGGTTCACATCCCGTGCCGGCTCCTCACTGCCGTTCTGTGGAGCCATCGTAGCAGCCATCTGCTTTCACTGGGTGTACCTGCAGACAAAAACTTGAGGTAATATTACGTAAATTGCCCTAGTAGGGCTTTTCCTCTATTAGAAAGTACAACGAAGGTACCTACACACCTAGACGTAATAGATATTTGCTATTGGTATTTTTACGACACGATATTGTTGTTGGAAAAACAAGAAAGTTACGTCTCATTTTATAACCATACAATAACTGAAAGTTTTATAACAATACAATACTCACCTTGTATTAGTTAGGCACTAAATTATGTGATAGCTACTCTTAGAGCTATTTAAAAAATATACTTTTAGTGCTATAATGTTAATGTAGCTTCGTTTTCAACCCAACACTACAAAGGGTTTTTACCTAGTAGAAGTTGTATGTCTGAACTATTTGTTAAATCTTATTACTTGCTTAATATTCCAATTTATTTCGTTTGTAAGATTATTGTAATTAACTTAGTAAGAGCTGTGGATTTTGTGTAAAAATAAAATAAATACATTTAGCATGCCCTACAGTCTTTTACGCCTTAGATACCATGTCATACCCGGCACTTAAAAAAAGCATTTGGGTTCCACTCTAGAAATTTTACTCCAAATCCTTTTTGCTAAGTAAATTGAAAGCACATGCCTTAGTTTTCGGGAAAATACGGGACCATTCATAGAGTAAATCAGTGCTTGTTTCCAAAACAAACAATCTCAATAACAACTACATTTAAAGATCCTATCGTCGTCACATAACGAAACCTGACCCAACCACATACTTTACAAACGAAGCGCATGGAATATGTATGTAAAATAAATATTTATATAATATTCCATTTAAAACCCTACTTAGCATATCATTTATTATTCCATGTGTCCTGCGCAAATCGGCATCTCTGCGCGGTATACAATAGGTTCAGGGCCGAATCGCGTAAGGCCCTACGGGGCCCAAGCCATCGTTGTTAGGTGTCTAGTATTTCATGGGGAAATGTTATGTCTTGGTGAGTTTTTACGTAGTTAATACATGAATAAATAAAAAAAACACACAACATCTCATATTGACCTTTTTTTTTTTTATTTCCCAGGGGAAACCATCATGGCCTTCACCTTGCCACATGTGGGGGACCTGACTCTAACACTAAGTAGCTAAAGTACTTGTGTTACAGATATTAGACAACACAGGAACACAAAAATATTATAATACTTAAAACTTATAATATAACCCAGACACTGAACAAACACAAGTGTTCATCACGCGAATGTTTGTCCACGGTGGGGATCAAACCCACGACCTTTGGCGCATAAAGCAGGATCACTACCAAATGCGCCATCCGGCCAGTCAGTCAGATATGACTGCGTATTGCTGTTGAGGTGTTGATTTTAGAGGATTTGCATTGACCATTCATTATATTGGCCGTCGCGCGGTGACGCGGTCAAGCGGGTGGTAGAACAGCCACCCGGTATGTGGAAGGTTGCGGGTTCGAGTCCCAACTGAAACCGTCGATGTTTTTTTAAGTGTACTTATTGACTTGGTGAATGCTTAGGTCCCCGCCACGCCTTGAGGCGGCCCTGTATGGTTCTATAGTCCTATAGAGTTTTATTGGTATGTTAAAGCTCCCTTTGGAAGACAATGGGGAGGCCTTTTTGTATTTTTTGTACAGTCTTTCTATATATTACTATAAGGTAAAGTTAAAAGTAGATAGTGTTCAAGTGAACAGGTTTGGATGCAGTTATCATTTGGTAGACGGTTTTGCTTTCCTTCTTTTTATGGTTTGATATAATACGAACCATAATAATAACATTTTAGCAGTTCATTAATTATAATGATAATGTGTAAATAAACTTTAATTGGCACTAAAGGCATCGCAAAACCAATAACCTGTCACCCCACACATAGATATACGGTTGTTAGTTTATAACCGTAAAGCGTAGGAAAAAATCCATTAATTATACTAGTTAGTTGTTCACTGAGCAAATCTAAACCATTTTATTGTTTGCGTATTTCATCGAATCTAAAAGCTCTCTTTTTAGATAAAAAGGTAATTAAGTTTTTAGTGCTATCGATATAAACTTTAGATATGAACAGTCAGCCACACATCAGGTTACCACAACCTGTCAAATTTCCTCAATTGATATTCAACCTAATGTGTGTGACAGTAAGATGAGAGTCGATTACAGACTTTTTTTTTTATTGCCGAAGTAGGCAGACGAGCATGCGGCCCATCTGATGGTAAATGGTAACCGCCGCTCATAGACAACAACAATGCCGAGGCAGTCATGCCGCTGCCTACCGATAGTTTTGTATAAGTAGGTACTTTGATATGGGGCTGTACGTAGGGTACTTACACAAATTCTCACTATCAAAATGATTGAAAAATTAATCCCAGCAGTACTGGCATTAGTTGTATTACATATGTAGGTAATTTTGTGTATTAGACTGTAGGTGGTATAGGAACCAAAATCATAGTAATAAAAATTATGGCGATTAAAAAGAGTAACTGACGAGATTCTTAAGAAATCAAATCAGAATCAACTTTCTGATTTCGGTGGTAGAATCGCATTATTTCAATTAATTTTTACTATATCTTATGTATCAACAGAGTCATAATATTAATTACATACATGTAAATTATGCCTACATTATCTAAAAATAAATAGATTTTAAATATTTTTTCGTCGTATCAAGATTTGTTGGTGCTGTTTGCATAAGCCTATGCAAAAAATATTAATTTAATTTTGAATTTTCATCAAGACTTTCAAGGCGTTTTTGCTGTACCTAGGATTTCTATGAAGCTTTTTCCCAACAAGCAATCCTAACTCGAACTTACAATGTCAGTTAGAAAACTTAATAACGACAAAGTTAGTCGTGAAGAAGTTTGTTCATAAAGCTACTGAGAAATATCATGAATACCCTTTGTCGACATTATAAAACTTGTAGTAAGTACACATCTCTGCGATATCAATAAACCGATAGTTCAAAGAAAGAATGTTATTGTGCAGTACAAAGAGAGTGGAATTTCAAAAAGAATCAAGACACTGGAAATACGACTTGTGTATGTTTGCATACTATTGTATTATAAAAAAGGGTTTCCTCCTACCGATATTATACTATGTCAAAGACGGACAATTGGGCATTTGACTAATCTCGATATAGTAAAAATATGGTGATACTCTATCAAAATATTGGTAAATAAGAACCAATGGCCAACATTTTCAGTTAAAAATATAACGTCTAGCTGGTTTTGTGAGCATTCAAAGTTTCATGGGCAAGTCCATTTTTAAAGTATAAATTAAAATAATATATATATCATTGAACTACCCGTACATTTTCCACCAACTTTTATTATAAAACCATTTACTTAAACGAAATATTTGATATAGCTACCAAACAAAATTTACTAGACGCGCACACAGCACCAGTGGAGTCAAAAGTGCGCTGCCAACCTTTTAACCCTTTTTACTCCTCGTGCCTCTGATACCCTCAATCAATGGGCAAAACACTGCGGTGCTTTGCGCCGGTTTTCTGTGAGGCCGCGGTATCACTCCGGTCGAGCTGACCCATTCATAAAGCGTGGTACTCCCACGGTCAAACTTCTCGTATTTACCCATTTTTTTTGGAAAATTATCAAATGCAATAAAAACCCATTGCTAAAAATCACTCTGTTTAATAAAACCTAGTAGCATATTAAAACCCAGCGGGAAGCGTTTTTAACAATATTTATGTTCACGATAAGTCTGCTCGATGTTAACTATCATGAGGTATTTGAAACAACCGGAATGAGGACGTTTGTACATTATAATAAAGTTACAGGTGGTACTCATTTGTAAGCGTAGCCATCAAGGTCGATTTGGACGACCTCAAATTGGGGTTTAACAGCTCTTCAACCGCAAAGGGTTTCGATTGGGTCGACACTGGATTGTAAAGAAAAAAACAAGTAAAAAACTAAATCCCAACTACGACAAAAAACGACGCTGAAAAAGTATAAAACAAGCCTTCGTTGTCAATTTACAATAATGGCATACAATACTATTCTGAAGTATGCAATATTCACTATGTAGAGATAAATGTTCATGTTTGGAAATCCGCAGTCACACGTTGTCAAAGTGCTACGGTAGGTAAGGTAGGTATATGAACGTGTGTCTACGCCTTTCCAAACATGAAAACAGATGAACATACATACATACATACAAAGCCTGTCAAAATCATAACCCTCCTTTTGCTTTGCCGTAGTCGGGTAAAAAGTAAGGTCCCATCCCAATGCAGGGCACTTCATCAGCCTTCCATCATTAAGTTGTACTACAAAAATGCCTACTTCTCAAGTGTAGGTATCTATTTCTTTTTTCCCATCAGGTGGTTCTAACTTACTGTTTTTTTTTTGTTTACTCAAAAAACTTCATACAAGTAACATTACAGGTTTCCCCAATGCGATAGTGAAGATTACATTAGTACTTAATTTACTTATTGTTCACTATAACAAATGACAAACAAAGTAGCTTCACAAAATATATATTGACACAGAAGGCTGACTGCCCACTAAGACCTAAAAATATGTCATGTACTCCTGCATGCGCACTAACGCGACGGGCAAAAACGCCTTTTCGACCACATTAATCCTAACTTATGACATAAGATTGTCAAACTGTCGAGGTCTATGGTAAAGGCCACGCGCTTACGAGTATGTACTCATGCCGGGCAACAACCCTAGCATATGTCAACAAACTCTTCTAAATTCAAGATCAGGTCAAAGTCTAACTTCTGTGTGTAATTATTTTGAGCACTAAACATATCAACGGTCCCAGAGACTTAATGCTTTGGTGCTTAGTTCTCAAGACCTATTTTTGTGCAATAAAGTGAATCAAATTTTTTCCCATCGGGGGGCCAATGCTTTGGTGATATAAAGCTCTGATTCACGGAACACCTGAGGTCTAAATCAGTTGTGTAAGCAGGCTAGACGCCCGCGCATAATTTTCTCGGTCCGGCGACGCGACGTCGGATGCGACGTTCGTGACTCGCCCCACCTACCGCCGCTTGCGCAGGTACAGTCAACAGCAAAAGTAGATGATCAAAATCAAAAACTCTATGTACTCACAATTGAGCGGAGTTCGCGTCAGAACTGTATGATGTCAAATTCATACAGTTCTGACGCAACCTCCATTATAGCCTCAAAGTCATTCATACAGTTCCGACGCGAACTCTGCTCAATAGTGAGTATAGAGTTTTTGATTTTGATCATCAACTTTTGCTGTTGACTGTACAGACGGCAACACAACAGGTTACAATCTGTCATTTCTTATTTCATATCGAACCCAACGCGTCTGACATAGTGTGTGTTGTCTGTAGACAGCCACACTTCAGGTTCCCACCTGTCAAATTTCTTAATGGGGATCCACACTGCGAATTTATCCCGCCAGATGGCGCATCGTCTATTCGGACACTGTCAACTGTCAATTTCATACATATTCATGATTCCTAATCAGGTTTCTTTTATTAAGACCCAAATGTGCCACTGTGTTCAGCACCAGGCTGTTTAAATCGTGGTAATGACCTTTTCCCAAAAGACACCCAGTATGGGAAAAAAATGGAAAAGAGAAAAAAAAGAAAGAAACTTTTTTAACTCTTCTTTAAGATCCAGCACTTTCCAAATAGAATACATCTAAAAAATTAACCAAACACACAGTATTCGCTAATAAACACTAGAAAATAACAAAATTCTGCAATGCAAAAATATATCTGTGCGTGACTGTACTGAACAGCTGAATTGGTCCGATTAAATCAAATCTTGACCAAGTATAAAAAATACCAAAGACTTGTGCTCTCGTAATGGTCGTTTTAAGTAGTTTTAGTTACTTAGATGCACCAAATTCCTTAATATCATTTTATAAGTAAAAATGTCATTTGAGTAAAATTTAGCTTTTAGGATTTGTAAGTGATACTGTTTAGACATTTTGAATCAATTTTCTTTCATAAAAAAAACTTGTTTTAGTCAATGTCGGTCATCTTACATCTTACTAGTCACTTACTCGTAGTATGGGTGAGTAAAAAATGCTTGTAAAATTAAAAAAACCTGTAAATGCTGACCTAATATTCTACCGCTGATTCGGGATGTATAAACGGAACCCGTAGACACTAGCAAAAGGAGTAAGTGGCTGCTAACATTTTAACCCCCTTTCCCCTTTATTGGGCCTCAGGTACCCTGACTCACTTTGCTTCGCGCCGGTCTGCTGTAAGTCAGTGGTATAAATCCGGTCGAGCCTGTCGGCATGAATGCCGAACTGTGGCTCTCCCTCGGTCGTAATTACAAATTATACCACAGAAATACTTAGAGCGATTTTCCTCACAATAGCTCAAGTTATTGCTGTTTTATCTCGAATAGCTATAACAAGCCCCAATCAGTCTTTAATTGGTAGGTACCTACATAAAGTGAACAATGAATTTTAGTTTTATTGTATTTGTGAGTCGATATTACTTTACTTATAAAGGTGGGTTCATACTTTTAATTAGTAAACTCAAACCTAAAAATTTATTTAAGCTACAAATGTCGAAAATGCTGCTCAAACATTATCAAAAACACCATATGCCATTAGTTACGATAGTTAGATATATAGAGTAATTTAATAGAGGATTACTATTAATGCATAGAAAATAAACGCTTTTTAATAAATCCATTGTTATGTCATGTTTAAGTGCACGTATACTTATCCGCATGCACACTTGTGCACATTATGACCTGTGAATGTTTTGGGCACCATAACCTAAAATAGGTAAGATATTATTTACAAGTGTCAATTTCCTAATGACCTAAAGGTCAACTAAGTCTAATCTAGTTCCAATAATATTAATTAGCTAGGTAATCAAATTGAGCCCTAATTAGCTACTGAAACCCGATCTAGCCAAGACAAAGGCACATCTAAGTTCTAACAAAAACTATCCACAAAACCTTCTCCAGTGACCGCAAACGAGTATTATTTATAACCACAAAGATGTGTGTACACAAACAATAAAAAGTACATAAAAGTACAGCTGTACACATAAATAAAACACAGTCTATGGCCCAAATTACATAGTAATGTAAGCTATAAATTCTGTTTAAAACTTGAGAATTCGTTGCTTCTGTTACAAAAGTTAATTAGCTTAATTTTTTATTAAATTGGTTTTTATTCTGGGGTTATAAGGATTGCTCCCTGGCTGCGGTGGTGTGCGGGCTGAGGCATAATTTTGTTGTTGGCCAATTAAAAACCTTTGGAGTAATTTACACACGGGTCCGAGAGCGGCGTGCGTGACGGCTCACTGCAGAGTGTTAGGGTGGCTGCATGCTGCACGTGTTTTGAAAAAACCGGCCAAGTGCGAGCTGGACGCGGCCATGAAGGGTTCCGTAGCAGAAAGTATTTTTTTTTATTGCTGAAGTAGGCAGACGAGCATGCGGCCCATCTGACTGGTAAATGGTAATCACCGCCATATCATCATTAATCATCATCATATTTCATTTCATATTTGGGTTGTAGTAGTAGTAAGTATCAGCCTATACTGTCCCACCGCAGGGCAAAACCCTTCATCATAGAAATCTATGCATCGCTGCTATGACTCTACATTTGGGCTGAATGAACGAAAATTCTGGTATACGATTTGTGACGTATTATGAAAAAAACTACTCACTAGATTTAGTTCAAACCATTGCCATTAGTAGTGTTTATGGTCATCAAAGTCGTAAATATATTTTTAGTTCTATATTTTCCTTATTTTGGAAATCAGAGGCAAGAGGTGGGATTCATTTTTCCTCTTTGGAAGTGTTTCTCTGGCAGAGAGATAGTTTAGCAAAAAAAAAAGAAACATCAAAATCATTTTTAAAGAACTATTTATAGATAACCTGTTTTTTTTTCATACAACCTATTTTGTGTTGGACTTACGGGTTGGATGAAAAGAAAGAGTTTCAGTTCTAAGTATGAGGAACCCCATTTTTTTTTATTTCTGTAAACTCTCAATACGTTAAAAAAAATTACTTACCAAGTTTTAGCTGTTACATTTTCGAAAAAAAGGCTGTGAAATAGGACGGACCAACAGACAGACAGATATAACGAACCTATAAGGGTTTTAGCCTTTTGGGTACGGAACCCCAAAAAGCTTAAAACTGGTGATGTGTTTTTGTACCTACTATAAAGATAGATACTCGATATTGTACAAAAGGTTACCGAAGGAATTACTTTAGCCAAATGTTGATAATTTTTCAGAAAATGTATAGGTATTTTTTTTGTTGTTGCGTGGTCCATTCTCTTGGGCACTTTAATTCTGCCAATGTCAAATCGCTCAACGTATACCTCTCATTTTGGAAAAACATACGCAATTTACCAATGAACTAAATTCGCCAGATACAAGCACGTTATAATCTAACTGGCTATTACAGTATTTTAAGCAGTCCGATCATGAATGACCCAGAAAAAGTCAAAGAGATTACGTTCAGAACCTAAAATTATTGTGCCTTCATTTGTATTGTATAAAAGGCTTTGTTTGTATCAATTTAACACCTTTATTTAACAAAAAAAGTCCCTATTCACCGCTCTTTTATTAAAATTAACGTATATTTAAATTTGCTACTAATTAACATTCTTGAAGCCTATTAAAGTATTTGAGTGGGCACGAGTGTTTGTTCATAGTACTTTGTCGTTGTTAATCTACGGATAGTGCGAAAACTACACTATACTTAGGTTACTATAATTTTCCAGACACACATTTTTGTAAAGAAAAATATGTACAGTTATGACATGTTTTATGTGATAGGTGGCAGACGTATAGACGGATCACCTTATGGTAAGGGATTCCGGCCGCCCATTGACACGCAACACTGGTGGAGTTTTGAGCTACTTCCATTTTTTCTTTATACAAGATCTACAAAAAGCTACAAAAAGCGTTTTATTTTTATGTAGTACTAGCCTATACGCCCCGTTGGTTTAGTGGTTTAAGTACCTGGCCGTGATCTCGGGGTCCCGGGTTCGATTCCCGGGTCGAGCAAAAGTATGTTTCGAAATTTTAGCTCGGGTTTGTGATCACCAATCCGTATTAGGCACGCGTGGTGATAAAGCCTAATCCCATCATAGTAGTGATAACTTGATTTCTATGATGGAGGCCTTTGCCCTGTAGTGGGACAGTTTATAGGCTGATACTTACTAGCCTATATGAATGAGCAGTGGGATCTGGGCTATACCGCTTTAACTTCAAATCATCACAAGTAGATTTTGTTTTGTTTAATGAGTCACAATTTTTACTTCGAGCCATGAATGGGCCGGCTTGACAGGTGTAGTACGGCCTCGAAGAAGACCGGCGTGAAGCAACGCATGCGCTGTTTCGTTGCGTGTGTGAGGGTACCGAAAGCCCAATCGGGAGGAAGGTGCTTATAGGTTGGCAGCGCACCTGTAACTCTAACTCCTGGTAAGTGATCAACGCATAGACTTCATCTACACCAAAAGTTCTAGTAAAGTAAAGTAAAGTATCAGTCTATATATTGTCCCACTGAAGGGCAAAGGCATCCATCACAGAAACAAGTCGCGACCTTCAAACCATAAGAGCGTATAAACATTAGCGATACTAAGGTTTATACGCCCCTATGGTTTGGGGCCCGCGAAGTCATCGCTACTATGATGGGATCAGACTTAATCAGTTCCAGTAATTCTCAATAACTACTTTACTCTTTCCACAATCGCCCTACTGTTTATTAAGTTATGTTTATAAAGTTATTCCAACAAGCTGTTAACCGCAGTCGCTAATTGCTTTCCGATAGTTTACATTCGATTCTAAATCGAAGTAAACAGACTTTAACACCGTGCATTTGACGGGTTTAACCATTATACCATGGAACTAGGAAATTTGCTGCTGTATATAAATTACTTATTCAGTTTAAGGTCGTACACACAAAAAGTCATGCCAGAAACATCAAGAACACAGAGAATGTGGTCTGCCGACCTGGCGTCAGAATGTCTGACCATTAAATTGATTTAATGGGTATTTGAGTAGTATTTTTAATTATTTAATAATTTTCATTTTACAACCCCCTTTTCGCATTAAAAAGTACCCTATGTTCTTTCTCAGGGTCAAGAGTTCTAGACCATCTGTATATCAAATTTCATTCAAATCCGTTCAGTAGTTTTGGCGTGAAAGAGTAACAGACAGAGTTAATTTCGCATTTATTATATTAGTTGGATTATGTCTAAAACAAAGATAGAGAATATTTTACTAACGGTAGCAAATAGAACGAAATCTTGATGGTCACCAAATATCGTCGCTGAAGTTCTAACACCATGGTTGTGGATCGATGGACCCACTTCCTTTTATATTAAGTTTTTTGTTTTTTACTATTTTGATACAAATAGTATTAGGTTTTTTTTTTACTTTGTCTTGTCTATGCTTGTGAAAACGGTGTTTGTTGAAAAAAAACTTTTTTGGCTGTTATCAGTTTTTATTGGCCCACCACTAGCGAACTACAACAGTCTAAAAAGGTATAGTGTGAAATGTACCTACTGACCGGTTGCTCCTAATAATTTAATGAAAATAAGTCAAATATATCATTTTACTAATAATTTTTAGCAATGACAAAATTATGCAGTTTTTTCCCTTTTCTGAAAAGTTACTTATTTTTTACATTTGTAGTTCTACAACGATATGTAACCTTTCACGGACTGATCCGGAATGTTGTTTGCTAGTCAAGAAGGTTGCACTTCGACATCAAGCTGAGTTGAGGCCTTTTTAGTACTTGATTTATTTAATATTGTGTCATTAATTCACTATTTACGTTTCTATCTTTTTATTTTTATCTTATTAGAGTATGACTTGTCTGTCAATGGTTCTACCAAGACCTAATTATATGATTCCTATTTTATTTCTAGTGAGAAAAGCCAACAAGAAACTTAGGTCACTTAACTTTTTTTTACACGGTCGGTGGCAGACAAGCGGATCGCAGACAACCTGATAAGCGATTGCCACTGCCCATAGACACCTGCAGCACCAGTGCGCTGCCAACGTTTAACCCCTTTTCCTCCCATTTGATCCTCCGGTACCCTCACTCACTCAACGAAACACAACGCAGGCGCTGCTTCACGCCAGTCATCTAAAGCCGTGGTATCACTCCGTTGTATGTTGGTATAATGTTACTTTTAGGTGTCAAGGTTGGCAACACTTATTACCATTTACGCTCTATTGTTTTCTGTATTTCTGTAGCACTCGCATTTACAACAACCATACATCGAACTAGTAAAGTCGTAAATACTAAATGCTCGAAATCAGCCACGCACTTAACATTAGTAGTTAGTAAAACTTCCAATACCGCCATTGTTTTTATTCAGCTGTTAACCTTTTACGATTTCAATCCATATCAATTGATAAACTTAATGGTCGCGCCATTTCCTCATTTTAATGATTCAACCATTACTTATGTAGTTGCCTGTTAACGACAGCATGTTACGGAGCTGCGGAACCAAAACAATCGGATTAAAAAATATCTATATCTTCTATACTATTTATAAAGAGATATCTTCTATAGACAACGACAAGGCTTATAGGTAAACCGAAAACACGAAACGCTTGCGCGATGTAATTTAGCACAGCGCCATCTATTAGTTCATTTCTGAATTACGGTCCCGAAGCGAAGTGAGGGCGGGCCACTAGTATCTATATAATTTGAAAAGAGATAACTTCTATAGCTGTTGTTTCACTCATGTTTTCTATTCCTGTGCAATAAAGAATATCTATCTATCTATCTATCTTTCTATCTAACTTCTATAGCTGACGAGAAGGCTAATAGGTAAATAGAAAATATGAAACACTAGCGCGATGTAATCGACGCACAGCCCCATCTCTTCAGTTTTGACTACTACTACTGTCCTAAAGCACACAATACATACCTAGTTCAATTACCCAAAGCAAAGTAAGGGCGAGTCGCTATACATTTATAAAGAGATACCTAAATTCTATAGACATTGATATATCTTACAAATAATCGACCGTGACTCATATTTTAAAAATCGAGCTTTCGATGTCGACAATAAATAAACGTTTGTTGTTTATTTATGAACTTTTTAATGAATAAATGATTTTAATTGAATTGACAGATGGCCGTCGCGTAAGAGGCAGGCCTAATAAAAGATGGCTTGACGATTTGGATCATCACTCTTGGGACTGGGAAATAACGGTAGCGAGTAGAAGACCTTAGGGGAGGCCTATGCCCAGCAGTGAGATCAAGCAGGCTAAAAAAAACAAACAAAAAAAGGTTTATCTACCTAGGTACTAAAATTTATCGAAACATCCCAAATCGGTACAATGTTTCACGAGTCCATTTGTTTAACTTAGTTTACAAAACAGAGCCATCAAATGAGGTTACTTTTATGAAGGGAATAAAGATAATCTGAATGTGATCCGTCATTTTTTGAGTTTGACTTTTAGTGCGCATTAGGTTTATGAGAGCAGTGGTTATTTTAAACTTAATTTTTATGTCAGCATAAAGATTAAAGGCTGGCAAAGTAAGGGCCCGAGTTTTCCGGAATTTAATTTCATAGTTTTTTTTTGTTTGTCGTTTGAAATAAGGTAGTGTCGCCAAAGATGGCCCAGCTCCCAAGATAGCCCACTTTAAAAAAAATACAGTTATGATTATTCGAATCATTTGAATTTTCGCTGGTTTATGCTACAAGTGCCACAGACAATATTGCAAGCATGTTTCACTCGCGCGCGTCGCCATTTTGAAGATAGATCACAATTCATTTGGTCATGTCAAGACGATACACGTTTTATAACCTCCTTTATGTAAATATTTTTGAAAATTAGTAAATTTAGAGCAAATCTGTTTAATATAAAAGGTAACAATTCATAGTTTGAACTATTTATTGTCGAACTACAGGTAAGTGCTATTATTTTTTTACCGTTTTTGTATTTTTACTGGATTATATTTATCCGGGGTGTAATTTCCTATCATGGCCCATAGAATAATACCCTTACATAGCCCAGATCCAGATTGCAATTAAAGTTGTGATTATGCTGTTAAGTTAATTCACTTTTGATTGGGATATTTTACAGATTATTTTTTGTTAGGAGGATACTCCATTTATGATAGTAGCGTAACTAGTATAGTTTTTATATGATTAATCTCAAAGTGAATTTTCAGTATTCCTAAAATAGCCCAACTAAAATTAAACTTTTTTGAAAAAAGAACTAATATATTTTTATTTTTGGTAAGTTACTTTCAGAGTTTATTTCTACATCAAATTTGACTTCATTTAGTGATTTGTTTTTATTTTATAGTTGGTTTTTAGTTTGATAGACTTAAGATGGCCCACATTTAAATTTCTCGTTGATTTTATGCCTTTTTATGAATAATGTTATGAGAAGGATGTGTTTTTTGCTTTGTGTTTTTATTTTAAAATGTTGAAGTGCTTGTAATATTTAAGTTTTCATTAATATTTTTCGGGCCATCTTAAGCGACCAGCTTCCTAAGATAGCCCATTAACACGTTTTCAAAAAATGTTTAAAATTGCATTTAAATGATTAAAACTGTACTATTTTTTTTGATTTATCGTTTCTCAAATAAATATATTACAACTTTAATTACGTATTTTCATTATTTTACTTATCTGCAATATTTTATAAATTTTTGAAATTAAGTGGGCCTTCCTTGGCGCCTGTACCTTATTAACTGTTTATTGACGTCGAAAACAAAGGGGACAATTAATTGCTTCAAAAAGTAATCTTTGTCTTTCCTGATAAGTCAAAAACCAGAATAGAAATAGAATTATTCTTTATTCAGTTTAAGTCCATACAGACCATTTATGAACGTCAAATGTTATCTAAGCTAAGTACCGCTGATTTACCGTCGATTTCTACGGAGAAGAGCTAGCAAAAACTTAGTAGTTACTCTTTTCAAGTTATGATCATTAAGAGTTTTCTTTTGTTTTTTCAAGTTTCATTTCATTTTGTTTGTTTTCAACAGCTTCATTAATTGTTGGTACTAGAGTGATTCGTGGAATTGTAATGTTTAGAATAAGCCATAGTAACTTTCATAAGGCAACTAACTCTACGCATGGTACCTACAAGGATTTCGGCGCAAGTGGTCACAAGAGAGATGATTCGATTCCTAACACCTACTTGCTTTTAATTATATTTATATAAAAATAAAGAAAAAAAAACCACTGTATGGGTAAAAATGTACGTAATTATTTTAACATTTGCACAATTTAATGAGGTAAGTATAGGGTGAGCTTTATTCTTAATACTTAATGTTCGTAATAGTTGCATGCAAGGTAAGGAAAATGCAAAGTACCTACTTGGATCACAGCAGCTTAGTACCCTGTACTTATGGGGTCTTGGGTGGAAAAAAGCTGAGTATTAACTCAGTAGTGAATTCTACCAAGCGGATGATGATGATTAATAGGAAGGTAAGACTTTATTTAATTTGGATTTTTCAACAAGTTTTTCCATAGTATTTGTGTTTGTCTGTGTACTAGGTACTTATGTGATAAAATGAATCTCAAAAATAACTTACAAATTTCAGAGCTAACTCATATATCACTGAATCACAAAATCACAGCACAACCACCCCACCCCGCAAACGTTTAACCCTAAAACGTTCACGTATCGACTATCGAAAATACGGGGAAAAAAAATCACGAACGAATCTCACTTGCAACCAGTTGGTTGCGAATGGGGGGCAGAACGACCCGAGTCTGCCTCCCCCACGCCACACCCCCGAGGGCCGCTCCGCTTAGACGGGGCTGTGTAACTTTAACCCTCCCGAATTTCCATCCGAATTGGGAGAAAATGCGTCTCGACTCTCGTTGCTTTTGAAATCTTACAACTTTAAGGTTTTAAAAGACATGAATTTTAAAAAATACAAGTGTTTTTCTTAAGCTCGTTCATATTAGGAGACCTATTTTTGAATTTTCGCTTCGTCTAAACAAAACTACTCGTTTTGCAAGTCACGTCGGCTTCTGAGTCGCATGATTCATAATTTTCCCTATTTTTGAAATCACACGCTTAGGATATTGCCAAGCTTGTCAAAGTATAGTATTAACTCGTTTCACAATTATTACAATTGGAAGACCGGTATACGGTGTAACGTAATAATGGAACGTGAATATTTTGACAGAAAAAAGGAAAAAGAAAAATAAAATTAACGTAAATGCGTCCACTCGCCTCGCGGAAACGAGTGGTTTACACCACTCGTTGCAAACGCTCGTTTTCGAATGATTCAAAAATGCGGATGTCAAAAATCATGCGATTCACACATTTTTTAGTGAGACTACCCATTCAAAAATAGAAAGAAAGAAAGAAAGAAAATTTAGAAGTTACGTGGAAACAGATGAACATACATACATACATAACCTGTCAAAATCATAACCCTCCTTTTCCTTGCCGTAGTCGGGTAAAAATAGAAAGAAAGAAGGAAAGAAAATACATTTATGACCATCACAACATTCACAGCACAGAAAAACACATAACAAAACAGAACGAAAAGCAGCTTTTACAGTAGGTTACAACACGAGAATATAATAATGAGGTATTCCTCGAAACGCCCAAATTTGAAACGCTCAAAATGAAACGCTTACAAATCGTTCCGCGAAGGCGCCCACTTTTTGAGCGTTTGGAAAACAATAAAATAAATAAAAATTTGGTTCCTCCAAACGCTCAACTGGTTAGGAGCCAGCCCTGTCCAGATAGAGATGGGTTTAAAATAGTAAAAGTCGATACAAGATCTGGTTTAGACAAGATAATGATAGTATATAGAACAGATTTTTTTAAACAAAGCGGTCGCGATTTTCCCATGCTTGCTTGTTTTGTTGATCTATGTATCTCTTTTTTCTCATGCACGCGCTCGGCCACAGACCACGTTAAGACGGTGTTATACTAAAATGAACTCTACGCTGATGTAAATAGATATGTTTGTTTATATCAACTTTCTAGAGGAAACGGTATTGTTTACAGTATTACTTTATTTTTAAAACTAAGTTTACTTCATTGTTTTATTCAAAAGTACCAGGGCACTATGAAGTACTAAGAGGTAATTTTTTATTTTCTGCTTATTTTCTTTCTCTGAAAAATATACATATTCAATAGTACCAGGGTACCAAAAAGTACTAAGAGGTAATTTTTATTTCTGGATTTTTCTTACCCTGTACATGTATTCAAAAGTACCAGGCGGACATGAAATACCAAGTGGTTGCTTTTTAGTAATGGGGTGGACTTGCCATGCAGTTATTAGTATTATTAATGCAAACATGTAATTATGTTTATTTCCCCCACCACTTACTTTAACTAAGAGTTTCAAACAAATAGTTGAATTTTAAAGCCTAGTAAACAATATCGTGGCGCTTAAGCGTAATTTTTCATTTACTATCGATATATTAAATTATGAATCCCTTCATGCTCCTCCCTACTGTACACCCGGTAGAGCGTTTGGAGGAACCAAATTTTAATTTATTTTTATTGTTTTTCAAACGCTCAAAAAGTGGGCGCTTCGCGGAACGATTTGTAGGCGTTTCGTTTTGAGCGTTTCAAATTTGGGCCGCTTCGAGGAATAATAACACGTACAGATGACAATAGAATACCAAGAAAAAAGGTGTGAATATGTGTGGTCAATCAGGTCCCGACCTCGGCATTTGCTGCTACGGCGCTATCTGCGGCGCCGCAGCAGCGCTGGTATTCTGGTGGGACCTGGTTGCGAGTGAGTATAGGTAGGTGCGATATAATATAAGTATACACGCATACATAAAGAAGTGTGCGATGTGGCAGATATAAATAATATGTAACAGAAAAAAAAAAATAGGTCTCTAGGTCCTCTGGCGTCCGATGTTTATGATTAATTTATTGATTGCGTTTATTCCGTGATAGTTATTCTTACAGTAACAAATTTAACACCCCCGGTGTTAGCGCTAACCCGATATAGCTCAAGACAGTTTTACATTATTTTTAAAGATAGGTAGGTACAGCTGATTTTTTAAATATTATGTCTTGTACTACACCTCCACCATTCACCGCTTTTCTTTTTAATCCCTCCGCCGTGGCCCACCACCCGTTTAATCCCTTTAAATAAGGGATTATTTGAAAAATAAAAGCAGGCCTTATTAATTTCATGTCAATGTTAATAACAAAATCAGATACGAAAAAGTTAGAAATAATTTATTGCAGCTGTTTTCTTTTTTGTGATAGGAGACAGACGAGCAAACTGATCACCTGATGGTAAGCAATTGCCGCCGCCCATAGACACCTGCAACACTAGTAGAGTCACAAGTACGCTGCCAACCTTTATTCCTCTTTCCCCCAAATTTGGCCCCCGGTACCCATGTTCACTCAACGAAACACAGCGTAGATACTGCTTCAAGCCGGTTTTCTGTGAGGCCGTGGTATCACCTCAGTCGAGCCGGCTAATCTATTTTGATCACGCTTCAAAATAGATCGTTTGTGTTTATGAAACATTTTTCATCATGCAATTCGCTTCATTTATGTACGAACAGATGGCGCTAGAAGTCGGTTAAATCACGCAAGTGTTTCGTGTTTTCGGTTTACCTATAAGCCTATGTATTAACCTCTCTATAAATAGTATAGATAATACCTAGATTCCCGCACTACATAATGGAGGAATAATCGAACGGTACTAAAGCATAGTTAAGTACTAAAACCGCATCAAATCAAGCGATTCAATTCTCCGAAATAGTAATACTCGAATAGGCTCTGGATTAACCTGTGGTAATGAAGGGCTTGCCTAAGTTGAAAATTTAATCTATTGAACTATTTACAGCAGTGGTGTATCTATGCTTCAAATACGCAGCATTTGGTAACAAAATTGACGAGATATTTATACAACGTGTACAAAAATATGCAATAATAATTGATGATGTAAACATATTATACTTACCGTGTAAAGACTTTTACTTGAAAATACTGATTATCCAACGAGCGAATAAATTGCTGTTTCATACAATATTTTATTGCTAGCTGGATATTTTGTACAGAACAGCTGACTTTTTTCACACATTGGATGCTCATTGCTCATGATGTGATAGTTAAGTCTTTACACGGTATATGTTTACACAGTTAAGTATTATTGCACATTTTTCTTACACATTGTATAGAGAGTTATAGAAAATCGTATAAGACCATGAGATGTTCAATAGTAATTATACATTTATCAAGTCTTTAGACTTCAATTAATAAGTACAGTCGAGTTCAAAAATATGTATACACTTTGGGACCTTGTCACAGTACATATGTATAAGCAAACGACTTCCACTTTCTTATAAATATGTATTGTGACAAGGTCCTAAAGTGTATGTATACATATTTTTGAACTCGACTGTACAGCGTGAACGCGTTAAACTTGGCATTTTGGAAAATTGTAAACCAATTACCTTGTTTATTAAAATTAATATGCGAGTACCAAATTTATAACATGTGTAATTTCTTCATGTACACCAAATTTATTACATGTACGGTGGCCTGCACATCAAGTTACTACAATCTGTCAAAATTCTTCAATCGAACCTCACTTTTATGTCAAACGTGTTTGGTTCAATATCAACTGAGGAAATTTGACAGATTGTAGTAACTTGATGTGCAGGCCACTGTACACCAAAATTAACATTATGTAAACCAAATTTACTACATGAGCACTAAAATTACTTACATGTACACAAATATTAATATTATGTACAACTACCAAATTTACTAGGTGTACCAAATGGTGTACACATACACCTTTTTTGGTACACAAATAAAATGGTTTTTGTCGTACAATTATTTTGTTTCGACGAATAGCGATAGTATGGAAAGAAGTACAAAAATATTATGAAACCTACACCTGAGAGCAATTTTCTCGTATTTAAAAAAAACTACGAGTGTCGGGCGTAGTGCTATAATAACTAACATCGAAAGCTCGTACTCCTCCGAGTACTATGTTGTTGTTTAAGTTAATTATAGCCACTACGAGGACACTACGTGTTAGTGAACCATCGATAATGAAGTAGGTTAGTAAAATCCAGTACAATATGTAACATTATGTAGGATTGATAAGAAAAAATACACAATGAACTGAACAAGGTCCAAAATTGGCATTTTTATTTTTTTATCAATATTGGTATCTGTACAAAAAATACAAAGTATTTGGGCGTTTACTACTCGTATACTTAACTTTTAATTATATGATCTTGATCCTATTGCATATAACCACGCATACGACCGCTAGTACTAGTACCTACGTCATTTAGTTACCTACCTAATAGCAAACTTTCAATTCAACTCAAATCTTCTATACTATTTATAAAGAGATAACTTCTATAGACAACGACAAGGCTTATAGGTAAACCGAAAACACGAAACGCTTGCGCGATGCAATTGGACACAGCGCCATCTATTCGTTCATTTCTGAATTACGATCCCGAAGCAAAGTGAGGGCGGGCCACTAGTATATAAATAAAGCATAAATTTCATAAACATAAACCATGAGTCATTAAAGTCATCTACATCTGATCTGGGTACGTAAGTTAATTTTATAGATACACTATATTAAGAAAACATTGTTCAAAGCTACCACGAACAAGAACTTTTATAATGTTTCTTGCTGCTGCCCTTGATGGGCGAGTACGACTCGCACTTGACCGCTATTTTGTAATAATTAATCAATGT
This sequence comes from Cnaphalocrocis medinalis, assembly GCA_014851415.1. NCBI lineage: Eukaryota > Metazoa > Arthropoda > Insecta > Lepidoptera > Crambidae > Cnaphalocrocis > Cnaphalocrocis medinalis. Next base: position 19,864,351 of record CM026273.1, read on the forward strand.
TCAAATACTTCCATAATCCCGGTTTCTCCGAAATGAAATAGGGCAAGCTAAACAGGCGCTTGAGAGAAACACTTGTCTTAAGAGTTAAGACAGACCTCAAGCGCCAGGGGTACGCAATAATTACAGCGATACGCGCATTGAAGCGCCACTCAGGCGTTGAGCAATTAGTCTTAACCTTAAGTCGTAGGCGCGCCTCACACGCTCGATTAGTTGGTCCTGCTACAAATAGTCGTAGAAAAATGCTACAGCTCTAGTTATTTCCTAACAATCCCTTTCTGAGGCTTTTGATGAAAAGTCTGGCTTTTTGGGGCAGAAACTATTAAAATGTTCCGATATTTTAATTACTTCTAACGAACTGATAAGTAGATACGTGCAAAAAAAAGCTTGTTCTTTTCTTTAGAAAAAGTGGAAATAAGGTAAGTACCTTTTAGGGTTAAACAGAACCTTTATGGATTCGTCATGTCCGTCCGTATGACTCAACCAATTTTTCGAGTTAGCAAACACTTGTATTAAGATAGACCTCAAGCGCCCAGGGTAAGTGATAATTACAGCTCACACTCACTCAGGCGTCGTGCAATTAGTCTTAAACCTTATTGCGTCGTAGGCGCGCCGCACACGCTCGATTAGCTTGGTCTGAGAAGTACAATTGATTAACATCTATAGTAATTTTAAAGAGGTAAATTATGGAATTTAAATGAGATTTAATGATTTAGAAAGCATCGCCGCTGTTTATGGAGACAGCGGCGAGGCTTTTCTAAACCCAAAAACGTCTGACGTCACCCAAAATAGCGTCGTATCTGTAGAGTGAACGTCCCGAAACAAAGTGAGGGGGGTCACTAGTATTTATTATTTATTTATTATTTATTTTATTTGCATGGAACCAACAAACAGCTATACATTACATGTTAGAAATAGACTATGTTAATTACGACTAACTTAAACGTATAACCAACAACGTTATCCACATTAATTATAAACAATTTGTGCAGTAAAATTACCTTTGACTAAACCTTATGTTATATTAAACTTATTATTTAACTTATTGTTATTAGATTTTAACTTAAATTACAATACAAATTATTTTGGCTGGAGTGCTTCTATGGCTAGTTTTTTAAATGAGCTTTGGCTTAAAGTGAAATCTAAATGATTAAAATATTTATTAAATATTAAAAGTAATCTATTTAAAGGGGCACGTTCACCGGCGCATGTCCTGCATTTCTCGATGGAGAATGTGCTACAGACACGTCTATTCATGTAATTTCTAGGGACTAAGAAGTTGAATTGGCTCAAGATATCTATACAATCTATCTTGTTATTGAGGATACTGTACAGATACATTACAGAAAGCAGAAGACGTCTTGAGTCAAGGCTTAAAAGTTTAAATTTGGAAGAGCTGATCGTAGTGCAGATGCGAGCGGCAACAAATGTAATTCATTTACGCAGATATTTATATTGAACCTCTTTCAATAATGGAACTATACTTCTTAAAATATGGGTTCCAGATTGGGACAGCATACTCTAGTTGTGATCTAATGAGGGAGTTGTACAGAGACAGAAAAGTTTTGGGTTTCCGGAACATATGTGCACACCTTACGACGAAACCATACATTTTTGAATGCCTTGTTAACTATTTTGTCTACATGTAAGTCTAAGTGGAGTTTAGAGTCGAGGGTCACTCCAGGTCTCTAATGCTCGTGACTCTTTTAAGCCTTACGCTGTTAAGTTGGTAGTTATAATTATAATGGATTTCTTTTTCGTGAAACTAATAAAGGTGCATTTAGGAAGGCTGAGAATTAATTTATTACTATTGCAGTATTCAGTAAGCCTATCAAGATCAGCCTGCAGCATCAAGCAATCGGCTTCAGATTCAATGCTTTTGAACACTTTCAAGTCATCTGCGTACATCAAAACTCTCTTGATATGAGCGAAACACCGGGAATGTCATTTACGTAGAGTAGAAAAAGTAGAGGTCCGAGTATGGATCCCTGCGGTACGCCTGAGGTACAGTGACCATTTCAAGATAACAATACCCATTCAGTACAACCTTTTGCGTTCTGTTGGTAATGTAGGAGGCGAACCAGCGTAAACAGGTTGCCCCCGTATGCCATTAAATGCCAATTTGTCCAAAAGTAGTTTATGGATCCACCTTATCAAAGCTTTTTTGGAAATCAGTATAAACAGTATCAACTTGAATTTGTTTATCCATATTTTGAAACAAGTAATTAGTAAACAATGCAAGGTTACTTGCAGTGATCGAGATTTGAACACAATCCATGCTGTTCTGCCGATAAAAGTGGGGAGGGCGGGATAAATATCTTACGCACTAATCGCTCAAGACTTTTGAAAGCACAGGAGAATTGAAATTGCCGAGTCGTTCTACTATTACGAATGTTCTCAGGCTTTAGGGATTGGGGGTTATAAGAGCGCATTTCCATGCATAAGGAAAGACACCCTCTCTCATGCACCTATTGTACACAATATGCAGCGGCTTGGAGAGTGAAAGACATGTTGATTTCAAAAACACAGGGGGTATTCCATCCGATCCCGCCCCCTTAGTAGTATCGAGTGTTTTTAGTGCCTTTAAGATGTTGGCACTCGAGATGGTAATTTCAGCTAAGAGGCCAGTTATTATCTGTGTATTCCTGGGGACTGATATCTATGATAGTGTATGATATACTAGAAACTGAAGTAGTGTAATCTTCGATATAAACCCTAGCTAGATACAGGTAATGTGTTAAAATGTCGTCGTCATTGAAGGTTTCATTGCAAAAGTGCGCTATTTGGCATTTCCAAATTTTAAATCAATTATGGACTCTTTATTCTATGGGTCGAGGTTGACGATAGCTGTAAAACTACTAATTAATCAGCGCTGTTCTTAGTTGTTAGCATTTAGCTTGCGGTAGTCTTTTAAAAAGCTGGCGACAAAACTGTGCGTGGTGTAGTCGTCCTACGTGCACTTGCAAGAAGCCCGCAAAGGGTCTGGTTTTACATCTGTAATTATAATTAATGTGCCTATAATCAGTATTGCGGTTTTTCATACGTTTCTGGTAAAATATGCAGCTTTAGAAGTTGAATGAAGATAAATACCTATTTATGACGATGTTCATTTGTTCATAGAATATTTATATAGTTTTGGTCCTAGGTTGTAGACTTGACTTTAAAATATGCGTTAGAATATTGTAAGTTGAATTTACTTATTTGGACTAAAACTGGTTTAGAATAGAATAGAATAGAAAAGATTAGGTACCTTTTTAAAAAAATCTTAATTAACTGCTCTGTTCTTATAGGTAAGTACCCCTATATTACAAAACATGGTCAACTAAAAGTTACCAACTGATGCTATCATTTTCAATTGTAACAAATTAAAATGGGACAGCATTATTTTAAGCCATAACAAACTTTAGTCTCCGTTTTATAAGAAGAATAAATACTATTACGTCTGAACCGTTCAATAACTGATGTTGATTGCAAAATGAACCACAAGACAGAAAAATTCATGAGTTCAATTATACTTACAACCAAGTCTTGGATTAGCACGAAACTGCATAGATCAGATATGTTTTCAAAAAATCTTTGACTAAACAGTTTCTATCTATATATGCACAGTGGACTCAAAATCTATACTTATTAGTAAAAAATTTATTTCAATGAAACAATTATGCTCTATGGTCGATTTTAACGATAAATATTTAAATAACAATGACATCCAAAATTACGGATTGTGAGAGAAATGCTCGTAATTATTTTAAGTTAGACAAAACCAGCTAAGCTCAAATAAATTCCATTCGTTTTGCAAGAAAAATTTAAGTTAACAAATTACCTACTATTTCTCATTTATGTACGTTTGTGTGTTTATATAATAATAAATGTAGAAGAATTGAGCCCATATGTTAACAATTTTCATTGTAACACTTTTTACACCCGTTAAATATCGATTGTGAAGAGACATTCGATACGGAAAATCAACTTCATTAGCAATCCCTCCAGTAATTAAGCACAGATTGAACCTTGCTGATGACGCGGGTGGCTCAGGTTTCAGCATCCCCAACCAACCCTTTGTATGTTATAGTATAGTTTACTTAAGCATAATTTACTTTTTTTTAGTAATACAGATGTTATTGGAGGCGGTTTCCTCTTGTATTCAATTATTTGAGGTAAAATTTAGAGATTCTACCAAACTCAAAACACCAAAATGTAAGCCACCCATAAGTTTTGCTATCTAACTTGCAGAAAGATGACTGCTAATAACAACATTTTATCAGATGTCACCTGTCACTTTGACATAACCATTGTGTTTGTCATACTTGACAGATGATGGGCGTCATCAACAAACTGGGAAACCATTCAATGGACAGCTACACATCAGATGACTACGTAATCATCATCTTAGTGTGTCTTTCCCACTTGCATCCAAAGCCCGGGGTTTGCTTGGACCATGGTCAAAAAAACGAGAAAGTCTGATAATGACTTTAAATAAAGTGCTTCTGGAAATTTTAACATACGACTAGCTTCTAACGCATCATATTTTACAATCTGAATTTCCTCAACATACGATTATTGAAATGATACCATGACACAACAATCCAATTGTGGCTCTCATATTGGTAACAGATTCTTTGTCGACCTATTAATGTCGAAGATTGGGTCGTGACCCGACGCGCGGGCCACCTGTGTTTTTGTTTATTTCAAAGTAGGTAACTATTCTTGTCATAATCGAAGAATTCGAACATAGCTCGGGTTTGTGATCACCAATCCGCATTAGGCAAGCGTGGTGATTAAGCCTTATCCCATCAATAGTAGCGAAGACTTGATGATGGAGGCTTTTGCCCTGCAGTGGGACAGTATATAGGCTGATACTTTTCTTTACTATTCTTGAGCTTTTAAATTTGAAGTTGCAGGTTGAATAGGCTTTATAGAGAAGTTGTATATAGGCAGTTTTCCCCCAATTCTTGTTACTATTAATATGAAAAAAGGGAAAGGGGTTTAAGTTTGGTAGCGCCCTTGTGACTCCAATGGTATTGCGGATGTCCATGGGCGGTCGCTAACGCTTACCATCAGGCGATCCATCTGCCACATATCACATACATTTTTGAAATTAAAAATATTTAAGTACTTAAACCTTTTAACAGCTCAACCGATAGAAAACTTAATTTCCGCGTCATGCTAGTCTGTAAGGAAATTTTATTGGATTAAATATGGCGTCAAAT